>UELW01000744.1:3613018-4105684 GCA_900490495.1 Danionella dracula
GGCTCCCATTCTACTCACCACCAAACACTCCCATCAGTCACTCACATCCATACAGCAGAATGGACCTGGTGGCGATTGAACCTTCCGGTTATAGGATGACCAACTCCACCACTGTGCCACCTTTCCGCTCAATCTCATTCTCAGATCTCAAGATGGTTTTGTAAGCAACCATCATTTGAACTTATACTGAGCTACAATTTGGTTCCTTCAGTATCAGATAAGCTGCAGAGCTCTGGACAGAGGCGTGAGGGCATTTGATGAAAGTCCTTTTAGAAAAGATTTGCAACAAAACAGAAATAGGACCAGAGCCTGGTTAATTTTTTATCATATAATGTTAATTAGTATGTTATTAGTGAATGTTCATTTCCAGTTAACTTTTTTTTGCTGACACTTGTCTGCCTTCCCTTACAACTCATCTTTCCCAGCTTGAGTCTCTACATTGGACAAAACCCTTTTCAGCATAGTGTCATTCCTTCATTTTTGATTGAGCGGAAAGTGTGTAATCTTTATGTTCACACTCAATCACTTCGATAAAACACCGCTCACTCCAGCAGCTCAAGCACATAATAATATGGCAGCCTAAGAAGAGCACAAGAAGAGAGCATCATGATAAGCTTCACACACCTGTACTCTCTTCTGGCTGCTTTGCTGTAGATGGCTTATAAAGCTAAAGCATTATCCACAGGAAAACATGATGGATAATGTCTCACTCAACCGGTCTATGAATCTTAAACATGAAAAGATGCTGTTAAGCAGAATTCCAAAGAGGTGGTTTTCCCTAAAGAAGAACTAAAGCACATGTCTCATCAAAATTAACCACGTCCCTTGAGTCACCATTACTCTGCTTTGATTAGGGCCAGAGCTTTTAATCCTCTCCAGACTCAGGGGTCTGCTGAAACTGTGAAACTGCAAACATATTTTTTAATAAAATCTCAATGTAGAACACTTGTGAAAAAACACTCCATTATACCACTACAGACTGTATCCTCCAGAATCATTGATGCATAAAGATGGAATAACGAGATAAGTGTATTTGCATGCTTTGTTGAGCACGTCCCTTTGCAATGTCCTGTTGTATCTGGGAAAGAAGTGCTCCACATGTCAACTTGCATTTATAGCTGGTTAACATTAAATCTTCTGCAGAGCTCAGGGGGATTACAAAACACAATAATAATGTTTCCTGTGGGCGCTTTAGGTAATGAACTCCTGGAAAACCTTCTCTTAAGGTTCCCTATCTGTGCAATATTACTTAGCATTTTGCAGCACTATGGGGAAATAGGGAAGTGGGTTTCTGTCAGATTGACTTTTAGATCTTGCATGCCCCATCATTAATGACGTACTGAACAGCACCGCAAAAATGTTGTGCATGTGCTGAACTTTTGATGTGTGGACTTGTTGAAGTTTAAGTCTCCAAATTTAACTATAACATTGGGCTGGAATTTTCTCTTAATGGTCTGCTATACCTTTAAAATTGCTTTTGTTTAAACTGTAAACTTGATGTTCATTTATCAAACTTAAAACTGCTTTATACAGTCTTACCCTTACCCCTTGGAACCACATTCTAATACATTGTGGTAAAAACATTAAACTGGACACAGACAGTATTCATAAGCATTATCTGCTGCACATCACATACTCTGAACATCTGGATGTTTATTTGTGTATTGAAACCGGATGCACACGTAAAATGAAACATAACATAAAACGATTGTTAGTTTTAAAACATAAAAAATTGCTTACATATCTGGGTTTCCAATTGTGTTGGAAAGGTGGAGGCCATTTTATGTAAAATTGGTTAATATAGAGCATTTACTGTATATATCATGGCTGTACCATGCGTGACGTTGAAGGATATGAAGAGTAAAGGAGGCCTAGAATGGGCTTAGCCAACCATCGCCTCATGGAAGTGCATGACATCATGCATCGCCAGCCGCTTCACTCGTCTATTGACATTAAATGGTAGAATCGCGGAAACTTTGATCATTGTTACATAACCAATGCTTTAAATCATTTTTATCATTAAAACTGATTTAAAGCATTATTGATGTAATAATGGTCAAAGTTTCAGCCACTTCTGCCATTGTCTGCCAATGGTTGAGTTGAGCGACTGGCCCTGGAAGCGATGGGTGCGTCAGATTTAACAAGCGGATTGGCCCCAGAGAGGTGGGACATAGACATAGTGCAGACATCTGATTGGCTGAAAATTTAAATCTTAATATATCTTAAACAATTTTAAGAACAATTCATCCCCCTCAGAGTGTTAATATTTATGTATAATACCACATACTATTTATTATTTAATAATAATGGCAGTATATTCACTTTTAGCATTTATTTAAACTATTGTGGACAATGCTTTATGTTTTACAAACTACCAATATGTTAGCAATAAAAAGCATGTTACCATGTGTTTTTGTTTGTTTAATTTATACTGACTTGTTAAAATGCATTAATGAATTGGTTGAACTTTATGAAATGAATTTATTTATTACCAAACCTCCCGTGCCTTGTGGGTGTGGGTAAATAGGGAATACATTCCTGCTTTAACGTTTTTCCAAGGTTGAATAATAGCAATGGTCAGAATTGAATAATAAAGGTATCTTCTCTCCTTTATTTCAGGAATGACAGCAGCAGCTTCGTTGGTTTCTCTAGCCTGGGCTCTGGCCTCGTACCAGAAGGCTTTGCGAGATTCTCGTGACGACAAGAAGCCCATTAGCTACCTTGCTGTGATCATCCAGTTCTGCTGGCACTTCTTCACCATCGCCGCACGTGTCGTAACCTTTGCTCTCTTTGCCTCCGTGTTCCAGCTTTACTTCGGCATCTTCATTGTTCTCCACTGGTGTATCATGACCTTCTGGATCGTGCACTGCGAGACCGAGTTCTGCATCACCAAATGGGAGGAAATTGTCTTTGACATGGTGGTTGGCATCATCTACATCTTCAGCTGGTTCAACGTGAAGGAGGGACACACTCGTTGTCGTCTTTTCATCTATTACTTCATGATCCTGTTGGAGAACACTGCCCTCAGTACGCTTTGGTACCTGTATCGCTCACCTCCCAGCACAGATGCCTTTGCTGTGCCTGCCCTGTGCGTCATCTTCTCCAGTTTTTTCACAGGCATCGTCTTCATGCTAATGTACTACGCTTTCTTCCACCCCAACGGGCCTCGCTTCGGGCGTTCTGCTAGCCTGGTCCAGCTAGAAGACCCCACAGCTACCTTCACTCTCCCTCCTGAGGGTGCCACCAACTCCCTGCGCTCTAACCGTGGAGGCACACTGGCCAGAGACGCTGATCGTGAGGCGAAATACAGTGAAAGGGATGGCTGTGTGCCTGTCTTTCAAGTGAGACCCACTGCTCCGTCAACTCCATCGTCCCGTGCCCCTCGCCTGGAGGAGACAGTCATCAAAATAGACTTATGTAGAAATCGCTATCCTGCCTGGGAGAGGCATGTGCTGGATAGGAGTATACGGAGAGCCATCCTGGCCATTGACTCCTCTCCAACCCCACCACGTCTCCAGTATAAAGATGACACATTAGTTCAAGAGCGCCTGGAGTATGAGACCACCTTGTAGCCTGCATAGAGGAAGCACATGTACATGAACCCACTTGATTAAACAGCGGGGCTGTGGCAATAACCTTCCTTACATACCTAGCATCAAAGCCATGATGTTGATTGTCATGGACAAAGAAATATTGGCACAAGGTATTTGTGGATGGATGAAAGAATCAGCCTTTTTTAAAATCTGTTCTCTCGTTGCATTTTGTTTTATCTGATCAGGGAATATTTGGGTTTTTAAGGTTTTTAAGGAGGTTAAAATTTAACCTCCTTAGTGCTCTACAGACCTCCATCGCCAGAGTTGCTCGTCCTTTGTCAAATTCATCCACACACCTAGCGAAAACCCAGAAATATTTCGCTTTTCCTTTGAAACCAAGAATGCACAGTCCACAAGGGACATTCCAACCAACCGCCTATCCACCATACAGGAAAAAAGTGTTCCAGAAAACACCTCAATGGCACACGCATCAATATAATTGCTGAATAGACTGAAGATGTCCTTCTTTAGGGTGCTGTAACCTACTAGTGGTGTTTCATCAGCAATTCAGTGCCAGTGCCAAATAGTCCTCTCTCTCTCTTACTCTCTACTGACTCTATGGTGAACTGTGGATCAACCACAAACTGTAAATATAAACAGGGCAACATCTCAACCATCTACTTGAATCTTGTACAAATAAAAACGACAAGAAAAGAAAGTATACGATCACCATAAAAGTAATTGAGACCCGGGATAATAAAACACACCTTTCCTTCTTTGGGAGAAAACAGTAGGCTGAGAAACAAACTGCCTTGCAGCTCCCTTCGGGTGGTCCAGGCTCATTCACCATGAGCTGACAAGGATCCATCTGGTTTGCAGCAAATTGAACAGCAGCTCATAGCGTTCAAAAAAGAGTGGAGAGAATTTTGAGGTGCTTCATTGTCTTTGTTAAAGAGGCCATGCTCTTCTAAGCTTGGTCCAGTTTTGGCTTGTTTGTAACAGTGCAATTTGTAGATGATAAAATAAGGTTACTTTGGAGACACACTGAAAGATATGAATCTAAACTGCTCTAAAATCAAGACTTTTTAAATTGCCAACTCACTGTCTAGAACGCCAAGTGTCTGAATCTGTAGAGATGAGAAAGATGCTTAAATTGACCCATTAGCGGTTTCCAAGCACACCTCATATTGAATACTGAATTTTGTATCTTAAATTTGCCAATGATTGTTTGGTTCAAATCTTAAAAGGGAGCTTGCCAAATTCATGCTAGCTGAAATGATTGTTCAGGGTTCTTATGAAAAGACCATAATTAAGTAAGTAATTTAAAAACTACTCTTTTTACCTCGTCAAAATTACTTCACTTTCACCATCACCTGACCTGTGCATTGTTCTGTTTTTGCCAGTCAGACACCTTATTGTATCTTATTTTTTCTCTTTTCCTCTCGGGATATGACCTGCTTGGGATGTTAGCGAGAGCTGAACAATCAAATTTCTTCACCTCTCACTTTATACTTTTATCCTTATACAGGACCTGATCAATAAATAATAAAGACACATGTAGGCAGTTTTCAACAGTGTTCACCTTTAATTTTAACCAGTAGCACACCTTAACAACTGAGCTACTGCCTACCTCAGTGTACTTGTTCCTTGCATCACTAGCTGAAACCATTGCTCCATAGGTCTCTGGATCTTGTTGGTGTAATGTTAAATTGCCCGTAGATGCACATTTCTTACTAATTGATTTGATTCTGAAAGGTTTATGAAAAGTAACAAATCAAGATTACTAGAGAGATTTGTTGGGTGCACAATGGGTGGATTAATAATAATGAGCGGTGAGAACATTCCTCTTTTATCCATTATCCAGGAATTTCAGAACAGGCCATTTTTTAGGCCACTAAAGATTTGTTGTGATAATTGGAAAAAAAAAGCAATCAAGGATTTTCAAAGGTGTTCTGGCTTTTTCGGTTCAATCATCTGGAAAACCTTGATTTCAATCTGATGTTGATCTTAAAATTAATTTAAACAGGGAGACATAGAGGTGAGTACAAAAAAGAAAAGCACAATTAATGCAACATTCTTTTTTGGGAGTTGTCTAAGTTAAACAGAGAAAAAAGAACATTTACAGTGAAAGGTAGATGTGCCTGACATAGAAACCTAGAAAATGGGAATTTGTCATTATTAAGTCTCATTTTGTTTAGTTTAAAAATTATTTTGAAACTCTTGATATAAAAGTACACATTATACTTTTTAATAATGTATTAACAAATTAGGAAAAGAGACAGCTTGTTTCAGCCCTGTAGAGGAAGAAAAACAAAAAAGAAAATAAAACAGAGTTGGGACAAACAATAAAGAGGAGATCGTATCTATAACAAGTACCACAGAGAAACATAGACCTGGGCATTTTAGCTATTTTCCTATGTTGTCAGCATATTTTATCTCCCCAACGTGTCTTAAGCTTTCATTTCACACTATGATGGATAATGATGATACTTTGTCTATCTCCTAACAGCCTCTGAGAGAGTCCCTTGGATTCTGCGCACAAAAACACTTGTCTTAGCACACAGTTTTCAGAGGTAAGCTTGCACAAGGCCAAGTTAGAAAGAAGTGGTATGCTGCACACACTGATAGTTTACATAAAAATGTGTTTTAGAAGCACTCAACAGCTTCTAGGCAGAATTCTTTACAATATATATTTTATAAAGACCCCCAAATGGCACAGCATCTTCTCTTTTGGTTCATTTGAGCTCGCTGAACTGCAGTAGCTGGAGACAAGCTATTTGAAAACATGAGCTTTCAGTGAAAAAAAGAAAATACATTTCTGTATTTGAAAACATGTGTGAACAATACATGAATTAAACACTCCACAAAATGTTAGAATAGTGCTGGGTTCAGACAGATGATAGTGCATGTGAGTGGTAAATACAATGCTATACAAACAATAGTGTGTGATATGTATCTATAGTGTGGCTTTAAAACAAGAATACTTTTGGTTTACAGTTAATAAAGATTTAACCATGGGCCATTTTCATGAATTAATTGTGTAAAAGCATATCATTATCAATGATTACATCACAAAACTTGTTGGGATTACAGGTTTTTCTTTTAAAATATCACAAATAAGCTTCCCTCATGCTGGTTCATTCGTATCTGTAAGCTACCTCAAACTAAGCAGTACTTTAACAGCTCGCTCTCAGTTTCTAGTTCACTTTGAGAAAGTTATTGTGAAGGAGTTGTGGTGGAACAAAGTGATGTTTGTTACAGAATGCAGAGATCACTAATTAGAGCAGGAGAGTGTTTCATTTAAGCAAACTGATTCTGTTTCATTTGCCTTAAACCATGCTCGCCTTTTTGTGCTTTCATTAACCTTAACTAGCATTTTATGGTTTCTTTTTAACTGGTTTAAGTGTGCAGCATTATCAATTAACTTGTGGTTATACTGCAAACAAAAAAAAAACTGTAACAAAGTTTTTATGCAAACAATCAAAAGTGGGATGCAAATTGTTAAGGAGTTTCCAAACGCTTATGTCAGAAACATAATCAAAAAATGATTGGCTGTACCTTTTTGATAAACAACTTTAGAGCTAGATGCATCGGTACATTAGAATTCTGTAGTTAGAGAAGGAAAAGAAACCTACTTTTGGATGAACTGATAATCGGTGGTTGTTTATGAAGCACGATGTTAGTCCAAGCACAGTGATTGAAGGATTGAAGTGGTGTTTTGTTCAGAAATTATGTACAGACGTTACTGATGTTTCAGTTTCAATGGACGTTCATGGTAACTTGCAAAGGCTATTTAACTGTAAATAAATGTATGCAAATGTACATGTGTAAACGAACATTCCTCTCAGAGTCCTGATCGCGAAGGGTGTCTTGATAGAGATCGGCAATTACTTATGACATAATTCAGATAAAACTACTGTGGTGTATGTGATGTAGTAAAAGACATTAAAAAAGAAAAAAGTTTACTCTTGGTCTTTTAAGTAAGTTGTATTGTGTGATGGAAGTCTGAAGTGCGTAAAATGCATCAAATCTGTTCGCTGATTTTATTGTAAATTGACGAGTGAAAACAAAAAAGAAAGTGTCATTTTGTATATAATGGATTTTTGTAAATTTTTATTTGATTCTAATGCAACACAAAGTACCAAATTCATTTAATAAAGTACACTGTGGTCATTTTATGAAGACGTCATGTGGAACTTCTTTCAATTGCATTTTTGCAGAATGTCATTAAAGGTTTCTCTCTAGACTTGTCTTGCACCTCTGTACGTTTCAGGTTTTGTGGCTTGATTAAAGGGGAAACTCACACTAGTAAAAAAGCTTGTATGATAACATCTTCCTCTGGTTTGAGACCATGATTCTGCATAAATGAATCAAGATTAAACAGGAGCAAGTCAATAATGGTTTGGACCTTCAGTACATACTGACTAGAGTCTATGAAGGATCCAAAGTGCCAGACTCAATTAATTAAGTAGATCATTAATTTTAATAAAATGTGGATGTAGATAAATAAATATGTAATTAAGTATTGCATAAATTACTTAAAGTGAAATTCAGTAAATACACATATTTACACGCATACACGTCAAAATCACCCATAAAGTTATCTTATTGGCTACTCTCTCCATCAAACCAAAGCAAATTGATTTCAGAAAATGGTTTGGTGCAGCACTATTTAACATGTTATGATGTACTTCTCTACACTTCTCTACACCCCCCCTCCCCCTCAACATTGTAATATTTCAATCCATTTTCTGGAATCTGTTTGCCTTGACTTAGTTGACTGATTATTAACCAATCAAGCAATATGGTCCGCTTATTCAACTTTGATGGATGACTGACATTAAATACAACACAAGACCTTGTGATACATTCATACAACACAAGACCATGCCTTCATTAATTAAAAAGTGTGTGTGTGTGCGTGTGTCTGCGTGTGCATGTGTGTGTGTGCGTGCGTGTTTAAATAATGCAGACTGGATTTTAATACACCTTTTAAATGTAACTAATTTTTGATACAATAATTTATTTACTTCCACACAATTTAATGATTTCAACTTATACACATATTTATGTATTTAATTCAACTTGAAATTAATTATTGCTGCCTTTAATGACTGATTTATTTTCTTTATGTTTAATGACATCTACTAATGGTACATTTATTAGATGGTCTATTTTGGTATTTCATCTGTAACTTTCTGCCCTCCATGCCACATTTGGTATAAAGAAGTTGAAAAGAGCACATGAGTAACGAAGATCCAGTTTATTATCTATCAAACAAACTGTATCTTTAAAACAATTTTTAAATCTGGCAACCCATACCAGCTCTTGTGACTCAAAAGTCGCTATCAAGATTGTTGTTTAACCACTGAAGCATTATACTAAATTCCAAATACATTTTTAGTCTCATACATTTCAATTGTGATATTTTATCTTTGTATCACCTCTGGTTGAACCACTGAAGTCAATTAGACAGATTTAAACCTTTTTGCACTAAATTAGATAAAATAGTTAAACATAGAATTTGGAATTGATCAACTGCATTGTTCAGAAGAATTAAACATTACTGAATGGAATTACAAGAGGATAAGAAATTCAGATTTTGTTTTGGGATGACTGGCAATTTAAAAAGAGTGGAGAGATTCCATTTAAGACTCTTTGTGTACACAATTATGTTACAAAACCTAAAAAAAGAAGATCTAGGATTTAATTGATGATCCTAACGACACTGTTGATAAATAGAGAATCTGGTGGATAAGCGTTTCATTCAATAAACACAAGTGATCACAAACTTTTTCTAAAACAAAGTGTTAAAGCAATACAACACTGAATGGTTAGAAATATGAAGTTTTATTATGAATGATAAAATTTCTTTATAAATCTTACATTTACAGCCACTTATTTCCACACTGATCAGATAAATTACTTTTTTGAAGCTGAAAAGTGCATATAATTAATCAAGACATATCAGGAATGACAGAAAAGCTTGGTGGTTTCTGATAATATATCATAGCATCATTAGTTGCACACTCACATTTGTATCTCTACAATGTTTTCATGAAATCAGAGTGCACGGTCGATCAATACATTATAATATTTCTCCCAAACACAAGTTTTGAGGATGAGGCATATGATGAAACTCAATAATTTCATATGTACATTATAGTGATGAACTAGAACCTCGTTTCTTACTGGTCGCTCGAAACAAAAAAAAATTGCTTTGACTTCCTTTGAAATAAATAAATATTAATGACAGTTTTAGAATTTTTGATAATAGTGTTAACAACACATTAGGAATTATTTCTTGAAACTTGCAAATAATCATGAATATATTGCAAATCATTTTGCACAAAATAATTCCTTCACTTCAGATCATTAGGAGACATGGATATTATGTTAATGCTTGATTGTTATTTTATTGGTTTGTTTTATCTTAAAAGATTTCCTCTTAATTTTTGCAATTAATTGAACCAGATAAAAAGTAAAATACTTGACTGATGAGTTTACCAGACAGCCGAAAAAGTTGATATCATATTTGATGCAATTTTCTTTTTCAATATTTAGTTAACATCTGAAATATATCAGACTGAATTCTTTCTATATTTGCACTTCTCATCAACAGCAGCATTTTCACACATGCTCATATCTTAAAATCCCAACATTCACAGTATCCAGTAGTTTAAAAGTATTTATCCCAATTAGAAAATAATGTATATTTCCAAGACACAACCATTTTTAAATAATAATAAAAACAACTATACAAAAATGAAGGCCTTGTGGACAAACTTTCGGCAGTGGTCCTTTGAAAATAATCTATATGTGCAAAAAATGAATTCCATCTTAAAACACACCAAACACCAAACAAGCGCAAGACTTTACCAGACAATGCACTGACAAAAACATGCGCTTGATAAGAATCAGTAACGTCTCAGCTCATGGTGTAACAATATTCTAAAATCTCCAATTTTTTGTAATGCATATCGCTGTACTTCAGTCAAACAGAAGGCAGGTGTGTTAGTCTTCCTTGTGTAGCCACCGGAAACGCTCCAGAAGAGCACGCAGGATGTTTCCAGGAATCTTCTGGTGTTTGTCTATGAGAGCTTGAATTGCCTGCTGTACCTGAAAAAAAACACATAATATTTTCATTAAAATATTCAGAAGGTTGATGTATTCAGAATAGAAAATTCAGAATGAAACACAAATATATCAAAACTAAAATTCTGAGCACTTATAAGGCCTGTCACTTCAGTTATATAGTCATTATTAAAAGTATGAATATGAAAGATTAAGATCAATTGTATTGAGAAAAGAATTCCAGTGTATTTAGCAAATTTATTTTATTCCTTCCCTTTTTTTACAGATGGAAATTCTGCTAATGCTACTTTAGAATATTTTAAACTTTTTTCTCTCCAACAAAATGGTTCAGTCCACTGAGTGACTGGACCCACATGGAGTGAGAGGTTATTAAAATGTGTATTAGTGCATTTGTTTATATTATATATAA
This sequence comes from Danionella dracula, assembly GCA_900490495.1. Taxonomy (NCBI): domain Eukaryota; kingdom Metazoa; phylum Chordata; class Actinopteri; order Cypriniformes; family Danionidae; genus Danionella; species Danionella dracula. Next base: position 3,624,056 of record UELW01000744.1, read on the forward strand.
AGTTCTCCATAGCACCTCCAACCTTACCTATAATATTGTTATGATCTGTTGATGAAAAATCACATGTGTAGATTTTACATCATGTTTAAACCAGTTCAAAATCGCACCTTTTCCGCTAACTCGGCTGCATTGAGTTTGGGGTCGTAAGGAATGGGGTCACCCAAGTAAGTGCAAAATTTGACTGGAAATCCTCCATAGATGGGTGCAACCGGCAGTCGAAAACGCTCGTACACCCAGCGGAAAAACCCTGAAACATTTACAAGTTAAAATAAGTAAACCACTTCTCATGTGTCATTTAGATTACTATGATAAAAGGATTTGTATACAACTCACTTAAAGTTCCCAGAGAGCGAAAGCCCTCCCTCAAGTTCCGGGTAAACATTGGAATAACTGGCTGCAGGGTAAAATAGAAATCAAGGTCAAATAATGGAATTTACACAAAAAACAGGGTTGTACAGTTGATATTGCTCATCCACCACTTGAGAATCGATGGCCACTTGTGCAAATCCTTTTCGTTTGCCCCAGATTATTGGGTATGTCTCATCACTGAACAAAGCCTCCCGAACTCCGCCAGGAGAGATGCCCAGAAGATGGCCATTGCGCAGGGCCTTCACACACTCCTCCTGTGGCCCATGAATCACACTGAAGACCTCACACAGGAGTTTAAACCCTGCCAGGTCGATACATGCATGTACTTCACAAACTCATCACAAATTCATTTGAATGAATGCAGATAACCTGAAATCACTTAACTCCAGCATCCATCTGTTTACCTGGAACCTTGAAGAGAAAGTGATCTGCCACGGAATGACAAGTTCTTCCTTTCTGGATGATGACGCTAGCAAGGAAGTAATAGTAATCTATGGGAATAGCTCCATGATAGTAGACGATTAGAGCAGGACCTTCATCCGGAATCTTCTCTAATCCATGGATTTCATAACCTTCCACAAAAAATACATAATTCAACAGATACATTTTAGACAAAGCTGCAACTTTGTAAACATTTCAAATGGAAATAGAATAAGAAAAGGGAAATTTGGGGTCATAAAAGTTGTGTAATGAAAGGTCATTTAGTATCTCTGGGTGATAAAAATGAATAGGAAAAAAAAACGAGAGGCACTTTAAGTTGGTTTTAGATTTAGAATGTCAGATAATCAGCTTTTTGCATTTCAATTAACCATTTCATTAAATTCCTACAAAAACATAATTGGTTACGTCAAATTTGAGGCTCAGATCTCAAAATACATATTGGGAATGAAGAACACACAGAGCAAAAAAGCTATTTAAATGAACCCCAATGAAACAAGTCAATAAATAAAGATTACATACCATGCCAAATAGCACCATGGCCATCCCACAGGGTTGCCAGAGTTTTCCTAGCACCATGCCACAGATTATTGGAATATGCTTCTCTCAACTGGTTCTTGCGTTTATACACATGGAGGAAGAGAATTGATAGATAGAGGAGGATGACTATGAGAAACGGCAGGATAAAGACCACGGCTAGTGGTGTGAAAACCCAGAGCAGATACTCCATGAAACTGAGGTAGTCTTGGAGCTGGCCGAGTCCTGCCCAGTCCTCCCAAATATGGAGCAGACAGGAGAAGAAGCTTCCTGAGCCATTGTCAAACAGACAGGACTCATTGCTGCTGGACATGCTGCTTCACTTGGATCTTGTAGTGCGGGCAACGCTCAGCCAAAGGCCAAACCTGAAAACCAGAGACAAAAGCTGAATTAAAAACTTGCGTGTATAACTTTACTGATGGTCTTTAAAGAGGTTGTTCATTTTTATGTTTTCTTTCAACAACATGGGAAATACAAGTTATTTATTTATTTCTAATATATTTTAAACAATACATCTCTACAAGTAACATAAGAGTAAAGTGGTCATGCACATGATTTTTCATTTTAAAACTTTCAGCTGAAAGTGTTGGAAAACCTTATAATTTTTTTTCATGTTAAACTGTTTTGATGAAAACAGTTCCAAGTGCTGGTTTCGACCAATTATATGTTTTGGGGCGGGGTTATCTGTTCAATAACCAATAGCAGATAGACCGTTTGACACTGACAGCAAGTATTTACTCTTATGTAAATATATTAACGTTACGTACAGTTTATCTTGTCAGTTATCTTCAGGAATAATTTTCAAAATGGTTTCACACAGGTGCCATATTATATATCAAATATCCGCAATGTAAAAAATACTATATAAAAAAAAACTCAAACCTTCTCCAGAGAAAATTGGTTGCTCGGCCAAGCATGCCAATCTCACAGCATCGACCTACAGTGAAATAACATTGATGTCAGTTATGTTTTATCTCTTATTGTAAACTCTGCCACAGCAAAGGTTTAGAACTAACGATAAGCAATAATTACTACAATCAAATGTATAAAAAAACAACGAAGTTTTACCCCTAGGTGACTCCCTTTAAAAGAACCGTGGTCAATCAAAAATAAACCTTGTTCTAGTTTACGTCTTTAAACAAATGTCACCACGAAACCTACGGGTCATTCACCTTATCTTTAAAAAATGCATAATATAATTTGACAACGCCTGCGATTGGCAATCTAATTCATTTTACAATAGCTTATTATTTACTTACATGATGACAGTTCAACCAAGAAGATGTTTATGTCCTCGAGTAATGTCTTGCTTCCCCAATTAACCGGCTCTTTTTACATGTGACACAAACAGGAAAGACTTCGAAGGGTTGAAACTTCAAAATAAAGGTCTGAACGCCTAATTGACGACTTGCTTCTATCATACACTCTACGTGCGTCTTTTAACTTGACAAGTCATTTACCAAACACTAGGAGGGAAGTTAGTTAAATGTATGTGCACGTTTGATGGTTATTTTTTTATCTCGTTTACCGTCGTTTCTTTTAATTCCTCTCTGTGTTTATATTCCGCTTTTCAGGAACTTGTTTTTGTGTTCGTGAGGGGTTGTTTTATTCATTATGTAAATACAAACGATCTTCAGGACGCGGGAAGTTCTGTTGACAGATATCGCTCGTGCGTTAGTCATAATGATTGGTTACGAAGAGCATAATGTTGTTCAGCTAGCTGATATTATCTTCTATCAAGGGAAAGAAACAGAGATGACAATACACTGTTTGTGCTCCAGAGCGTATGTCAAGTAAGTATTGTACATATGAAACAAGATGTCGCTGAGGTGTGTTCTTGAGGTATTTTGTGTTTTCTAGTTTTTAGCTGTAAAAAGTGTTTAACTGTGTTTCCAGCTGGCTTGTTTGTTTTGAGATGGTGTTGTTTGGTCAGTTTACATAAGAGTTTTCGTCTTCAAAGGAAGTAGTAAATCCTAATTGTTATTTTTTCCATAATAAACATAAAACACTATTTAAATTAGGTTAAAGATATATATATATATATATATATATATATATATATATATATATATATATATATATATATAGGTATAGGCTTTCTATCTGTTTTATTTACCCAAAAGTTCCTAAGTCTTGTAATTATCAAGATTTTAAAGGTGTTTGTTTATATTTACAGTGATCGAGAGTTGTATCGGTCAGATTCTAAAGCCATCCAGAATCACAATGCATATCAACATCAAGGTACAGTTTGCCTCACTTTTTATGACGGATAAATAGATTTTGAGTGTAACATTTTAGACACATTTCAGAAAATCACAAACCAAAATAGTTTTATTATGGTTAATAAAGGCTCTAAAATTGTGTTCACCTAATAATGACATTGGAGGGTCTTGTAATAAAGATTCTGAGATACACTGAGCTCTTTGGGCAGATTATGATCTTATCAACAAGTCTAATGCCTTTTTGTTCAGTAGATCAAGAGGAAAACAACGAGGAAGAGGTTTTGGAAGTGGCAATTGGTTCTTTGGAGGATAATGATGATGAGAATGAAGAAGATGAAGAAGCTGTTGAGGATGACGAGACCATGCTCATGGCCAGTTTGGGACTTCCTGTCCATTTTGCCAGCTCAACAGACCAGAAGAGAGCTGTATGTCCTATATTGTTTTTGCACATGTAGTTCTGCACACTTTGCTTATTTAAAGTACTTGCATTGCAAGACCTTCAGCAGAGTAAGGTTACAAATCAACAAGTCAGAGAAAGTTTGTTCATTACCGTGTTTGCATGAAGTGTTCAATAATGTAGCATTACTACTGTTATGACAAATAACATTTTCATAATGTTTGAATATTAAGTGAAATGTATTCACTGACAGGCACACCATGAAAGTCAATTCAGAATTCAAAAGTGATGACTAGAAATACTTAAATCCATTAGAAAAACTATAGTGAGTTCAGTTGCACCCTCTCAATCCCTGAGTAGCATTTGGATGACTTTCCTGTCAAATGTAGAGGTTGCTTCCTGTTTCAATTCAATACATTTTAAGGTCAGTCAATGGTTTTCATTGTACTGTTGTATATTAAAGAAGACTTAAGTTGATAGTTTAACACATTTGAATTCTTTACTTTGAATTTAATTCAGTTTTGTTATTTTTCACACTTCTGGTTAAAAACAAGATGTTTTGGGTACTGTGCCAAATTGCATTGTATAATAATAATAATACAAACTAATGATATTCAATATGTATTTTTCTTCATGAGGAAGCAAGGCAGCAAGATCCTCAAATTATATCGTCTAAGAGCTTTGATTAGTATTGACACCAAAAAGTTAGTAGGATTGCTATTGTGAGATCATTTAGGTAGATATTTATTTATGTAATTTAAAACAATACACATACTTGTTCTGGACTTGGATCCCGAAGAGTTTATACAGATCCACGTTTCAGTCTCAACTTCATTGCAAATCCTGCTTTGTACTCACCCTGATCTGGAGCAAATGGCATGAGCAAACAAACACATGTTTTGGTAAATCTCCGATGCATTTTCTCCACACAAAGTTAACCACTCAGTCCTTAAAGGTTTCCTTGAGGGGAGTAAATGAGCACATTTTTGTGCTTCCTTATATCCCAAAGCATCGCAGATTTCCAAAGCCAGGGCTATTCTGAGTTATTGTGTCTATAAATGGATATGGACTTGTGGAGTTTATGGTAATTAGTGGATATAAAGTATTTGATGTAATTTGCTGTGAGTTCACACAAATTACAGCTGAAAACAGCTGGAAAGTTTGGATTTTCATTTGAGACCAAAGACATATCTTTAAAGAACAAATTATCCATTGTTTTTTTTTTTTTTAAGTTTTTCAAATAACTTGCTCTCAAATTTATTGCTCTCATGCTTTTAGAAGTTTCATTACAAGATTTAAAGAAGATCAGGGGTGGTCAGTCATTCAAAGAATGCTTGATTCAAGACACTCAAGAGAGTCTTCAACAGAGCCACGATAAGTTTAATCAGTAAAAACAGGTGTGTTGCATGAAGGTTGAAACTAAATTGTGCGGAACTGCAGTCTCTCTTGCCCGCCTCTGGTCTCGATTACCCTTTGTATTCAAGCTGTCTAGATTTTGAAAGCTAACTCTAATTACTTGAGTAAATGTCATTTTTGTCTCATCTTTAAGGGCAAGGATTCATCCAAACCAAAGAGCAAGAGAAGCATCAATTATTTGAAGAATGCTTGTGATTATGCCGATACAATAGAAGACTCCGACCTCATCTCTGAGGCCCCTGTTGAGCAGACGTGTTCCGCATCGGAGGAGCCTTGGCTCAGGTACTGGCAGCAGCATGGAGTGGCTCTTCTGGGACAGAGCTGGTTGGAGAAAAACCCTGAGTGCGACAGCAGGTCAGTCGAGGACTCTTCCCAACTTGACTGGGAAGACCACTGCCAGCAAACATACCTATATTACTGGGAGCAGTTTCATTACTGGGCTGCTCAGGGCTGGACGCTGGATGAGTCTTGCAGCACAGCTACACCGTCTCAGGAACTTCAGGGCAGTCAGGGATTAACAGAGACATTGAGAAGGGTTGAAGATGGATCTGAGACGGATGCAGTTAGCGTTACACATCTCATAAACACCTTGAGTTTGTCGCCTGAAGAGGTGGTGGATGGTGAGGCTTCTTTAGCCTGCAGCTCTGCTGATGAGCCAAGTGATGGAGGAAACCGCAAAAGGCCATCCTCACAAACATCCAGCAAGGATGCCTCAGGTGATTTCATGTGTCGTTACTTTTATGTCTCTTTTGTGTGTTTGCTGCATCAACACCTTCTTGCTCCATGACCTACTTTTGCGGAATTCGTATTGATTTTGTAGCATAACAATGTATTCTTAGCAACAGTATTGGCTTCTTGTCTTGAACCTTCAGCTTTTCAAAACAAAAATGTGACATGTTTCATATCAGTCAATATTGATAATCATCACAATGAATGCCAAATGTTTCTTTTAAATCTTATAACTTAATTTCCATCATAAATAAAAGCAGGAGTTTGCTCTAAATTGAAAGCTGCTGTTTGAACTACGTTTTGTATGTTAAGACAAGGCATCTTGATCTGTTAACGGTAATGTTTTTGTAAAGTTAAAAATAATTACAATGTAATATATCAAGACAGTATAAAAATAATTAAACTAGTTATTAATTAATTTTTTTTTGAGTCAGGAAGTTTCCCTTGTCAAAAATGGGGTTGCAGAAAATGTCAGGCAAATTGTTTAAAAACAATTATGCACAGCCTGTAAAAATATCACAACTATCAGATAATACATTTATAAATAACTATTAATTTTCACTTAGTCATTACCCATTATTGTTTTAAGTTTAACCTTATAAATGGAGTTGATTAGATTCATTAAAATCTTACACTAAAACATTAAACCCTGGCTTTTTTTTTTATTAAAGTCAATATTTTCTTCTTCCAGCTAAACTTTTTTTCACCCTAAGAAGGAGCATACAGTCTTCACATGAGGTTTTTTCTATACCTTTATGATGTGAGAAGATCTGAACTCAGTAGAATGAGCTGAAAAGGTTAAGGCCTCCAATGTTCCTAAAAATATATTTTTGGAAAAATCATTGATTCACATACAATAAATAAGTTCTATAATTTCACATTCGTAATTCTACTGGTTGATTCTGGTAAAAGTTTCTTTGCTCTTCTGAGCATAAACCTGTGCATTATAATGTGTTTTTACTTAATATTAATTAAACCGTGAACAAGGCCGCATTTATGTCCAATTTATAGTTTCAGGATGATTTTAAGTCAGTGTCTGTTTGAAAAATTAAATAAGCGTTTCGAAGACACATATATAACATGGTTTGGATAAAGGTAGCCTTAAAAATAGATCCCAGAAATGTAATTCTCTTATCATTAGAGTATCCTGTGATTCTTCACCTCACTTTCTTCTTCCAAAATTAATGAAACTAGAATTATTTTAACGAAATGGCATAAATGCAAAGCAGTTTTCCCTACAGCTCTTTTTTGCAGCCTCAGCTTGACTTTCCCTGAATATCAAGAGATGTCAGCTGTTGGATTCAATGAGCACGTGACTTTGGTTCATGCATTTTTAATAGCTATACACGAAGGAGAGCATGGGCTCTTGGGCGCGCGGATAGATCCCAGTACACTCTAAAAATGGCTCTTGTCATCCTGATTGTCAAACCAAGCCTGATGCCATCTAAATAGTATGCTTGTTTATGCCACTGGAAAGGGTTCATGTGCTGTTTACATCAGGCAGGAAGAGGCTTGATGCATGATTTAGTAATGATAATGCAGACATCATTAAAAAGAAACTGAATGTGTGGGATTTCAGACAGCAACATGAAACAGACCTCTGTGCCGTTGAGTAATTGGAGTGGACAGCCCATAAAGAGCAGATCTAATGATGAGGATCAGAGTGAGGATGAAGATGATAAACCTCCAGGGAACAGGCACGCTAAAATGAAGAGAACGTAAGCTGTCTTGCTATTCCAGCCACTGTATCATGAGAAATTCATGATTAACCATCAAATTAACGGCATGCTCAAATTTATGTTATAATGATCATATGTTGTCAAAAACATTCAGTTTGTAGTTAATATTAGCTAATTTCACAATTCTCTTTCAAATCGTGCCAATGAAATGAGTTGAAACATGATGAGATGTAAATAACACTGACGCTCAATGTTATGGGGCGTATTATCTGTAAATATGCCCTATTCTGCAGGTTATTATTTGTTATTCTGCTCACAGACATGAGTTGGATGCTGAGGAGCTTGCGGCGGTGCCTGTTGAAGAAGTGTGGGATGCTCTCTGCCTGAGACGAGGTCCACAGCCTAAGTGAGAATGCAGACTGGGATTAGACTCTTTAAAGCACTCATTTGCATACTAAGCGATCTTTGTATTTGCAGATTTGACAGCGTGGTGAAGTTAAAACCAGGCCAGGTTGCATGCTCAGCCAGAGGGAGTGAGGAGAACAGAAAGCCCACAGAGAAAAGAAAAAAAGCTGCCTACAAGATCAACAAGCACATCTTTTTTCCTGATGATGGACCCCAAGCTACAGAGCCAAAGATCAGCAAAACCCTAGACAAAGTGAGTTAAAATATTCTTTATAAAGTAACAGATTGGCAGAGGCTTCATGAACTGAAAATGTAAATTGATTGATTTTTTTTATTTATTTTTTTTAAACATATCATGAACTGAAAAAGGTTCTTATATTTTGACATTTAATGCAACTAAGTCATCACACAGAAAGTTTCAAATCTCAATTTTATTAGAGACGACTAAACAAGAGGTGAATATTTACAAGCTCTTTAGAAGTGCTCTAATAACAACATGCTTTTCGTTGTTCTTGTTGTGATAAATCACATCTCCACCTGACACGGATGATTAACACAATGACTGATTCTGATTCTGACATTACTCTGAAGTCTGAGACCTGAACAACGCACATTTTAATAAGCAACAAACACTCTTAAAATATGCTCTGTGTACATATTTTTAAAATATGACTCTTCAAAAAAAAACTTTTTAGACCCCATGATACAACAGGCAATAGACAAAAGAGCTTACCTGATCAGGTAGTTAAATGGCATAATTCTCTACAACACAAATAACACATCAAGACAATTCACGAATAACACTTTCACTGATTGGATCGTTCGCCATCCAATTATTAAGAGATACTTGTGGCGCGCTCCTTTGAGTTCCATACAGTTAAGGATTATAATGACTGTTATAAACGGGACGTTTAAAACGGCTCAAAGAGCATTCAATTAACCATTTTGTTGTTAATAAAATAATTGTAGTGGTTAAGATTACAAGAGACCTTTGTATGCATGTGAATATCTCAAAAAAATGTTTTGGTGTGTTGTTGCAGTTTAATATAGGCTCAAAAAGTAGAGTGACATTCCCAGTAGCAAGCTTTGCAGGTATGACCTTCCATCTGATCCTAATCTGAGTAAAGAATGGATATAGTTCTTTAGTAACAAGGAGTAAGTTATGAAAAGAATGTTGTGATCAATGACTCAATTGAAAACATAGAAGAGATGCTTGTGTTTAGCTGTGTACGGTATATTGAACCTAAAGATAACAATTGAGCAGAACCCATTTTTTATTGTTAATGGAATCCTTTAAGTGATGCCTTATTGTATAATTCTAATAACTTTGAGCACTTGATTTGATGCATGCTGGGTGCACTTATATTCCTATTTAATTCTATTAATTAGAACAGGGTTCATGCAGGTAAAAATGATGATTAGGGTTGACATGGTCTGAGAAAATCTGCATAAAGCCCAAAAGTCCTTATTGAGGTTACAGAGAAAATTGTTGTAAATATTCACAAACATATAAGTCACCTTTAGCTGTACCTTAGTTTGAGAAAAGGCTCGTATACAAAATTGTAAAAGGGATGGTTAGGGTTGTCAGAGTTAAAGAATAAGCTTGTGAAAACTTAAAAGTTATGGTTAGGGTTTCAAACTATGTTTTTAAAGCATCCTTTTTATTATTAAAAATGTTTTTGATGTTAAGATATAGATTTTAAGTTTGATTCTTAACTGCCTTTAAAAAGTCTTAAATTGATCTTATGAAATCTGCAGAAACCCTGGAATAAAACACAGATTTAGTCTTGCGAAAGTTTGTTCACACAGGACACACGGTTCAGACACTCCATCAGTACCATCATTGCAGCCTTGTTGAATATTCAATGGCAGAAAGACAAAGTGTTGTTTTCAACTCAGTGCTTCTCTTCATTTTATGTCTTTTTTAGTGTTGATACATTTTCAAGCCGAGACTGTTTAGGTTTCATAGACCACTGGATTTTAGCCAGAGAAGTTACTGGACCAATTTACTGCACTGAATTGATTTCTTCTTAGCACACATTGTTCTGAAGAAGAACAAAAACCATACTGCGCTAACACTATTACCAGTATCTCTCCATGGTGGAAGGGATTCTTTTATTACTTTGAGTCTCACAGTATCTCAATTTGTCTTTAAAATTTTATTTAAATACTTTTGTAATTCATCATGATGACTGTCTTGTATTCTATTAAATTAGTTTTTAAATTTATTTATTGTATTTTTTTAAAGCTTTTAAGCAACCGTTTAATATCGGTTCTATTGTGCTAAAAGGTTGTACAGTTCTATTGTGTGGGTTTGTTGTGTTGTCAGCGCAAAAGTTATTTTATGGGTCACATTTGTTGAACTATTTATGCATGATTAACTCAAACCCTGTTGTTGATCATTTTACCTGGTTTATAAATACCATTAACGTTTTTTGCAAATGTAAGTATTTAATATTAAAATCATTGTGTCATTAATAAACTTAAATTCTCCTGAATGCCATCCACAGAGGCTCGCAATTTTTTTCTAAATAGGCATCAAATATAAACATTAACCATGAACATCAACATTTCTTAGAAACTACTATTTTACAGATTAAATGAATCTAATTTTCCTAAAAGTTATTAAAAATTAGGTGATGTTGTTAACATGTCTTTGCACAAATAAATGAATTCAAAAGATTTTAAAGATTAACTTTATAGTCACAAATAAATAACCCTAACTAATGTTAAGCATTCATGTGTACACTAGGGTTGGGTAGATAGACAATGACATCGTCCATTGTCAATGGCAGATAGACATCGCGATGCTGAGTCGGCATCGACGATCCTCCAGCTCTTCTCTTACTCGCACGGGGTCGGGTGATACACTGTATCTTGAGTCAAGCAAGTCTCGTTTGCACCTCATACTCACGGTGGCGTTATTGATATTTGCCTTCAATCTGACCTACTGCCCACACCACTTCAGACGTGTCTGTAGCTGTCCTCTTTCATTCGATCTGAAGCCAAAGTATTGCCAGATAGGTGAATGTACTCCTTTTTTACCAACCAAAATCCTCAACGCCATTATAATGACACAGATCACTCTGTCAATTCATGTCAGAGTCCCATGGACAAAGTGATTGACAGGTGGCAATTTCTCTGTAACTTTATGTTACATTATTTATGTTGTGTTTTGTTATTGGTAAAACAAAGACCTATAGGCAGGCTTCAAATGATGAATTCATTATGAATTAATTATACAATTCAGCAACCCCCCCTTCGCCCACACACAGCAAAAATGAGCTTGTTACATGTCTACTTGGTGGCGCTTTAAAATGTATGGAAAAACTGTTCCAACTCTTAAATACTCAGTAAATCAGAAAACTTGATCTGAAAGTCTTATCTTTCTTTTTTGTTAGTCATTTATTCTCTTATTTTTTTTACCAACACAATTATTGAAATAATTTTTACTTCCCAAAAGTTTGACATTCTTTTATTAAACACATTATTGTCCAATCAATTATGTTATTCAGCTAGAAAGTCATGTGCCAATATTCTGTTTGTTCTGGTTTAAAAAAAAATATCTGTTTTGTCTCTTGCCATGAAATCAGGTCCAGAGGTTTCTTCAGCAGATTCAGAAACAAGCTGACTCTGAGGACATGACCCATGCCTCTCAGCCTGAAGCTCAGATTGGGTCATCTGAAAGAGCAGAAGAGGACAGTCTGCCCAAACAAATTGTAGATGAAGAAGTAAGGCATGAAACAGATGAAAAAACTCCTCAGCCCTGCGGAAGCTCAGAAGAATGTCAGAAGATCGTTGAGAATTTTTTCAGTCCAGAGCCAGAGGATGACGAGGAGAGCAAAACAGACCCCAGAGGAGAACTGAGGCCATTGGACATCCCAGATTATTTGCTTCCTGATGTGTGTGAAAATGAAGAGGGCGGTCAGTATTCACCATTTTTACATGTTACAAAACAAACAATCGTGATATTTGAAATATATGACAATAACTGAATGAAAAGTCAAGTTTGGTCATTTCTGTAAATCTGATTTAATAATACGAATGACTTTCTCATCAGAGTGCTTTAAAGCTGTTAAAAAGAATAAGTGGAGGAACAGACGAAAGAGAAAGGATGTAGAGATGCCACCAGAGGTGGCAGCAGAGCCAGAGTTGGCTAAATACTGGGCCCAGCGCTACCGTCTGTTTTCCAGGTTTGATGAGGGAATCAAACTGGATCATGGTAAGTAATGGTGAGCTTATATATATATATATATATATATATATATATATATATATATATTATTGTTCATAGGGAAATATTTTAATGGACTTTCAGGATCTTGAGTAATAATCATAGATTTAGTTTTTTAGTTTAGTGAGCAATAGTTTATTTCATTTAAATGGGATAGAAATATAACAAAAGCCATGTACTCAAGTTTTAAGTAGTTGATCTATTTACTTCAGACTTAGATCCTCCGATACTGTGTGGCACATTGGGCTGCAAGGGTTCTCCATCGTGCTCTGTTGGCCACGTATGCTTCTGCTTCTTGTCGCTCACTTGAATATTGTTCATCGCCGTGCAATTTGGGGCTGACCTTGCTTTCAGTTCCCATTTGGTGGCCTCCTTAAGGCATGTCAGGTAGACAGAGGATGTGACTGACAGGGGTTGTGTTGGAGGTGTCAGGTCTTTGTGTGCCGATGTAGTTCTTTATTTGTGATTTGATCCCGGTACAAGTTTTGGAGGATTTTTCAAAGGCATCGTTGCTGGAACATGTTAAGCGATCCTTGTTGTCATCTTCAGTGTTTCACAAATATAGATGGCAGTTAGGATGATGATGCTTTTAAGTAGGCGTATCTCGATTGATGTTTATCGCGAGAGGGGATATAGTTGGAGTAAGACTGCAGATGTTTTACCTCAACATCGTTCAACATCGCCTCACATTCTAGTTCAATGCCCAAATATGTGAATCACACAACTTCTTCCAATTGTTCTCGTACAATTTGAATTGGCAAGTTCTTTTGAGTGTATTCAATCCCTATGGTCTTGGTCTCACTAATCATTAGCCTCGCTTGGTGTTCGAGGCTCAACGTCATCTCTTGAATGATCTTGTCTGTTTGGCTGATGAGCATGGTATCTTTAGCAAAGTCAAGGTCCATTAGGCGGTTAGAGTATTTCCATAACATGCTGAAATCCACATTGCTCATGGATGGACATGGTTGATCATCAGAAGGAAAAGAAGAGCCAAAGGATGCATCCATGCCGCATGCCAGGATCAATGATGAAATTACATAGTTCCATTGTTCGTTCGTAACAGCTGCTTGAACCATTGTATATTTCCTGGAAAATGCAGATGAATCAATCAGGGATGCTGTATGGATGCGTGAATTTCCATTGCGTTTGTCGATGCACGTTGTCGAATGCTTTTTTTAAAACCGATGAAGTTGATTGAAGGATATTGTTGGAAGTTGAGGCTTTGTTCACTATTATTGATGTGCATGAAGATCTGTTTGCTGCAGTGTCGACCCATGCATAAATCCATTTGTTCTTTTTGTAGGCATACGTTGATTGCTCTGCTGAGACTTTATATGATACTGAGTACCTCCCCCAGAACAGAGAGCAAGGTAATGCCCTGTTGCAGTTTGACAGGTTTCTTTTCTTGGGCAACGTGAAGATGACCCCTCACTTTCAAAGGTCTTTTAGTAGACTTTAATGCAAAAGTCTTCTAAAAAGTTTATGACTCCTATAAAATAATTCTTAGGTTACTATGAGATCAATGGATGGAGTATGATGTCAAAATTGAAACATGTGTCCTCCCCAAAGTCTTGGTTTGTTTGTTTTTGGTGAAAAGCCATCGATGCTAGACCTGGAGCAACTTATTCCAACTGCATTGGACACTGCAGAAGGGTGGGCAGTCGAGCTAGAAAGAGCATGTGAGAGTAAGACAGCATGCACCTTTTAATGTGCTCAAGGGTGCTCTCTTTTTTTCTAAGTGCTACAATTTGAGCAGATAGACTGCTTGGCCTCAGAGGAGGATGACCTTTAGCTGTGTACTTTACCTGCGCTCTTCACTCCAGTGCTGCCTAGTGGGTCAGTCTCCTAATGGGTGGAGGTTATTAAACCAAGCCTTGACCTGCTTTTTAAAATAACTTCTGACTCATCTCAGGTTTGTTTGTATAAAGAAGTTTTTTTTAGTGTATTGTAAGCAATATGTCTGCCTGAGAGGTTTAACCTAATAAGTTAATGTATTGTGAGTGAGAAGTACAGTGGACACATTTTTATATTATAATTAGCGTGTGGGGGTTTGGATTCTGTCAGTACACCATCCATCAGGAAACAATAGGATGGGGACATTACAATCATATTAAAATGGAATAACATGTTTTCACTGACTTGGGCTGTTTTCAGTGAGAGAAGTTGAAAATGTGCAAAACATGCTTGAATTGAGATTATCAAGAAATTGTCTACTCACTATCTTTTCCCCTGTTGAACTTCACAGTCCACCATCTCTCCCATGACTACTCTTGGAGGCTCCTGACTGATTGGAATGGTTGTGAACGTTTGTAAAAAAAAAAAAATGTAAATCACTCCCAAACTAACTTCTGGTCTTGAACACTAAGACCGTTAGAAAACTAGTGTAAAGCAACCAATTCATTTTTAAAGATCCTTAACTGTCACATTTTAATACAGTCACACATTTTCAGTGTTTACCACGATAGAATATGGTTAAGAATGACATTATGGTTCAAGATTGTGTGAATTTATACTAAAAGACTAGTTTTGAGTCCACCACTCACTTGCTTAAATGCCCTAAAAGTGATGCTTATTTGATTCATTTATTCTATCTATATTCTGAATTTGTCTCTTAGAAGTAGATTGTGTACTTACATTAGGCATTGGCCATATGCCAAGCTCCTATGCTTGTAATTGAGCTCATAAATAAATGTCGAAACCACAGGCTGATAACTTGTGATGTCATCAGCAGGACTTTCATTGCAAAGACTGTGGCAGCAACTACAGAAAGTTGAGTTTACCTGTGTAGAAATATAAAACATTAATGATAACAATGTGTATGGCAGTCTACAAACTTTCCTTTGGTAAAATATCAAGAGGAGGTACAAAAAGCAATGCTTATGAAGAAGTTATGTGATAAAACTTCTGAAACTTAAACATAGAAGTGAGCATGGAGATTTTGCTACATGTGTTACAGTTAACACAGTAAGCAGCTTTGACAGGGTTTTTGACTGCTTTCTAACAGAATAATGAAGTTGTATTGATATTACAAACTCTTGGTTTGGTTGTGGAAATGATTTGATACTGTGTGTATCAAAATTTGACAACCTTGCGAAATGTGTTTTAATAGTTTATGTATACAAAAGCTGTGTTAAAATGATTACTCTCCCTGTTGAATTTTTTTGCAAAATTCACACCTCCAAAAATGTTGAGTTCATGAAAACCTATAGATCAGACACTTTTGAACATGAACACTAAATAAAATCATACAATTGCTACATTTTGAACAAGAGAAAGTCTCTCCTGATGGATTTTTTTTTCAATAATCTTTCATGCATTTGATTCAGAACACTTGTGCTAAGAATCTGGAATTCTGTTTGCAAGGAGATGTGAGCTCTGTATCCAATCACTTATTCAAATGCCGTAGCCCACAGCCTCTTTATCGTCAGTACAGCCTGATTGGATAGAGTAAAGCTACATTTGAAAACAGAGTGGGTGATTGTGGGCTGAACTGTGAGATTCCTACACTCATACCTCAGGGAAGGGGATTTCTTCAGTAATGCTGACATGTTTGAAGCTTACTAGGACTGTGGGCTACTATGTCTGCGTTTTTTTGTAGATATAAAGATTGTGAAATTTAATGTTTTCCAGGAATGGTTTGGATTGTGTATCTTTCGATGGTCTCAACTTTGCTGAATAAACCAGTGGAGAGTTTACACTAGTGTTGTTAGGTGAACACGGTTTGTTGTATTGTACATTCTAAAAGGATTTCACTTCACCCAAAGTTCAGCTGAACTTAAGAGGCTTGTTGTTGTACACAGGAAGTGCGGAGCACGAATTCTTCCAGTCTAGTGATTGTTGTTTTAACAGGTGGTTTAGTCTCAATAGAGAAAAAAATGCTAGAGGTGTATAAACAAGTCACTTTATGGTGGTTAGAGCAGATGGTGTTTGTGTTCACAGAAATCATGGAGGACATGCTTGGTTAAACTCTGCCTGAGCTCTCTAGCTGCCTCTGACTTCAGCACTCACCAACAGGGATCACAATACCTCAATAACATGAGGATCTACCAATTATATATTTTTTTATGCATTTGGAATTCATTGGACCCTTGTAGACCAGCACTGCCCCTTGTATATCTTTCGAAATGCAATGTTTGTTGTAAAACAATGGCTTTGAATCAACTTTTGAGGTTTAATAAAAGAAAATATTGATCTGTGTATTTTATCGAGTAATGGATGGACAGTCTCCAGCTCCCACATCAAGAAGATAAAACCAAAACAACTTCTCAACCACCAAATGTATTTTTAAAAGTGTTGACATCAAAATAAACTATTAAAAAAACAAGATTGTATATTCAGAAGAGGGTAACTGCCAAAGTGACACACAAAACAAGCTAACAGGCTAACTTATGGAGTAACACTTAATAATATTAAAAAACACATACACAAACTTGCTCCCTTAGCTAAGTAATAAGGAAAAACAAAAATAAGAGCACCCACCTACTCAACAACTATTAACAAAATGGTCTTTCTCAACAGTCACATTAGTAAAAATAGAACAAAGAGTGAGTCAGGAAGGTGGCCCCCACGCCATCACCAACACCTCAGGACTGAGACAGCTGTAGCTTCATACCCCCCAGGCCATGGTCCAATCAGAGGGGATGCACCTATTTGCAACTGGTGTGAAGCGTTAGCTGTGGGTAAGAACAGGCACACCAAAATAAGAGAAATCAAATGTTAATCACAAGATGACTCAGAAAGTAAAATAAATCATATTTTCAGTCTCCCCCAAAATGCAGTTTACCCTGTTCCCCATTCCGCCCATAGTCATGTCTTAGCCACACCCCCTTTTGAGCTAATCCTCACCCGACAATCAGATCTTACTGAAACATCTGCTCAGGGGAGTCTATTTTAAAGCTGCTTTGTGGATGTTTTTGTTTGGAGTGAATGTAAAATTCAGTCTTCAGCAGATTCTGCTGTAATTAGGAAAGCATCAATATAAGCGGTGTGATTTTTCTCTGATTAGAAAAGTAAAGATGCAGTCTCCCTCTGGTGGTGAAGGAGATCATGCACATATTACAGTTGCCGCGTATTAGTGTGGGTTTCCTATGTTTGATCCACAGAGGGCTGGTTTTCGGTGACTCCAGAGAAGATTGCTCAGCACACTGCTCTGAGGGTGCAGGACAGTTTCAACTCTGAGCTCATCATTGATGCCTTCTGCGGTGTGGGAGGAAATGCCATACAGTTTGCACTCACTGGAAAAAGAGGTACAGATTAATCTGCTTTGAGCACACTGATTCTCAATCAACCAAAGTGCAAATACATAATGAAATTCTTACAAACTCAATTTAAAGCTAATATTTAATTGTTTCATGTGGTTGAGTAGAAATTCAAGCATAATGTTAATTTAACTTAATTTAACTTTTTGAAACCAGGAATTATATCTGCTGTTGTTATGGGGGTCATTATAAGATTAAGAACAATTATTTTTAATCATTAACATATTCTATAAGCCTAATTTGTGGGCAAAACAGAGTAACCAATTACCTTATTAATATATTTTTAATATGTTTTTGTATGTATTTAATTCAGAACGTAGATTTGGTTGGAAAAATATTATTGAGAACTTTATTTTTGTAATATTAACAATATTAAACCTGTCAGCATAGACTGGTAAACTATGATGCATTAACAGCAGAAAGTTCCCGTTTCATTCCTGGCCAAAAGTCTTTCTTACTTTTTTTTGTTTTGCATGTATTTCCTCTAACAGGCCAACAAATATGGAAGTGAAGAGAGTTGTTCACTCAGCTGTGTGAAATGAATGTGAACTTTCAGGTTATGACCTTGACCTCTACCCAAAGTCATTTACAGGAATTGTTATTCCATCTTATCGTCCCTGATAATGGGAGGATATTCATAGATACCGATGTCAGAGTTCAGTTTGCTCTAATTTTAGAAATGAGCTACATTTTTAGGTATTGTCAATTGAGATGACATATTTTAACCACATTTGAATATACCGTATTTCATCATCTTAGCTCTTGCTTAGCTCTGCTTGCCCTGATGCACCTTTAATTCGCAATGAATAAGCCATGTCCACGTTTGGAGAAAGGGTTTGGGTTCCCAACATTAATGAATGACGCAGATTGGGGGGGACCTTGTACAGACTACATCAAACCGTACCGGCTAAAAGATTAACTTTCAAAAAGGACTAATTATAGCGACTCCAAATTTACTTTAACTTGATACAAAAAGCACTTTCAGATTCAAAGCTTTAGCTAGGTGTTCCTCAAACTTAAAGCTATGTTTACACCACATGAGAGATGATTTTCAAAAAAACTTTAATCGCTGCTCTTTAAAAATGGCTTAATGTCAAACATGTTTCCCTGCTGACTTGTAGTTGTGGCCATCGACATTGACCCTGTGCGTCTGGCTCTGGCGCAGCACAACGCAGAAGTCTATGGTGTGGCATCACAGATCGACTTCCTGCAGGGAGACTTTCTCCAGCTAGCTCCACGTCTGCGAGGAGATGTAGTGTTCCTCAGTCCACCCTGGGGAGGGCCAGAGTACCTGACCGCTGACGTCTTTAACATCAAGACCATGATGACTCCTGATGGATATCCTTTCAGTGCCCTTGCCAATGCTTCTTTCACTTTCACTGATTTCATTAGAATAGAGAGCTTTGATTTGGAGAACTTCTTCTCTGTACCTGTAATTGTATAGCTTGTGTTTGTCAGGATGCTTCAAAACTTAAAGGTGTTATAATGTCCTTAACCATATTCACATTTGAAATTTTCAGGTCGTCGAAAATGATTTCGGACAATATTGTTTATTTCCTTCCCCGTAATGCAGATATGGATCAGGTAAGGCTTTTGTTTTTGTACATGCTATGGTTTTGTTTTAAATACCTGGCAAGCTTAACGATCTTTGACACTGTGCTCACAGTTTTTTTTAACAAATTTTTTAACTAATTTGCTGCATTAAATTCCCTTTCTCTAATTTACTAATAGGTTGGTGTGTATCAAGATCCCTTCATGGTTTCCCCTTTAATTCATGTTTTTAAATAAAATAAAAATGTTATTTATATTAATCTTTAGATCTGATGTATAAAGAAATATTCAGTGTTTGGTGAAGTTTTAATCATTTGGATCGCACATTATTTCAATACCATGCATTCTAGCTCAACAGTTTTTAGATTCTAGACAATATTTATTATGATTCAGGAAAATATTTTCCTGAAAATATATTACAAATACAAGTTTTAATAGACAAACGAAGAATAAAAAATGAAAACATGGACATAAATCATCAAATAACTGCTCAAATGGGATAAGCTTTGAAGAGGTGAAAACACATTTCAACACAATGGGAGTACGCTAGTAGGCACTGACTCCAGAAGTGAGCGGGTTCTCATAGACATCAATTAAAAAATGGACAACTTTATAGTTTACAAAAAAACATATTTACACTCATATTTTTTTTAACTTACCTTCATAACAACTTGAGGACGTTGATTTACAAATGTACAATTTACACCGAATTTTCACGTGTCACATGT
This sequence comes from Danionella dracula, assembly GCA_900490495.1. Lineage (NCBI taxonomy): Eukaryota > Metazoa > Chordata > Actinopteri > Cypriniformes > Danionidae > Danionella > Danionella dracula. The sequence goes on from UELW01000744.1 coordinate 3,644,019, forward strand.
GTAAATCAGGTTTTGTGGATTGTAAAATAAATGTGTACTTGTATCTGTGTGTTTGAACAAAAACACGTTTTTTTATTCATTTTATTTTACATGAAAGTCAAGCAAAACAAAAAAAGAACAAAATTTGTTCTTATTGGGCACTTTGTAATTTGTTAGTGGCTGTACAATATAAAAAAACATAAATTAATCATAACAAAAACATAAATCATTAACTTCAACGTTACTGTTAAGAGTTCAGTATAGTGTGTCAGGTGTAGCTGTATCATGGTATCTGAAGAGTTTGGTTTTTGGTTTCTTTGTGGTTGTCAATTTGAAAGCCACTGTAGCTTCCGGAGCATCCTGTGACAAACTAATAACTGCTACTTTAATATCGCAAGTAAACCTTTTGCCCTGTTTCCGAACTCTATGATACAGGAGCTTGTTGATGCTGGACTGATATGTTTATACTAGCTATTACAGTATCTACAGTATCTCACACCTGCTCTACCTCTTTTCTCTTACCTGCTTTCCTTCACTGTCCCTCTTTCTCTGAGCAGATCGCATCCCTGGCTGGTCCAGGTGGGAAGGTGGAAGTGGAGCAGAACTTTCTGAACAACAAGCTCAAAACCATCACTGCATACTTTGGGAACTTAATTAAATCAAACACATAAATTATTTAGTTTTTACGTATTTTACTCATCTGTAATGTTATTTGAACTGTCATAATTGTACATACAATGTTTCTGTACATGTTCTCTATTGTATTGTACACATTTACATTGAATTTTTAGACCAGATTTTCACCAGATATCCTTTTTTGTATTATGTTTTTTTTTGTTTTGGCTTCGATATTACCTATTAAAATTTACTGAAGGAAACCCTGGTAGAATTAACCAATCAAATCACTGGAATGTCTTTTTGACCTATTATGTTCTGAAATTAACTTTCTGAATATTTGATATTTATCTGTCCATCCATCCATCTGTCTGTCTATCTTCCTTCTTTACCTCTGTTTTCCTCTCATGTCTTTTTTCCATTTGCATTTAGCTAAAGAAACTCTCTGAACATGAGTTTAGGAGTTTCTTACTCAGTTGACCAAAAAGAGCATGCTAAGTTGTAGTTCAGGTTGTGTGTGTTTTTTTTTTCTACATAAGCAGAATGTTTTATTATATATTTAAACATATATATTTTACTGTGAAATAGTTAATTGACAAAATATAGTTTTTTTGTCAAATTGTAATGATACGGCTGCAACATTTGAAGGGAAAAAGTCAGTATATCATAACACTTAATTTAACCAATCGGCATGAGTCATAAAATGTTGAATGAATATTGGTCGAGAGCGATGTGTTGTTTTGGTCATTTAAAAAATCCATACTGGCTTTGATAAACATCGTGCTATACTTTTAAGTCTGATTATTAATGTAGACATTGGGCTATACCAGTATAATGTGCCATCACAGATCGTTTACATCGAAGTCAATGTACCATGGAGTTATCAGGATATGAGGTCTTGTAGTTACAGTACAAGACAGCATTATGTAAACAAGCACAGGCCTTTGTGCAAGCAGTTTTAACATTGACTAGAATGTTAACTGACGCAGGCTGCAGATGTGGGTCTGAACTGTCAGAGAAAGCTTTCAATGTCTTTATTCAAATCTTGTCATGTTCCTAATACTTTTGTCTTTATCCAATTGTGAGTTGATTGTGGTACCTTAACAAAGAATCCCAGAGGTAGAAAGTAGAGAGATAAATTTACTCACACTTACTGTTCAAAAATGTTTAACTGGAGTAGCTTTAGTATGATGTAAAAATTCCTCTCTTAATTTGAAATCTGATTATTTGAGTAAAAAGGGTATACATTTATTTATAAACATTGTAATGAAAGTGAATCAACACAAAATTCATCCTGAAATTAATTTATTGGTGTGAAGAGCAAGTGATGATTCTCTGCACAACTGTTTTGACAACTCAGACTTGTCCACCTTCTTTTTTTATGAGGCCGGGTTAATTTCAAGAACATGACATATATCAGTTTTATTTTGCAGCTTCAAAACAACTGCTAGACATCAAACCTCTTGGTGGGATCCCGTGTATAATTACTATTATACATCCTTCCTCACAAGAGACCGGGCTCAGCCCTAAAGTTTTTAGTCCTATAAGAAATTCCCCAGACGACAGTTCTTGCACCCTTACCATTAAGATTAGAACATGGATTACTAAATTTAATGAGAATCAAATGGCAGCGATGACTCAGAATAGCCTGTGTAAAAAACTGAATCAATTCATAACAAAATTACTATAAGTACTGTCATTTTTTCATTAACTACTTTACTTTTACTTGGGGATGTATTTATATGGGTACTTTTAATTGTTAATTTCAGTGAAGTAGTGGTTATGTTACTTGAGGACTTAATTTGTGTGCTCTTTCCACCCCAGACTGCAATGAATAGGTGTCGTTGTTATAGCCACTAAGCATAAGCAAAGATACTTCATTTTGTCTAAATAAAAATGCTCATTATTTCTTCTAATTCAGGATTTTATAGTGGAGGAGGCTCCATGTAATAAATCACCGCTGCAAGTGGCAGAAAATGGAGTTGACTCAGTGCTTTTCGACACACAAATCTAACAACTCTGTTAAGGAGTAGCAGGAAGTAAAACTGCAGTTATTTCGGAGTCCAGCAGCAGGTTCCTCATTCTGGCTGGAAGTTTGGTGATGTTTCAATGAGAGGCAGAGCGCGCTGTCTCGACGGTCTTTTCCCCTCACAAATATTTGCTTCGAAACCTGCGAAATTACTTTCTTACCGACTACTTTACAGGTAAGTAACACACATTATCTCTCGTCTTTAACGTCAATTATGTGTATAAGAGGGTTTTGTTCTGCCGTTCCGGTAAACTGGTGTGCTAAGCTGTTAAGTTGTACCGTTTCTAAACCAGTCGTTTAGGGTTGTGAAATAGGCTTTTTGTTTGAGAAAATTAGTTATCTTTAATAGTTTTCACGTTAAGTTTTTAATCCCTGAATGTGTAGGCTCATGTCGATATTTGACATAAAATCTCCTTAAACACGAGAATTGTTACAAATACTTGTTTTAATACATTATTTCTGGATGAGATATCCAAGAGAAGTTCATGTCAAGTGTTTGGTCCAGTACCACTGACGTTCTTCTGATGTATTTTGTAAATTGTACTTAAGTAGATGTACAAAAGTAGCCTACCCTATTTTGACGTCCTTACTAGTGTTTATTTTAATGCATTCCTAATTTTGTCCCCAACTTCAGTAACATTCTAATATTATCAGTTTCTTACATTTGGTGCACTTCCTTATACTTCATAAATTTCTGTTTTACATGTAGAGGAAAACTATCAATTTACATCAAGGTCAGCAAGTTTCTGTATGCTTTGTTCAGTGACTCTTGAAAAGACACCCTTGAGCTGTTAGCAAAGGCATATTAACTTACTCCTGTTTTTCAGCTTCTCATATTTGTGTCTGTAGGGTACAGAAACTATAGATTGCATTTCATCATTCAGCTTGTTCTCTTTAGATATTTATTTCTCATATCTTTCTTTGACTTGGTAAAAGGAGAGCTCTTTGAATGTCTCTGTCCTTCCTGTCTGACTAAAAGCCCTGGGGCCGCTGGTCAGAGGAGGAAGTGTGTAGACCCAGTGGCCTGCTTGCTTTGGTATTAATCAAGCATTATAGCCTTGCTACTTATTTCCTGCTCAGGTCTAAAAATATGTCACTATAGTAGAGTCCTGAAGATATGCTTTAAATCCCAAAACTCATCATTACGACTGGTGGGTGGGGATGACGCTTAACTGCACAGTTATGCTTAACACTTTTTTACCAAACATCAGTTTTAGGATAAACATGAACTTATCAGTCTTTTGGCCCATCATCTTATACAAGAGGGGATATCGAGAATCTTCCAGAGATAACCAAGACTGTCCAGTTAATCTGTAGTAGTCATTACTGGAAATCTTTCAAGCAAAATAAGACACGTTTCCTCAGCTTTAGATGCTTACATTTGGATCAGTTTTTTTCTGATACCAGCATTTCCTTCTGATATGGCCCTTCAACTATTTGCTGAGGGCATTTCCCAGTGTTTATGATCTTTAAAACATGAACAATGCGATCGATAATCATTAGCTCTCAGTGGACTTTGAGAATAAGGAAAAGCTGGTATATGAAACTCTAGTTCTGAGTAGATTGATCATTTGTGTTAAACAGGGAGAGTACGAGTCCTGTTGTGCTACTCGCTTCTTGCTTTTATTGTACAGTCTATATATTGTGATTATTTATTTGACACTTCTACTCTTGGTCCTCAAATGGACTGTTCTAACTAAAATGCAAATAAACTACAAAATCATGATTGCACCACTAGAGTGGTAATACATGATTAGCATGCTGGCCAAAACTTGCTTTAAATTGGAAAGATTTTACGGTTGTAATGTTGGATTGTTTTGATTACACTGAAGGTGCAGTTTAATAAAGCTCTTCTATGGTATGTAACAACTCTTCATTCACTAATGACAAATACATTGACAATTTATTTATAAAGCCCATATCAAAAACAACTTCAGTTGACCAAAGTCAGTTATTTCTGTCTTACTGTCAGTAAAATTTGAGAAAACGAGCTGGTCCTTAACATTTGAGAGACAAGCGAGAAGATTCTCACAGCTGTATACTAAGAAGAATACCTCAACTGTTGTGTATACAATTTTGTTGCCAAATATCTAGCTTTTTCCAATGTTCTATGTTTTCTGTGTATAAACTTTACAAACATTTTTGGATTTGTGATTTGTAAGTTTAGACTAAATCACACAAAACTTGCATTCTTGTAGTCTTATATATGTAGAGCAAACTGGCCACGGTGGTCACAGTTTGAAAGTTTTGTTGGTAAATGAATATAATGAAAATTTGTTTTTTTATTATATTTTTCACGTTGTGAAGTGGACTAGAGTGTTTACTGCTACTTTATGTGTTATTTGTTTAAATGTATTTTACTAAAGATACTGCATGTGAACTGTCATCATCTCTCGGTATTATAATGATTTGAAACTTGTGTTAAATAGCTGCTTATTGTACATTTAACAAAATATGGTAAAAAAAAACAAAAGCTAAACATAACATATATTTAATGAAAGCTGATTTGGAATAAAGGGAGTCTACAATATGAGAAGGGGTTTTCGTTTTAAAATGATGAATTTGAGTTTTTCAATGATTGTATGATTCATTTCTGATCAATTACCAAGCTTAACATCTGCTTGCAGGAAGTATGGGTTGCGAAAAATCCAAGCTGGAGCGAGAGCAAAATGGAGGTGTTCTTGAAGTGAACAAACAGCAGCCAGTACGTACTGACCAAACTGTATATGTGAGGGATCCAACCTCCTATAAACCTCATATAGTAAGTTAAATGGGGAAAAAAGGAAGCAGTTTAAATCTCAATCAAATGCGAACGGATGCCTTTCGAATTTTACTCAAACTATTTCATGAATTCTGATTAACTGAGACATTGTTTATTTTTGACAGAACCCCAGTCTTCTGCCAGGTCAGGTCTTCCAAAAAATGGAAGGTAGATCTGATGATATTCGCTTTTTAGCTTTGATTGACTTTAGTTAGTGAGGATTCTCATAAATATGCTTCACTGTTTTGTTTTTAACAGAAAAGCAAAAAATAGTCATCGCATTGTATCCATATGAAGCCATTCACTTGGATGATCTAGGCTTTAAAAAAGGGGAGAAGTTAAAAATAGTTGAAGAGTAAGCAAACGTCGTCATCATCATCTTTTGAAAACTGTAATTCATTGAATGTTTTTCTTAAGTGTTCATTGATTTTTCAGTCATGGAGAGTGGTGGAAAGCAAAGTCTTTGAGCACACGTAAGGAAGGATTCATTCCTTCAAACTATGTGGCAGAAGTAGACACAATGGAGACAGAAGAGTGAGTGCAAGTAAAAAATGTAATAAAAAAAACTAGCAAAACAGTGCTATAATTGATCATCTTCGATTTAATTTTGACATCAACAATTCAGATGGTTCTTCAAAGATATTACAAGGAAGGATGCCGAAAGACAGCTGTTGGCACCTGCTAACAAGCCTGGAGCCTACCTTATACGAGAGAGTGAAACCCCAAAAGGTGCACATTTGTGACTCAGGTGTTTGTTTGTGTTGAATTTAAAAGTGTGATAAACCTATTCCTTAATATTTTGAACAGGAAGTTATTCACTATCGATCAGAGATGTGGATGCGAAAGGTTTGGACGTTGTTAAACATTACAAGATCCGATCTCTGGACAATGGCGGCTACTATATCTCCCCAAAAATCATGTTCAATGACATCACCAGTATGATTAAACATTACCACAGTGAGTACAAAATATGGAAAAATAAATACTTATGACTTTAAGAATAATTGAGCTATAATGTAAACACCAATCATTTTTAAAGGAACAGCAGATTGCAATTTTACACAGATAAGGTTTTTATAGGTATTTATTAAATGCGTAAGGTAACATTTCTCAATGTGTTTAAAAATACCCCTATTCCCTCATCACAATATTTTAATTTAAAGCATCACAAAACCATGATGTAAAACACTTTTTTTAATACTAACATGTGAACATTGGTCAGAATTTTCTAAAGAAAACAGTTTAATCTTTCAGTTTTTGGTCATTTTTGGTCTTCCTGGTTTGAAAGGAAAAGTCATAGAAATGGGACCAGAGAGGCGGGACATAGGCATAGCACAGATGTCTGATTGGCTGAAAATTTACATTTTATATCTTAAAAAAACAAAAATAATTCTAAATAATAATAAAAAAAAAAACATTACAGCACCAGGGGTTAAACACATTTAAGCTCCAAATTGGCCATTTTGAACATTGGAGTGAATCAGAACTAGCTCACTTCTGACCCCACCCCCCCTTGCAGCCTGTCGATGTTTTACAGTTCAGTCACTTCCTGTTGCCTGGAGCAGGGAGAGTGGGGGAAAATCTATGTACCAACAAATCTATGTATCAACGTTCCTGTTTGCTTTAAAACAGGCTGACATCACTACTTCAACTGTTTGTTGAAAGACTAAAAAGATGATCTCTCTCCTCCCATACAGTTAGTAGTGTGTTTAAGCAAATAGCAGTGTGTATGGCCCTTTTATTCAAGTCCCATTTCCTGGAATCTCAATTACTGTGACAGTTCAAAAATAACAGTTTTGACAATGTTCCTCAATAAGACAGCAAACCCCAAATTTGTGTTACGCACTTCTTGATCTTGACCGATCGAAACCCTTCCTGTATGCTCCTGTTTTTGTTATGACGATGGAGAAAATTACAAATACTATATTTTACACTCATAATCTATCATTACCAGTAACCCATATTAGCTGTAAGCAGTCTTCCCTGACAAATGTAAGGAAGCTATACATAAATAGAGTTCATTACAGCGTTAGCTTTAGCCATTATCTATCCCTGACTGACTGCTGTTCATTCTGCCATCTCATTCCCACTTCGATCTCTGCCGATTGATGAGACCACTGCTCCGTAGACCCCTGAAGCTTAATGGGATAACATTAAAGCAAACGTCAGAGAAGCAGAGTTCTATACATTTGTTCTATAGAAGCTCTATATGCTAGCTCTTAGCTTTAGCCAACCTTAGCCCATTTTCCTAGTGTTTACTCTTTCTGGTTCCCTGAATACAGTATTTACACTGTAAATGTTTAACCCTGCCAGCCATACTGACAAACTAACGTTTTTTTTGCTACTTTGCTACAATATGTTAATTTACAGCATTACAAAATCACACTTAATGACACTAATAGTTCTAGTAAAGTTTTACTCTTGAATAGCATATTTGTGTTCCCTGAAATGTGCCTTAAATAAAATATATGAATATTACTTTTCTGTACTGTTATATTGAGAAGTATTTGGAGCAAAATCCCATACTATTGTTTACATCCAGGGGAATAATGCTTGATCATGATTGGCGAGGCTTATGGTAATGATGAGTAATTGAAAATCAGTTACAAAACTGCTTGTTGTCAGAGCACATTAAAGATTTGCTGTGATTTTTATATTTTGAGGTCTGTGAAAAGATTTTTTAAGAAAAGTTTTGAATTCACATGAGTATTAGGAACAGGATTGCCAACTCATTTTAAGAGGGATTTGGTAATAGTAGCAACTCTTGTGATTTCCTCACGTAACAAAACTCTTTATGTTACAGAACAGCCAGATGGTTTATGTCGAAAACTTGACAGAGTATGCGAGAAGCCCAAAGCACAGAAACCATGGGACAAAGATGCCTGGGAAATCTCAAAGGACTCTATAAAAATGTTGAAGAAGCTTGGAGCCGGACAATTTGGAGAAGTGTGGATGGGTAAGTGAAGGAATCTCTTTCAGACATGAGGTTTTTTGTTTAATGGTTCTTCTTATGACACTTCTATTCAACTTCTGTTAGTTTCTAAAGGCTCTGATCGAAACCCCCACAGTGCGTTTCAAAGGGAAGTGCTTCTGTTTTCTGCCCTTCAATCGAACTCAAGAGAAGACTTGTGTAGGGGTATTGCTATTATCCGATTATTTGAGCCAATAGGGCTTTGACGCAGCTCATTCAAATCTCTAGTCTTCCTGCTGTGGCTTTTGTTCATCGTGAATAGCTGCCATATAGAACAGGCTGAGAGAAGACAGAGTACCGGCATAGACGAGACTCTTATCAAGCAGATCAGATAAGGAAACGGCTGTGCAATTGAAGCAAGATTTGCATTTGGATGACATTATTTGTTTCTTTTCCATTCTTTCCCATTCAGCTGCCATGATGAATTGCAGGAAGCAGTCTTAGCAAGTATACAAATGGCTCTCCAATAGCTTCAGCCAAGATGCTTCCTATGGCACAAAGTGACCTTGTTGGCATAGCATCGCCAGAACATAATGCACAAAAGACTGCTTGATGATAGAGGGATTTAGCCCACATTGCCAGAATGCATATGAAATGTTAAAGTAAAGGTGTACTGCAGCAGGAAAAATAATTACTTTTTGCGAGGAGGTTAAGAGATGTTGTGTATAAGCAGATCATTTTGTCCACAAGGTGGCAGCAAATTTTCTCTCTGGTTCACTAAATCAAATGGTTAATTCTAAATGGCTGGTCCATCCATCCATCCAGTATCTTGATGGCTTTTTCCCTTTCGGGGTAGCCACTGTGGACTGAACAGCCAACTATTCCGACGTGTTTTACGTGGCGGAGGCCCTTCCAGCCGCAACCCATCGCTGGGAAACATTCACACACACTCATTCACATTTATACTCTATGGACAATTGTTTTTCTCAATTCACCTATACCGCATGTCTTTGGACTTGTGGGGGGAAACGGAGCACCCGGAGAAAACCCACGCGATCACAGAGAGAACATGCAAACGCCACACAGAAATGCCAAACGACCCAGCCGAGGCTCGAACCAGTGTCCCACTGCACCACCGTGAAGCTAAATGGCTGGTTTATTTGTGAATTAAGAAGGGACTTTATTTACACGTGGGTACACGTGTACACGTGTGTTTAGAGACACGTGGTATGTTTTGCAATGCCAATTTATTTATAAAGCTTGTTTAAACACAGCAACCCTCGACCAAAGTGCTGAACAATATACTTAATAGAAAATATATTAATATAAAAAATATAGTAACAAAAAGCCACTTGGTTGACATGCAAAATTTATGTATTGATTTAATTTTGTAATACTTCTTTCTGTTGTTGGTGTTGGTATCCATTGTTATTCTTCTAATTCACTGCCATTTATGGTAGAATCAGAACTTGTTAGGGAGGATATCACATTCATGTTTTTTCCAGCTTTAAACATTATTATGATTAATTCCTTTCAACAATAAATTTTACACAATAATACAAAAAAAATTGCTATTATAATTAGTAATTTAAAATCTTTTGGGATGTTTGTGTTCCTCAAATGACTTTTATGATGTGCATTTCTTAATTCTTCTGTTGTGTAATCAGATGAGTTGCATCCAAATTCTGACTGAAACTACCAATCCTTTACTTACTTTTTGTCTTTTTGTCTTAATCTATGATTGAGCTGTGACTATAATCTATACGTTTTTCTTCAACTTTGGCCAGGATACAGTCCTGGAGAGGTTTTTCTGTGTCTGATCTATTTCTCCAATTTAAACAACAGCAGAAGTTCACCTTTTTGCTTTGTCTTCAGAGTAAAATGTAATGTTGATAATGGGATAATGGCATATCATCCTGAAAGATATTTCTTTATTGTCAAATTACACTGTTTGAATTTGCTTTATAAAAAAGTATTTGAAGAGTTGTGCAACATCTTCCCTTCACTTCTTTGCGGTAGTTACCAAAGCTTCAGTCATTGTTGGTGCATCATCGTCGTTTGGGCTGTTTGCAAAAGATCCTGGGTTAGAACATATGGTTCACTTAGATTAAGAGGAAGCAACTTCCTGTTTGGGGCTTTTCTGGACTTTTGGATACAGTTATCTACAATTCAAGACCTTTTTTTGTTTGGTTGGCATCTTATTAAAGTGAGCTTTTAATATCTTCTTATTATTTTCTCTCTATTTCATTCTTTGTTTTATTTGTTACAGCCTACTACAATAACAACACAAAGGTGGCTGTAAAAACTCTGAAGCCAGGGACGATGTCGGTAGAGGCTTTCCTAGAAGAGGCTAACTTGATGAAAGCCTTACAGCACGAAAGACTTGTACGACTCTATGCTGTCGTTACTAAAACTGAACCCATCTACATCATCACTGAGTTCATGGCAAATGGTACACAAACGGAATGTTGTATTTAGATAGTAACTGCATATGATTAAGTATACATATCAAATCAGAACTCAAGAAAAATGAAATTATTTAAAGATTTACATATTTTTTATTGGTGTCAGACTTATTCATTTGGCTAACATCTATTATCTTGCAAGTTCGTATCAAAAAGCTGCTATTGATTGTTTTTGATGAATACATTTGATCTAACTAGTAAATATTTAATTTTTAAAAATGTAATATAATAAGCAGGTCTTAATTAGAACAGTTGTTATTTACCTACTTGTGATTCAGCTAGTCTCTTTTTATGGTCAGCTATTTTTTGGATATTCTACCACTTTAATTGTTTAAATACAGAAATAGTTTTGTTCACAACAACTGTGAATGTTTGTGTGTTTTTTTTCTTCAGGAAGTCTATTGGACTTCTTGAAAAGTGAGTCCGGCAGCAAAGTTAATCTCCCAAAGTTAATCGACTTTTCTGCACAGGTAAAATATTCTTTCAAACCGAATTGTGCATGCCTTTTTCTTTTGAGAAGTTTATTTCCGTATTTTTTTGGCAATAGAAAGGGTTTTGTGTGTTGTTTAGCTGACATAACTTTTTCCATAAGAAAAGGGGAACTGATTCTATTTGGCTTGAACATTTCACTGCTAAGAAACAAACTTTTGTTTTCCTATTAATTAAACACATTAATAATCAGACATTAATAAATTAAATGCTAAATATCTGATTTAACAATCATGGCCTCTGACATAAATATTCAGGCGTATATATTTTGTAACACAACAAGATTCCTTGCGAGATCATTTAGAACTGGTTCTAGATTGAGACCACCGTATGGTAGAATTGTGCATCAAGAGGGAAAATAATGCTTCACTTCTTAAATTTGCATCCTCTTTCACAGTGTAAAGCTACATTTATTCTGATAAATTGTACTCTGTACTGAGAACATATCTGAAATAAAAAAAACTCACATTATATATTTAGCATCAACACATAGTTACAGCACTGTAAAAGACTTGCTCAAACGGGTAATATTTAACAATGTGTCTGCTTCGCAAACAAAGACAACATTTATTTTGCACAGTACATTTAATCTTATTATAATCTACTTTAATTTTCAAATGTTTTTAGAATCACTTTTTTATGATGTATCGCTCTCTGAAATGTTAAATATTTTATGTTTTTAAATAAAGTATTCAAAGATTTTTTTTAATTACAGTTTTAACTACCTTTTAATTTTGAACACGAGCACAATTCACTGTTTACTGTAACACTTATTGTTCATTTCACCTTCAAAATACTTAATTTGTTACTACATGATTAGTGGTCTAAGATTTCCTCTCTATATTAAAAACTTGATTAACAATGTTCGGTCTGAAGAACCACCTTCCAACTCTGACATTATGCGCTGTGTTTATTTTTCTACTTTGACCTCTGGACGAGTTTAGCACACAAGTAACAAATGAGCTCAGATCGCCATTGTTTTCACGGGGTCTTAAAAAGTTTAATATTTAAAAGCGCCAATGTAAGACCTTTTAGATTTTAAAGTCTTAAATTCACTGTTCGAGGTGTTAAATCATTTTTCACAGGTCTTATTTTTCTGATGTAAAGCTCATTTGATAGTTTTTGACAGTAAAACTTAGTTTTTTTTGCAGATAGCTGAAGGTATGGCCTACATTGAGAGGAAAAATTATATCCACCGAGATCTGAGAGCAGCTAATGTGCTGGTTTCTGACAGCCTGCTGTGCAAAATAGCAGATTTCGGGCTGGCCAGAGTGATTGAGGATGACCAGTACACAGCCAGAGAAGGTGAGTGAGTTCTGTCCTCCTCAAGAATCAACAGACTATTTTTTGCCTGAAGATACTGAGACGGTCTTTGCTTTACTTAAGGAGCTAAATTTCCCATCAAATGGACGGCTCCTGAGGCCATCAACTATGGCTCGTTCACTATCAAGTCGGACATGTGGTCCTTTGGGGTTCTTCTGTATGAAATAGTAACACATGGGAAAATTCCTTATCCAGGTGAGTTAATCGAGATCTGTGTTTGCGTAAATAATCACCCTAAAGGGATTTGGAGGAGCCATTAAAAAAAATATTTTTATCAGTACTCTGTCTCCATCTCCTGGACAAATGACTGTAGTAAAAGTTTTTATTCTTCAGTTTGGTCTATTGCAATGTATCTGAGAGAGGAAATTCATCATAGCTTCCTGTAAACCAGACACAAGAGCAGACATGATGAGTGGTTTCCTAAAATCTTGTGGGTTAACTGAACTTGGACCAATTGTTGTGACATTAAAACATTTTTTTTGTCAGCACTACACAAGAGCAAATGCATATAAAACATTGAATTGACATCTTTGAGTTTAATATTTTTTATTTAATTAATTGGCTGTTTGAATCTGTATGTGCCAGTCTGTAAAAGTAAATACCTACAAAAGTAAATACATAAAGCTCCTAAATCAAACTTTTCAGTCTTTAGTTACTTTTTTACTTTTGGTATTGGGTCAAAGATGTGTTGTGTTCAGGTCAAACACTTTTTGTCGGTTGTAATCATTAGGGGTAGACCATATCGTATTGTCCAGGATAATACTGGTACAATTATTGATATGGTTTATAATGTTCATATCGTGGTACACTGATGTATTGATGTAATGGCGTTTTACGTACACCACCCCTCTCGCATGTGAACCACCCAAAACCATCAACTGTATATTACATTTGGTTGTCCCGTGGCCGAAACTCATTGAGTTCGGTGGTGTGGAAGTAGTTTGGGTAAAAAAAGAACATATACAGCAGATCACTCAACATAAAATATTTCACGTTCAATGAAAAGAAACAAGTGTGCATGACTACAGATCACAAGGCGAAAGTTATCAAAGCTGTTTGACTCAATGACTCGACCAAACCATTATGCTTCAATCATCTTCATACTGCCCTAAAGATGTTTATATTCATCTGTTAGTCCGTGATCACATGCTTGTATATTTATGCGCTAAAACAAGGACAGGAACCAAGCTCCAACAACGCTGTGATAATAAGCTTTCTGGGTACTGTAGTACATATACTGCGACATCAGAGAACATGTCTACGAAGCTACAAAAATAAAACTGTCAAACATTGACATTTATTATACCTATAGCGACATTGTTATTTGTTTTTGCTACAATTCTAATTACACAGATAGGATAATATATAATTCCTTGTGAAGGTAATGATTTCATATTTAACTGAATATTTGAAGGGAATCTTTAAAAAAATCTTTTAATTCTGGTATGTTCTGTATGTTAAGGGGCAATGTTTGTTTTATGCCAATAAAGTTATGTCACTTATTGTGTACGATTCTTTTATCTGACAATTGATTAAACATTTTTAATAGAAATTTTGTTATTCAAAATATCATTTAACATCGTTATCGTCATATTTCCCTAAAGTATTGTGATATTATTTAAGGCCTCACTAGCTCATATTGCTCATAACCCCCTTGCAAAAGAATTATTAACTTGCTTATAGAAGTACTCATGTAAATGCAGTAAGAATTATACAAATGTGTTCAACTGTGTATTGGTATGTTGTTAATCCCTCGTGTTTCTTGGCATCAGGCATGAGCAACGGTGAAGTGATGACCCAGATCCAGAGAGGCTACCGCATGCCTTGTCCTGAAAAGTGTCCTCCTGAGCTCTACGATTTCATGACCTTATGCTGGAAAAATAGACCTGAGGAGCGACCCACCTTTGACTACATGCAAAGTGTCCTTGACGACTTCTTCACGGCCACAGAGGGCCAGTACCAGCAGCAGCCATGAGAACACACCATCATTAGACTCTCTGAAGATGATCAAAAGAGCCATAATTTAGCCTAGATTCAATGTAGACATAATTATTGGATGAATGGTTTAGATCAGGGATAGGCAGTGCTGTTCCAGGAGTGCCATTTTCCCTGAGGTTTGTTCTCTGGTCCACCCCACAGTCTCCAATCAAGCCCAGAAAACTTGAATCTTTTTGATGGGGTGCGTTTCGTGAATGCTGAAACGAAACTGTGCAGGGGCTCAGCACTTCAGGAACACGTTTGCTTAACCTCTGGTTTAGATTGTCGAACATTGCTTCAAATTGAAGTTTTAGACTGTTAATTTGCTACTTTTCTTCTGATCTTCCATGTGTAACTTGCAATATTTCAAATTGTATATATGTTTTTACATTTTAGAACAACATTTTGTTTTAAACAAGGGGTTTGAGAACTAGATGCTGTGGCTAGAAGGACTTTTGTATTCATTAATTTAGATGAAGCTTCTATCTAGAGAACTACACAGGAGGAGGGCAATGTGTTTATTTTAAGTAAGATATTTAAAATACACATTTTTTGAGGACTGTCCAAGTTGATTTTGGAAGATGTGTTTTATTAAAAAAAGCCATTTCTATATAATTCAAGTTGTTGGGCTTAAATTTACATTGTTGATATTGTGATAACTCCAAGCATGTGATGCAACAATTCAACGGGATGTCTAAACTTCTTATTTCCATTATAAATAAATCAAAATCATCATTGATTGTTAACAGTAAATTTGGCTTTTGTGTTCTGTTCATTTTGGATATAAATGTTTAGATCATTTTTTGCACGTTTTTTTATAGACAGCAATTGGCTGAGAAAGAAATACTTTGTATGCTGTCAATTAATTCATAATTAGTAAGGAATCTTCAATAATGCTGTTTTAGTATTATAGATGTGTATTATTCTGGCTAATAGTACCACATCTCATACTCCGTTTCGAAAGGACACAACTTAAAACAACTGATGCTGTTAATGAAAATATTCTAGGTTGTTTTTAAAGCTTTTTAGGCATGTGTGTGTAATGTGGGAGCGTTGGAACAAAACTAGATGGTTGACGACTACTGCGAGCTTTTTAAAAGTGATTTGTTTACCATAACCATAGCACATTTAAATAATTTTACCACTACTGTACTGTTATATAAACTATTTGTATCTTGATTGTGCAGCGGATTTGCTAATATTTCGTTTTTATTTAAAAATGACATAATTAAATGGTGTGTAAAATAAACTGAACCCATTTCAACCTCAAACACGCATGCGTATCAGACATTGTAGTTAATGTTCTTCTCAAAAGGAAACGACTAAGACAGCTGCGACCTGAGGACGAGTTAAATAAGGACATGTTTACTGTGAACTGTCTCTTTAAATTCAATTTTCTTCGTGAACTCCGCCTGCTTGTCATGTGAGCTTTTCAAGATGGCCGCGCCCTTCAGCTGATCGACGTAACATCTCATTGGTTACAACATAAAGTCAATCAAAAAACAGCAGGTTAGGTATCCAGAATCAACTTCAAGCTTTCCGTAGAATCTGCGAATGATGGACACGAACGGATTGATACTGTGAGTAATTTATGGATGCTGACTGCTGGGGCTAAAATGGGGTATTTTAAACCGTTATAACTGGCTAACTTGTGTTTTGCATAAAATTACGTTATTACGTAAAGTATAGCCATTTTCGTTTGCCAGCTATGGAAGTTATTTAGAAAATTAAAAATTATATATATATATATATATATATATATATATATATATATATATATATATATATATATATATATATATATATATATATATATATAGAACTCGCACTCTTTAGGGATTTAATGGAATGATTTAACGTTAGCTCCAAATGCATTATATAAAATAACTGTGTTTTTTTTATCCAGCACTTTGTTTTTGGGACTGGGGAATAGGTTTAAAGGTTCAAAAGGAACCATTCGAATACTAAGTATATAGTAATAAGAATAAGTTAATTTACTTCCACGTATAACATGTAAAACATGAGATATAACGGTAAACCTTATTTGATGTTTAACCTGAATAGTTATTTCCCCTGAATGTGGCGTCATGCTCAGTTAACATTACATCTTTAGTAAATATTAGACATATTTAGTAAATTGTTGCTGTTTTTTTTAACCCTTGCACATTTGAAATCTTTTTAAGTCGAGTTCAGGGTGTGTTTTGTGAGATGCATATCTTGGAGAAATGAATGAGCAAACCGTTATTTCTCTGCTCTGAAGAGCTCTTATCTGCTCTGTCCAGTCTCTTCTGAGCAGAGCTGTGGAACCTGATCACCACAAAGACCAGAAGAGGCTTTGCCATTCAGTTTGTTCACTAACTGTTGTCGGTAGATTTGACTCTATTGTCCCTATTCCTAATAACTGAAAGTGTGCATCTATGACGGCAAATTGAAATTATTCCAGGTAACACATAGTTTTAGGTTAGTCTTTCTTATTTGTTCAAAATTGAACAAATGAAACATTGTTAGATACATTTAAACGTTAACTGGTCTTCGGAAAATGAATTCTTTCGTAAACTGTTACATGAATCCGTAAACCGTGAATTCAAACAAAACAAAAGGAGAAAAGATCTCACTGAAAGATCTACGCATAGAGTAGTATTATTATCATGCGTAATAAAGCATTGCTGAGGAAAAACACTGATTGAGAACAAAAGAAGATAAGCATATTTTTTTAATTAATCTCACAATATCCTAACTTATTATCTTATTGGAATAACAGACACTTTTTGTGTCTTAGTTTTCGACTGATTTGTGTTCAGTGCAATATTCATTGATGTCTTCAGTTTGATGGAGTTACAGAAAACTGGTGATGCTGGCATGCAGAAATACCTATAAAAAACAATTAGAAAGATCAACTTATTTACTATTTTAATACTATGAGGCATTTAACGTTGCCTAGCATAAGTAATATTATATTTATTATGAGTAATAATTAGACTCAATACCACAACTTTTTGAGCAGAACAAGTTTTCATTGATCGTAATTTTGTATCAACTTGTAATCCACAAACCTTGACCACACAACCTCTCTGTTTGAAGCCTTGTTCACATCAAAATCGTTTAGATAGCTACTCTTCGCCAGAGAATGATGGATCTGTCACTAGCCGGTGTTGCATTGTCATGTTGCTTAACAATGATCAGGTGACTAGTAGTGTGACTTATGTGTTGAGCAACAAATCCACTGTGTTCTAACAATCACGTGTTCATGCTTGTAAAGGAGCTAAAAGAGACTTAAAAATAAATAATTCCAGAGCCAAGAGGTCTCTACTGAAAAGATCGCTCACCTCTAAATTTAAATTTGGTTCTTGGGACCACTTATAGTCTTTGATGAGACGTGTTAGTGGTGAGACCCGGTTTACAGTCTGTGGGAGGTTCAGAGATGTACTCTGGTGCTAAACCTCTCAAGGACTTTCATAAAATGTAAACAATTATTACGATTTTAAAAACCAATACAGTATCCAGTGGAGAGTGTGTAAAAGTGGAGTGCTGTGGTCATGTTTTCGTACCTCACAAAGAAATCTGGTGAATGCGTTTTGGACTAAATCATTAATTCCATAGTATAGAGTATTACAACTGTCCTGACGTGAAAAAATGACTACATGGTTAACATGCATTCAATATTTTCTATATATATATATATATATATATATATATATATATATGTATGTATATTTACTGCTGTAACATGCAATGGTTGTGAATTCAACATGTAGGATCCACAATTAAAATTTTTCTGCATTTTCTGCACAGTCAGTGCTGGTGTGTTATAAAGGCAGCCTGCAATTTATACGTTAACCATTCCTTGCATCTCTACATTATTGCATAATTGTTTTTTTGTCATGTATAACATAAAAGATCCAGTAAATTATATTGATACTAAAGTTTAAAATGGTCATTGAGACCTCTAAGTTGTCTAACCTGGGTTAGCTGACTAGTCTAACATTAGCTTTCTGATTGTTAGGTATAGAGCGTAATTTTATTAAAAAAGTACATTCTCTCGAATGTCATTTCTCATCTGGACATTGGTTGCAGTGAGTTGAGACTCTAACATATACAGTGTTAAAGTAGGTTTGTCAGAATAATGTCAGTAGACATGGATATATGTGTGAGGAAAACGTTTCGAAAAATTCCATTAGGTTTGACATGCAACAAAATGCAGGGTCTTTTAATCTATTAGCTAAACTATTGGTCTTTCTGCCAGATTGTTCCGTCAATGACTGCATGGTCACTGTTCTGTCTCACCTTAACTCTCTCTCAAAGTTCTGTCTAATGATTGTTCTCAGCCCAAGAGTCTTCCCCAAGCTGAAGAATGATAACTTCTTGAGAGCCGCACAAGGAGAGGAAGTGGATCACGTCCCAGTGTGGTGTATGCGACAGGCCGGTCGCTATTTACCAGGTACAAGCTGTCTGAGATCCGAGAGTGTTTCATGAAATGCTTGGTTTTTGCTAATTATTACTAATTTGACAGAATTTAAAAAGTCAAGAGCGGGGAAAGATTTCTTCGAGACGTGTCGTTCTCCTGAAGATTGCTGTGAGCTCACTCTACAGGTCAGCTCCTCTGAGCTTTTCTGTCCTTGCAGTACTGCTTCTTTTAGGACAATGAACTTTAACTCTAGCATTTCTGTTTCAGCCACTCAGAAGATTCTCATTTGATGCTGCCATCATCTTCTCTGACATACTAGTGATCCCTCAGGTTGTGTTTTAAAGCTGCTAGCTTCAGATCTAGTGTGTGTTTGTGTATTGATGTGTGTGACCTGTGTGGGAGCAGGCCATGGGAATGGAGGTGGAGATGTGTCCAGGAAAGGGCCCTTCGTTCCCAGAGCCACTGAAGGATCCTGAAGACTTGCAGAGGTTAAAGACTAAAGTGGATGTGTCCTGCGAACTAGGCTATGTTTTCAAAGCCATCACTCTGACGCGGCACAAAATCGAGGGCAAGGTTCCTCTGATTGGCTTCACTGGGGCTCCGGTAAGAAAAGTTATGCAATGAACTTCTTACTGCAGGTTTTCATGATGAGGAATTTTAGTAAATGCTCTAATAAATTCCATTTATGATGCAATAAAGTGGGCGCTGTATTTGGCCATATTGCACATGATGTTGAAGCACCAGTTGATGTAATAAAGAGTCAGACATTTTTATTTGGACAAACTTTTCAAAGGCGTGTTCACAGATCCATTTTTTTTTTTTCAACAAAAAGTTTGACTTCCTTATCTCGATTTTGATGAAATTGTATCATCAAAACTGTATGCACATTGTAAGCAATCATTTTAAAGAAATTCTTCATTTCTTACATAACTCTTGCCACAACTGACTCGTCGATAACCTATTGTTTAAATCTGAAATTCTAATGTCTCACTTGTAAGTTGTCCCATTAAGAATGGTTGTTTGTGAACAGTTGAAGTTTGATGTATTGCAGAATCTGCAGTATTAATTTCGATGCATTTCTTCCATTAGCCCACCCACCATCTCCCCGACTTCATTTTTCTGAATTCAGACACTGTCGTTTGTTCTCAAATAGTAGAATGGGAACCTTTTTAATGTATTTCCATTTACATAAAAAGTCAGGATGACCCATCCAATTTTATACAACAGTTTCAATGGTATAAGAAGTGACGCTGATGAAACCTCTATGCCAGGGGTGTCCAAAGTCGGTCCTGGAGGGCCACTGTCCTGCACATTTTAGTTACAACCCTGGTGTAGTAAGCATGCTACTCTACTTCAGCCAATCAGAGGACCGTAATTAGTGCCACAGGTGTGTTTCATGATGGTTGAACAGAAAATCTGCAGGGCTCCGGCTCTCCAGGACCCACTTTGGACACCCCTGCTTTATCCCATGCTGCAATAACCAAACCAACCATAAATTTCAAGTGGGAATTGCTAAGACTCTATGTTTTTATTTCAGAATGTAGAATATGAATTATTGAACTCTCTTTTTTGCCTATGGTGGTATAAAATAGAGGTGTATTTTTGTGAAGTCTTGTTGGCTAATTTCACAGTATGATTTTATTCCTATTTTTTTTCCTTGCATTTCTAACAATTTAAACAAGATAATTTTAACAAGTTAAAAGGTAAACTTTATCTTGACAATGTTTTTTAATGATTATGACTGCTTCAATGTTCTCCTTTGAAAAACACCAAGAATGAATGTGTAAAATAAAGCTTTCTAATCATTAAAATTGAGTTAAAAAGGAGGACGAATACTAAGGGCTGGAGAAGAGTTTAAAAATCAGATTTCAAGTCAAGATCACCTCACAGCATTTGTGTATTGCACAACTGACTTTTTTTTTTCAACTACTCTATTAAATAACAATATTATACTTGCCATTCTTCTCTAAAATCCAGTGGACTCTGATGTCCTACATGATTGAAGGAGGAGGTTCACAAACACACTCAAAGGCCAAAAGGTGGCTCTACAGGTATCCGGAGGCCAGCCACAAGCTCCTGAGCCAGCTGACAGATGTCATAGTGGACTATCTGCTCGGGCAGGTCAAAGCCGGAGCTCAGGTGTGAATCTATCTACATGAAATAAAAGGCAAGCTCTCAGGCAGCCCTGACTGTGTCTCTTCTTCAGGCTCTGCAGGTTTTTGAGTCTCACGCAGGATGTCTGGGCCCAGTGGAGTTTAAAGAGTTTAGTCTTCCATATCTGAGAGACATTGCTCGCCGCGTTAAGGACGGGATTAAAGAAACGGATCTTGAGAATGTGCCTATGGTGAGCAGAGTACTTTAAATCTGATATAACAGTTTTTTTTATTGAGTTTCAAAAACAAGACAGAAATCACTTTTATGGAATATTTCTATATATTATATGTTGTAAATGTCCAATGTGTTAGTGTGCTAATTGCTCTACATTCTATCTAGATAGTTAGTAAAGAAAGAAAAACGTCACATATTATTAGTAGCATTGTAGTTTTGGGTAACTATTATTAGTGATTGAGACAATGAGCCTGTGAATATTAGTGTTTGCTGCCACCTTCTGGCTGTTTTAGCATAAACAATTTTACAGCACAAAAAAGACACAAAAAATGTCTGTTTTATACTAAATGGCTATATTTATGCCACTGCTAAAATGTATTACTTTTAAATTAAGTCTTGTTTAGTTAGTTATTTCGCTCGTTTAGTAAGAATATTTTCTAAAGGCCGTGTTCTATCAGCTTGCTGAGGCCAGAGTGTGCGCTGAGGGCAGTGAGTTCAATTGTCATATCCTATATCGCCACTAGTAGCCGCTATTTAGGAAGTGTTTGTACCGGTTTGCCAAAGAAAAACTCGTTCCAGGATTAATATTTTCCTCATATTTCTGCCTTTCCTGCTTGATTTCTAGATTGTTTTTGCCAAAGATGGCCATTATGGGCTGGAGGAGCTCTCTGATTCGGGTTATGAAGTTGTGGGTCTGGACTGGACCATAGACCCACGTTCAGCACGGTCAGTCAAGCACTTCAGATCAGTCTAGAGCTTGTTTTTCAACTTCAATATGTACATGCGAATTAGAGTTTAAAGCTAACTTTTTAAACTTTTTCTCATTTTTATCCCCAGATAATTTCATAGTAAATTTTTAATGGGACTTCTGCAACGAAGCAAACATTTTGTTCATCTTTTTAGCTTTTTTCAGTCTTTTTTTTTGTTTATATTTTTTTATATATACCACTTTTTATATATTATTCAGGTGTTAATTTAAAGGTTTATCTGCCAAACTGGTTATATAAACATGTTGAATAAATTTGAGTATTTGCTAAATAGAGATAGTGATATTTAAGAAATCTTCACCATAAAAAGGGTTCTATGTGTACTTTAATTGTACTGTGGTTTTTAGGTTTGAAAAGTGCTTGTATTTTAGGTTAAGGGTTTTTAAATTCTTGATTTTTTTTGTAAAAAAATTGTGTGTTTTTAAATTGGAGACTGGGCCTTTACGTCAGATAAAACACTCAAATCAGGAATTGAAATCATCGCATACTTGTTTGATAATTTTTTCATATTTTTATCAGTATATTTATGATAACTTATTCTTCTATTACTTTTTTTAGGTTGTACTTCTAAGCAGCAGAACAAACTAGCTAAAACTGTTCTTTAGTGGTAATAATAATGTAACCTTAATAAAGCCTTTGCTTGTGTGACTCTAAAGCAGAGTTCCCCAATTCTGGTCCTGGAGGGACGCAGCACTGCACATTGTAGTTGCAACCCTTCTCTAGTATGCACACTACTCTAGCTTTAGACAATCAGAGGACCTTAGGGCAGTTTCAGGAGGGTTGAACCAAAACTCTGTTGGCTTTTGCCACTCCAGGACTGGATTTGGAGACCCCTACTCTAAAGTATATTTTTGTTAATTAATGGAAAGAAAATGTGTTGTCTCACATCTGTAAGGTGGATTTCACTCGTATCTTGTTAGTACAATGGGCTACGGTTCCGTTTAGCAGGTGAACAATGGAGCTCTTGAGAAGTTCATTTGTGGTGATGCTATGACTGTAGCAGTTTTAGCTTTGTGACCTGACTCCTATCATATTGTCATTTCAGGCATTCCAAACAGACTGAGACATTCAGGTTAATGTGCTCCATCTCGTGTCCTGAAGTCTTTTTCATTTATATAATGGTTGTATTTGTCATGTTATTATGTTTAAAAGAGAGCTGGTCAGCCTGTATAGTTCTGTCAGTATGTGGCTACTTTCTGGCAGCAGCTCAAAGTGATGGAAGTATGATATGTTTAGTCTATATGTGACCTGTATCGGATATTTTCATGACAATCTGAGCAGTTAAAATCCAATATTTTATTTATTTGCCCCAGAACACTTTCATATGTAGTCATATATCTTATGTGCTTTTGATTTCCTGCAATGCAACCTCAGTCTGAACTCTAAGAACAAATTTATCTAAACAGCATCTTTTCATATACTTTTCCCACTGATACTTTTTTTCCAAAAATGAGTTGAAAAGGAAGATAAATGATCGGAGCCATGAGCAGACTCCTATCTCTTCAACATCACATGATTCAAACTAAGGTTTTTTTTTACTCTGTGACTGCTAAAAGCCTTATTAGCCAGGTCACAATGCTAAAATCGCCCCTAGGTCATGATCCTAACCATCATGATGTGTTGTCAAAAGAACCTAAAATGATAGTCTACAGACTACATTGCATGGTTCCCCTTGGCCCGGATGGAATGAACAGAACCAGTACCTTAAATGTCTTGAAACATAGCTGGAAAACCGATAGAATTTGATTTGGAGCATCCCACACATTAAAAAGTGCTTTACTGGGTAAGAGAGGCATCTGCCTTTAGCCAGGATCCTGCTGTAATATTTCTGGGTTTATTTGCTTTCATTGATATGGAACACTTGTGACAACTGCACATTATAATCAGACAAAGTCCTCAAACATTTTTCTTGTTATGTTTCTATTTCAGGGTCAGGACTGGTGGGAAGGTTAGTCTTCAAGGCAACATGGATCCATGCGCTCTCTACGCCTCAAAGGTAAAAACTAGAAACATCCGAACACACAAGCAGGTCAGGGATTTTCTGAATTCCAACCACTAACACTTTTGTGAGCTTCAGATCAGCTTTGCTGACTCCTTTTGAAACTAGAGAAGCCATTTTGTTTTTATAAACATAGACCCTGCTGGAAATCGGAGTATGCAAAGCAGCTGTTTTCCACACAGAACCATCTCTGGCTTTTATTGCTCATTTATTACAAGCATGGCTTTCGTAGCTTTGTTTTTGTGCCGGCAAAGGGCTTTTCTTGACTTGTCAGCCTCTTCTGAGGTACAATTCCTAGCCAAGCCCTTCTCTTTGTTTCTGTGTAATCAGGAGAGAATTTCAGAGATTGTCAAGAGGATGCTGGAGGGCTTCGGGACCAGAGGCTACATCGCTAATCTAGGTCATGGCCTGTACCCTGATATGGACCCAGAGAATGTGGGTGCGTTTGTGGACGCTGTGCATGCTCACTCTCGTCAGCTCCTCAAGCGCTAACCAAACATAAGAAGCCGGAATGAAGCACCAACACCAGGACTGCAGCGCTGTAGAATCATATGCTTTTCATGATTGTTATGTTTTATCCCTAAATTAGGAGAATTCATATTTTTTGATAATTTGTTAACTATTATTTTTTTAACCCTTAAGAAGCTACATGATTTAACTAAATTTGTAACCAGCAAATCTGTTTTTAAATGTGTTCCCAATAATAATATTTATTATTTAATTGCAGGTCGACTATTCTTGATCTCTGTTGGTTTTTGTTTAAGAATGTAAGGAATTCTACTTTCATTGTATTTTTTGTCCTAATGATTTTCTGCTGAATTGTGATACAAATATTCACTTGAACATAATCACCCAAATAGCTTTATTGATATTGTCTTTCATCTTTCTTTTTACTTATCATTAGAAAGATCTTACAACATCATACTTTGTTAAACATGTGTGTTTAGATTGATTTTCATTATAGGCCATGTACTGTCTGAGACACAAGTAAAAAAAATGTTAAGTAATCTTCAGAAAGGGGCAGCAATCTTCTGTTGTTGACATACGATGGTAAGATCTAGGTATGTGCTGGAATGACTGACAGTAATGAACCGCTGAGAATCTGTGTGTAGCTATCAATAAATGATTTATACAAGAAGCAAAAATAATGCATCGTTCTTTAAATCTCTCGGGAATATCTTCAAGCGGAGTGTCACATTTGAATCGTATGCAACCAATCTTTTTGTTTAGCATGAGTTTTGGGGTAGTGGGCTTACAGTCTTGATCTATGATTACTGTCTCTCGCTGCCGTTCACTATTAGTAATAGAAATGATAATCCCAAGAGATGTAATACCTAACGATAAATATGTGTAAATCCTTAAATCCGGTTGTTTTTGTTTTTGAGGCGCTATGCAATGAGATTCTTCAGCAACACATCACATGATCAGATGTATGAGAGATGTTTTGAAGGACCACTGAAATTCAAAACAAGGAATTAGTGGATTTTGCACATCGCTTTGAAGCTATTTTGATTTAAAGTGTGTTTTGTACTGTTATTCATTATTGATGATGGTTGTTTACTGTTAAAAATTCAAACTAAAGTAATACGTTGGATGTCTTTCCTCTCGAACATGGTCACCTAGTCTGAAATGGCGGTAGCTGCATCCATCTTTTTTTTTTTGCTTCATCTGTGTGTGTTATGCAGTCATTGATTTATGTGTTTCTTTGATTACGGGTTATAGGTATGATAAAAGCGTCTGGTAATTAATGTTTTAGTTTGAAATGTCAGGTTTTCCAGCTTTGCTACTCGTCTTTAGTGTGTCTAGAGTTCACAGCTGTGATTTGGGGGTTGGGTTCATTACCCAACCAGACACAATCTTATTTATACATACGCACACTCGCACACACACACACACACATATACTCCAGCCACGTGCACACACTTATTATGCCTGTACCTCAAGGGGCTCCTGGTTTTAGTTTTAATTGCAACAATGAATCCTGTAAAAAACATGATTCCCCAAGGCCTCCTTTAGGAATCCACCAGGGGGATGAAAGTGGGGGTTTGGGCTCAATCTCTCGGCGAATCAGCAGGCCTGAAAATCCAATATGTTCCCGAAGACAGTAGGCTGTACATCATTTGTCAGGTCTTGCCACTATCACTGGTTTATCTCTGGGAGGGTTTTGGTGGGCTTGGCCTAAGATTGATGTGAATTTTGGAGGAATGGGAGATAGAGCACTTCAAGTTGGTGTCACTTTTACTGGAGTACGTCTTGTAAAAGTGGAATGAGCTGCCATTCCTTTCACTTAGCATGTGATGTCAAATGTCACATGATTAAACTGTCAATCTGAGTTGCTAGTTTCTGAGCTCTAAGTGTTAGCAGAATGAACTGGCAGCCAGAGCTAGGCTAACATAGCTGATTGTAGCTCGAAGTCATATGCTACGTCATCTAAGTGTAACACAGCAATGTGCATTAATTTTAATTCTGTTCTGAAAGGGGAAAACATTGATGGTAATTCGCCCAACTTCTAAGTAATCAGGCAAACCTCTGTAAGCAAGAGGAAAAATAACAACAATTTTTAATGGTATATTTATTTGTTTAATTAACTACCACAGATTTGTAAGCATTTTTTAAGATTACAATTAAACAGCAACAATAGAAAAAAAACGTTTTACATAAACAATTCAAGATTTTAAATGCAAAATTTTAAAAATATGGCAAGTGAAATATTAAAAGTATTAAAACGTGTCTATTAAAAGTGTCACGTTATAAATAATAACAAAAAGTTTATGATTTTCAGTGAACATCGCCCAAATCGCCATTTCCTGCGTCAAACCGGAAGTACTTCAACATTGCACGTGGCTGCGTGAATGTGGTTTGACGTAAACTTTTCTTGGTTTCCGCACGTGAAGAAAAGGCAGGAGTATTACAGGTAGGA
This sequence comes from Danionella dracula, assembly GCA_900490495.1. Classification (NCBI taxonomy): domain Eukaryota; kingdom Metazoa; phylum Chordata; class Actinopteri; order Cypriniformes; family Danionidae; genus Danionella; species Danionella dracula. The sequence continues at coordinate 3,670,987 of UELW01000744.1, forward strand.
GTATTACAGTTATTTTTGTTTTGAGCACGTTTTTTATCATCTTTCATAAGGGTTGAAGGCCCAATAACTACAGAAAACTTTCCTATCCTATGTGCATTGTGAAACGTTTTTTTAGATAATCTTTCCAACTTTGCTCAGTCGTTATGTAAAGTGTTAGATCGTAGTAACATTACATTTTGTATAGTTGAAACCAACAATTTAAAAGCATTTCACTACGTAATGTGTTATTTGCATATCAAGAAAAAAAAATATTGTCTAGTATATTGTAAATTTATGTAAAATAATATTTTGATGGTAACAATAGTAAAACATTTAGGTGAAAATTGAAATAACATCCATACAAAGTCAATAAGGTAGTTCATTTCACTATTCCATCTGCCATGTCACATCATTCCACTATTTCAAACAATGGTCTGAAAGGAGAAATTAGTGATATTTTTCATGGGTCATGCACATGCTAATCATATGGATGATTATTCCATATTAGTTTCTCTAATGAACAGGTTTTGTTATCTGCGGTTAAGAAAAGAAACCATATCAGAATTCAGTAAGTAGACACGTTTGGGACATTATTGACTATTGAAAAAGGCTGTTATCCATACAGGTAATTAAATGGATTTTAGTTTAGCATTAAAGCAATAGCAACCTAGAGAGGCACTGAGTAGATGTGAATGAATTTATTAAATCATTAACAGCCAGTTGTCTGCTAGCATTGTTACTTGTAATGTTTAAATAAAAGCTAAGTACATTAAAAGCTGAGTACATTTGGCAACAGGTTGAAAGATTTATATTTTTCAGTGTAATAACTCAATGATATATTAGTTTTTACCCCTGTATTATGAACAACTACTATTTTAGTTTAAAAGTCAATTCTCATGATAACTTGGCAAGCTAAGCTAACTTGCAAGCTTTCATTATAGTAACAATTGGCGTATTTGTGATTAGGGAGTCATACGTAGCACTTTGAATAAAAAACCTGCTTTGCAAAATTGCAAATCAATCGATACATAAAATTTTTTTCAATGAGTTAGTTTCTCAAGTATTTAATAAATACATTTATGCACATACATAAAAAAAGATATATATATATATATATATATATATATATATATATATATATATATATATATATATTATAATAAAAATGTAAGTTACATTTAAATCCTGATCTTTCATTCAAAAATATGGTCTCTTTTTTTTTTTTCATAATCCGCTACGCCTATACTTGCACACCCCACCTCCCACCTAAAAAGAATTCTAAGCTACCCCACCCAGCTTTCTGACACCCCAATTACAGCAGCATTCTGGGAAACGCAGAGCAGCAGAACAAAGCTCTGCAAATCAGGTCCCCTAAGAACACAATGCGTGATTGCGCTGACAGCAGAAGCTGCTGTGTAGGGTGCAGAGGACAAAGCTTCCTCTCTCCGCTCAAACCCAACCTGCCCAGAAGCAGACGTCCTGCGAGCAGCCTGACAGACTTGTGCACTCCACCACAGCGCAAAGACGGCCTTTCTCTGATCAAGACGGGGGTTCTAATTAAAGAAAAGCCTTCATGACGTTGTTCACCACACAAACAATGCTTGTTTTCCCCCACCGAAGCCGACAGCTCCTCCTGGCTTCAGTCTGACAGCCCCAGTCCGCGCTGGAAGCTCACTACAAGGTGGGAAAGCCAATTACTCCTCTCTCTTTTCCTGGCGTGTCACTTCAGCTAAATCACTGAGCTAAGGAAATGCCTTCTCACCGCAGCATGTCGAGCAGAGCCAAGCCCATCCATATTTCAGCCGGCAGCTTCAGCAGCACCGTGCCTGACAAACACTTACTCAGTGGTCCTCACAGGAACACAGTGCTTGCTGGCTCAAAACTCAATGAAGAGCAGAAGCTATGAGCGACCCTGATGGATGCCAGAGTTTGTTGAAGCAGGCCCAAAGAGCATTCTTTCTGTTCGACAGCATCTCTCACACTCTCAATCACTCAGGCGGCAGCTTTTCTTGGAGTTTGTAGGCATTTCAAACTCGTGCTGCATTTCTAAAGAAGATTGAAAGCTGCTGCTATCGTCTTTTCAAACAGTGTGTGTCCCACAAAATTAATGCGCGAAATGCATTTATTCAAATCGAAAGTTTTCAGTTCTTATATAAAGTAGCTAAACTTTACTTGATTAATTATCTGGAGTTCAGCTGATTTTTATTTGTTTCTTTTTTGCCAATAGTAATTCATTATTTTGTCTGTTTGGTGTTTATATGTGGCTGATTAAAAAGCATGTACATTTGTGACTCAGAAGCACCTTGTATCCCTGCAATCCTGTACTCACTCTGAAAAACAAACAAAAAACTTAAATGAAAGTCTTTCAAATCATTACAATCAACAATTAGTTGATTAAGAAAAGAGCCGACAAACACTTTCCCTTGAAACACAATCAAAAAGAAAACAATCTATGTCAGCAATTGTTTTTTTTTGTAAACTCTGTGTTGTCCTTGTATTTTGTTTTTGCAATGCTATTGGGCCAATTAGATAGCTATATAAAATGCAAAAAAAGGGGTCCCTACTACCTATTTATTGATTGTAATGAATTTAAATAATTGTTTTGAGTTTCTAGAGATGTGCCATTTTTTGGATGAATGAAAGATAATTTAGGCCAATTTTTGTTGACAATCAGCCATCCACATTCTGAATTAATGGTATCAGCATCAGCCTGAGAAACTAAATAATTTTGATAAATTTTGATAGCCACACTTATAAAAACTAAAATGAGTCATGCACGGTGTGTGGGTTTTTTTTTTTTTTAGCCAAAAGAATTTGAACACTTAGCACATAATTTCTAGCTATGCTAAAGTGTTTTCTTCTTAAGTGTGTGTCTGCTGTGAGCATCATGGGTATTTAGAAATGCCTCGAGCTAAAGCTCAACCAAGTGGCACACATTTGAAAGTGGAATTAATGTCAATTACTATTAGGAGTTTGAAGCACTTGCTAAACCTGCAGCATATATCCTCTTCTGACTGAATTGTTCAAATGATAAAAAGCAAGGGATACTTGTTGAAAACATAACTTGATATGGAACATTGTGTTCTAAAGCAACAAGATGAGGAACAAACATTTAAAGTCAAACAAAGTTGATCATGCCATTGTAAGACATAGGTTAGTGAGGTTATATCTTATGTTCTTTGTATTTGAAAGAAGTGTCATTCTCACAAGAAAATAATGCAAAAAATAGCTTTGTGAATACTGTGATTATTATAAATCTAAAACATGTATTTAATTTTTCAAAATATTAGGTTCTCCCGATTGGTACCCCATATTTATATCAAATGATGAGTTAAAAAAATGAATACAAACTGTAATCGGGAACTAAATATTGTGATTTTGAACAGCTATTTTTAATTAAATTACCATTTTCAAACCAGTCAAAACTCAGTGGTACATATTCAGTATTAAAAGCAAACAACAACAGCTTTGTTTCTCTGAATTGCAATCATTTAATGAAATGTGTTTAGCTTCTTTTTTTTCAGAATCCTTTATTCTTACTTGAGCATTTAATTTGCACCAGATACTCATTTGAGACAACGTCGTGTTTCACACTTTATTCATAGAAAAGCACTGAAATTCAACACAAATCATATAAAATGGTAGTAGCATTACATAAATAGTAATAAATTTTTGTTTATAGACATTAGCTCAAGAGGTTGCACAAACAAAAAGTGTTGATGAACTATACTTTTGTGGCAACAAATACTGGATACCTTTTTATAATTCAGTAGCACAAAGAGGCGACAAACACTTTCCCTTAAATTAAAATGAAACAAAATCAAACAGTAGATGAACTAGTGAACAATCTCTACCAGCGATTATTATTTTTTTCCTTCTAAACTCTAGGGACAGATCAAAACACTGGTACAGTTAACACATACAGACACTTAAGAGTATGGAAGAGAGAAAATCAAAAGCCAGAGGAGGTTATTCTCTTTTTGCAATGCCATTGGACCAACTAGTTAGCTACAGAAAATGCTCCTTTTTTTACTATTTTGCTTTTTCTTTTTTATACGTTTTTTTTTTTTATTTTTTTTAATCGAACAGGCAGCACTATTATCATTCTGCAGATTTGTTTATTTAAAAAAAAGGAAAACGAAAATAAAGAGGTTCCCTAATCAATGAGCTTTCTCTCAGGTCCGTCCATTGAGCTCTGACAGAGCAGTTTGAGGAACTAAGGCTGCAAACACCTCAAAAACCTTGTGGTTCAAGTATGCCGCAGCTGAGGCAACTAGTTTACATTTTGAAGCAAACTGTGAAGGAAACAAAACAAAAATGGAAACCAGCAAACCATTTAAATGAAAGTGACCAACCTTAACCAACAACATCAAGAAATCTCCTCAAGATTTAGCCACTAATGAAGCGTCTATCAAAGTCTCAGTTAGACAATGGCAAGTCACAACCTCAAAAAAACAGACCTTGTGCCTTCAAAGAGCCCAGACACAAGATATTCACGAACCTTGTATATGCCCCAATGTGAAAGCAGAATACAAAAAACGGATGCGCTTCTTCCTTGCTTGCTTGGGCCGTTGGAAGGGGTAGGTCTGTTTTCTCTGTGCCGTACTCCATTGACATTGGCAACACAATGTCCTGAAACACATGCAGTGCTTTCAGAGAAGACTATAAGGCTTCAAAGTAAAGTCATACATAGATCGAAGGCAAAGTCCATCCAAACTCGAAGCTCGTGCAGATTTTCTACTTACAGATACAAACGGTTGAATTTTGGGAGAGCGCCCACGCCCCCGAGCCAAACCAGGAGACAAGACGGAGGAAGTTTGGCGCAAGAGGGCAAATCGTGAAGTGGTTCTGCATAGTCTGTTCATTAACATTTGTCCTCTCCTTTCTCCTTCTATACATGCTTCCTCTTGCAAAAAGTCATTTAAAACAAAAGAATAAAAAAGGATACAAATAAAACAATAATCAGAAATGTACACAGGAGCACCTGAGAAATGTTTCTGAAGTCTTTCCTCTTACGGTCATCACATTCCCAGCCCAACAAATTCAAGTATCCAAAACCAAATAAAAGAAAACAACATACAGTCATCATAAATAATTATAACTTTACAATTTTTTGAATTGACACTTTCATATTTACAATATCTTAAATGCTTCTGCTACTACTTTTTCTGTTTTGTTTCTTTAAGTGATTCCCTGAGAACGGAGTTGAGCGTCTCTTTTCTCGTTTCCTCTCTTCTCATTATCCTTCAGATGGAAGTCGCGGAGTGCATTCTAAGTGTTCAGATCCACTGGGGCACTTGTGGAGGGCGGAGCTCGTGGAATGTGGAAGATATTATGGTACAATTTAAAGCCAGCTAATCCCTTGCTCTGCCAATGTAGATGTTAAGTCAGATGTGTCTATACAATTCAGATTTTTTTTTATTTATTTTTTTTACAAAGGAAGTAATTGCTGATCCGATTAGGTCGTGAAGGGGATGGAATTTAATGAAGTGCTAGTACATATACAATATTACCATTACAAGTCTTTTCTTTCAATTTTTTCTTTTCCATCGAGAGGTAACAGAGAAACAAATATGGCTGATGGTAGTGGGCAATCATCTCTGTTTTGTTCAGGAAACAGTGGAAGGTTTGAGCTCACAGCTATTTTCTTGCATCACCTTCCGACTTTCACAGAGATGAAGATGAGCTGATAGTAACACACAGGAGAGAGGGGAGGGCTCACTTGTGTCAAGGTCAGGAGGTTGGGCAGACATGTGGTTGAAGTTTGAGGTGAAGTGCCCGTCTCACTCTAAACATCAGGCCTTTTCCAGAGAAAGTTAAAGCTGATCCGTTAAATACGATCGAGGTATGACAATAACACTGTGCGAGTGTTTCAGGAATGACCCTTCCAAAACCAACCAAACACCTCCCCTTCACTATTTTACCCCATAATCATTTGGTTTCTCTTTATGTGCCACTTTAACATTTTTAATCACAACATCTTGATTTTAAAGAAAGAAACTAAAAATCAAGAACGAGCCAAAACATAAAGGGTCATAATTACAGTTATACTCCCCTCCACAGGTTCGACCTGGTCAAATAATTTAGTGAACAAAACTTGCTCACAGTAGAAAAAAAGACAAAACAGACCAATATGGAGACAAATAAAATTCACCAAAGATGAGCAAAAACAAAGAATGGTATAATGCCTTAAATAAATGAAGAATGAAAGAAGTTTGAGTTTCTCGGGTAAGGGTCAACCAAATCGTTCCCGTACCAACATCATGAGTTTTTTCTTGCCCTTGTAGATTTGTTTGAGGTTGTCTATGAACTGGGCGAATTGAATGTGGCCATCTTGGGCCAGAAGAAAGGTCTCGCGTGCCTTACTCAGGAACTCAATGAACTCTCCGTAATGGCGAGGGCTGATGTGCGTGAGCCGGGAGTGGGTGGTGTTGATGTAGGCGCTGATGGTGGCATCCAGTAGCTGTCTCAAAGGCGCTTTGTCAGTGCTCATGAGTTTGCCCGAGTTACGTCTGCCAGGGATTCCAGCCAGGCCGGGGGCAGTCATGGTGCAGCGCCGCAGAATGTCCGAAAGCACTGTGGCACAGTGAACACTCTTGACCACCAGCGGAATGATGGCAGCCAGCTCATTCTTGCCCAGAGAGTGGCTCAGAGCACAGGCCCACAGTACGTCGTTGATGGCCGGATGCGTGTCTTGGTTGTAGGCCAGGTTCAAGTGGGTCATGGCAAGAGACGCAAGTTTGAAGGCTCGGAGGGGGTAGCCGCGGTGCTCCATGTAGCGGGCTATGGTGAAGAGCTGTGAGTAGGTCATGCCCGTAGAGGCAGCATCAATCACTATCTGGTAAGCCGTCTCAAAGGCGATGTGGTCCTTCTCGCAGAGGGTGAGCGCCGACAGAGCACAGTTTTGAGGGTCCTTCATGGCACACTGTAGAGCCAGGGTACGAGCACAGCTGGCAAGTTCCTCCCGCTGGGGGTAGTCCAGGCTTAATCGCAGAATGGTATTATGGGACATTACTGTGGCTGCCACAATGCTGGTTGCCTCGGTAGGGGTGAAGAGAGTGTACCAGCTTTGCAAAATGCTGACCAGTGCTCTCAGACCTACAATTAAACAAATACAATACTTTATTAATACTCAGACTTTGTCCTCCAGATTTTGTATCATTACAAAAAATGACCAACATTTTGAAGTCTTTTTTTATCTGAAGAGCAATACATTTAAGTGTGTATAATATTGCTTTCAAAGTAAGTAAATGGTTGATGCCCCTGCTAGCTTTGAAATCCAGAAGTAGTGACAGGCTATGTTAGCAGTTGCTGGTCATTCTCAGGGAAAACAAATTTGCCATGCTTTATTGTGTTTGCCATATATTTTATTTAACACTGCAGTTGACAGTGGTTCATTCTGTTGTGTGAAATACTTTATTATGTCTACCCATTGACATGCTGATGACTGGAATGTATTTGAGATGTATGTGACACCCCATCCCGTTTGCCATGTGACCAACTAAAAAAAACATTCATCACAATCATAAGGAAGCAAGTGTTTGAAGAGGTGTCCTGCACTTGTGCTCTCCACTAATGAGTGGAGACAACATATTACTTAAATAATTTAAATATTTCATATTCTGATTTTATAATTAGTTAAGTATTATCCATCGTTCACTCATTCCTAATTGCATTCATGTGCATGATCCATTATTATGGGTATAATATATAGGTATTTTATTTTAATAGGTGTAGTAGATGTAGTAGTTCTACAAACCAGCTAAGGATAGACTACAAATTGAATCAAGTATGCCTTGCATTTACACCAACTTGATCTCACTGCCAGGTTTAATCAACAAAGTCAAACTAATACATACCGACTTCAGTAGCACAAGTGACTAGCCAGCGAACCATTTCTCTCCGCCTCCAGTTGAGAGTGGAGAGAGTCATCCTCATCACCTGCAGAGAAATGTCAAATCACATAAGACACACAAAAAATGTAATGGAAAAAAAACACTGGAGCAAATAAACTGTATTTATACACAAAACTGAATCAGAAAGGTGTATAAATAGACTTATAATTTCAAAATAAAAATAATATATATCATTTATATATGCTCTTTGTGGAACATTTTTGTTCACCAAAAGAGAACTAATATATATCCAAACAAAAAAACAAAAAAAAACTATAAAAGCTCATTAATATCTGGAGTAAACCTGATCATATTTACTGGAGCTTTCCTGAAAGTATGATTTAGGTATTGTTTGTGCTCTCATAAAGAAAATCTCCCACAAGTATCATTAAACTCTACCTGCAGGCCGAGCTCCAGAGCTACATTGAGCAGTGTGATGTCAGGAGGGTTGTCAGCAGGCGTTGCGATCTTGAAGGCATCCTGAGCCAGTTTAAAGATGAGTGAAGAGGAGTGGATGTGCTTTTGAATGGCCTCTAAAACAGTCCTCAATCTCAACATGTCACCTAAGACACAACACAGACTTATTTTAACCAAACACTGGCATATCACAGAAACATTTGTTTACAGTGAGACGCCACTGTAATTTTTTTAGGGAGTGGATGTGTGTTGCACTCACCCTTAGCAGCAGTGAGCATGGTGGAGGCCAGTTCACACTGTTGCGACTCCAGGTGGCCCAAGGTAAACCAGCGCGGGTATCTGCTGGGCACTATTGAGATGCCGTGGTGAGGGTGACCCACATCCCCTGAAGGAGCTGTGGACTCCAGCACAGGCAGCCTACAGTGAACACAAATGTGTGTTGTATTGATCAAAGTCAGTACAGATGTAAGGCACATTTTAGTTTTTCTCTCAATTCATTTGCTTTCAGAACTGACTAGCAGATTACCGAATGTCCTTTCAATACATGATCTGGTTTTCGACTAGCTTTGTCTGATGGGAGAGCTCTGCTGCTTCTTCCAGAGAGAACATATTAAGCACAGTAGCTCAGACTCGCAGAAGGTGCGCAGAGGGAGCAATGTTATTGATTGTGTATTAGTGAGCACCGTGATGAGCTAGACTCGGATAATGATGCCTCAGTGCAGACACAGTAATAAGGTCCCACAGAGCCTTAGCATCCTAGAGCCAGAGCATAACTCATATGTCATGTGGATTCAATCTCTGGTGAAGAACTTTTCTCCATAATTACCACTGAACAAATTAAATGAACAAAGAAATTGCTGCTAAATTGTTTTCAAGAAAACATAACACACCACCGTACACAAATCGCTCTGCTGTTCAAACTGCAATTTTTTTTTTGCTTTGTTTTTTGCGATTGCTCAGAGATGAAGTTACTATTATTATTATTTTTTACAAGCTATAAAAACACAAAAATATTATAACTTTACTATTTTTGTCATGTTCTCTGAGTATTATTACCCTAAAAATAACAGCATACGCCACATATTGTGATGACCTTTTAAAGCAATGCCTTACTCCTCCTTAATGTAGCTTTCAGAACCCCTTCAAACCTTTAGCAACAGACACCATATTTCAACACTTGCTGATGATTTCACTCAATTCAAAGTCAATTTCCCTACGGCAAAAAAACAAACGTTTGTATTACTTTAAGGTCACTTTAAATAAATAAAATCTGCATTAATGTTAGATAGAATTATTAAAAATCTCACTCAGAGTTTTACACCCTCGATCAAAAGGAGGCAGCTTGCATTTGTTTTCAGAAAAATCCAGCTGTCTTTTTTTTTTATCCTAATCTGCTCTGCTCACTTGTCTAACTGAAGAGAGGCGTAGCAGCATTGGTGAGCTGAACCTTTTTAAACTTAATAAAAAACTATAAATGATGAATAAAAACTAAACAATTATAATGGGACAAAAATTGATGCCATTGGTTAACCAAGTTTGCTTATTACTGCTTTTTCAACTTTGACCACCTACATTTGCTTTAAAATTCTACTGTTGTAGTTATTTCGAATAAACAACAAAAACCTGCTTGGACAGATTTCCATATTTTAGGACTTGTTCCTACAGCGAAAGAAATTAAACATTTGAAACAGTTGAGTTTATGTCATCCTAACGGAACATAAATGACAAAAGAAAAATTACTATGACAAATGATAGCAGAGTTGTATAAAAACTGTAGTATAAACAATCTGACCAACAACTTGTTGTTCTTGAATCATTTTAAGTCTCAAAAAGTTCATGGGAGGCGAAAAATCTTAAAAGTAGCACATTTTATCCATACATCATGTTTCAACATTACATAGCTTACATCTTCTAAAAAATAGCAAGTCTCACCTCATTGCACGAAGGCCCAGTTTGTATGCGAGGTCTGCATCATGTGGCAATAGGGCGGTGAACAAGTACTTGGCAAATGTGTGCATGGGAACGCTCTCCCTGTGAATGACCTCCCCCAGTCCACTAAAGGGACCACCTGGACATAAAGACACAGAAAGAAGAGCACATCAGAACTGAGCTCCAAACAATCTCGTATTCCAGTCCTGAGTCAGGCTTGATGGACAGGGGACTGGTGAGTCAGAGAGGCCACGCACAGCAAGTGAGAGAAATCCGAGTGCAGAGAATTGCTGGGATGGCTGGGGAGGCCGATGAGAAGGCAAACAGGCGGCAAGGCCTCATGGGCTTTGACAGAGTCTGTCCTCCCTAGTAGCAGCACAGATGTCTGCTCTAAGGTTACACTGGAAGTCAGTGGGAGGCTCAGATGCAGGGTGGCCTGTTTTGGGGAAGGGAGATTGGGACACTGCAAAGACCAGCCTGCAGATCTTTTTACAGGCAACGCTCTCGCACACAAACACACACACAAACACATATATCCAGGCTAAAGATGGGGAGGAGGAAAAGATAAAAGTAGACAGAGATCCTCAAGAGGGAAAAGGTTGTGGGAACAGAAAGACAACTGTGAGCGGAGGAAGAGCACCTCATGGGGAGTGACTGAGAGCAAAAGGTTGAAAAGTAGTGTGATATTGAGAACAAAGAGAGGATGTACCTTCTAAAAGAAGCGTAGCTTGTTTGCGAAGCGTTTGCACCAACACGTCATCCAGCTCCATCTCCTGCAGCTTGGCCACAATCTGCTCCTCATTCCGACACACCTTGTCCTGGGCGTACAGACCCTCTGGCATCAACCGCTGCTGTCCCATGCCCATCAACGCCACTTCAAGAGCCAATGCCAGGTACGACTCTCCACCGTCAGGACACCCCCACACTGGCACATGCTGGTAAACCGGAGGTTTGGGCTCACCAGAGTCTAGCATGACATAACATTGTTCAAACTAATTGACAAAGCATACATTACTCTAAACTCATTTAAGCAATTTATAGAAACACAGCTCAATTGTTGTTAATTGTCTGACCACACATTTTTGTGCATGTGTATGCATAAGCATCACAAACTCTGGCATGTATAGGATTAAAAGAAGATGTTTGTTGTAAGCTGAACAAAAACACCATCTGGTGGATGAAAATGTAGACCCTCCACACCAGCTCACTTAAATCCCCCCACTATAAATTAGTGCAGCAGATTCACAATCATCTCTGTGATGAAAAACGGTTTTCAAACAACAATCCACTAAATATAATTAAAACAGGGTGTGGTGCCCTAGCCAGTGAAATGCTTTGAAAGAAGCAGAGGGGTTAAAAATATTATTTTGGCTTTCACACTGCTGCTGTCACTCCAGCTGCTGTTGCTAGCCTCGCTGCATTAAGACTTTGACCTTCAGACATTCTGATTGGATGAAATCAAGAGTCCACCCCAATTCTTGCATATGCCAGATGTTTCCAAATGTGCAACAGAGTCAAACAATGATCAATGCTCACTAACACGCATACAAACATCCAGTCATATACGCAACACCATTTGACACGGCTGCTGAAGCCAAAGCAATGCCCTAGAACGCGACGAGCGCAGAGATATGAACAACTCTTCCAAGTCACAGTACCATTTGCCAGTATTATTCAGCTACACAATGCCTCTCTGGGTTTCTCACTACAGGAATACAATGGCCGACACTTTCCATTGGGGTGAGCTTGACGGGATGTATGGAATGCAAATGCTGATTGATTTTATACGTTTTACACCACTGAGTGGGCAGCATGACCTTTCTGATACAATAGCACCCCTTAACACTGCTCAGAAAAGAGGGGAATTGTAAAGAGTGAGGAGATGGGGCTCCAGCAGACTGAATGAAGCACTCAGACACTGGGCAGTTGCGGAGGGAGAAGCCGAATAATGCCTAAGGGTCATAAAAGGAAAGAAGCCCAATGACTGCATATAACCATGTACCTCCAGTATCCATGGTATTGTCGTCCTCTACTCGACATGTCTCTGTGAGTGTCGCAAATAGGCAGCCAATGGGGTCGAGAGGATGGCCCACCCATCCCTCCAAATTGGTGGTATTTGTCAATCCCCTCTGCTGAAGTTCTGAAAGAGTGAAAATGTGTTACACATGCCGACTCTAAAATGTAAATTTATTTAAAATATGTATTAGGTTACATTTCGTTAAATTATTTGAGAAAGTTTGCTTTGAGAGAAAGAAAAAAAAAAACACCAGGCAAACCTTTCTTCTGATGCTTGAAGATGTCGAGCTGCCGCTGCTGTTGGAGCCGGAGTGTGTTGATGATAGCAACAGCCAGTCGCAAGGCTTCTCTGGGGTATCCATGGGAACGAAGAGCATCCACTCTGGCGCATGCTGTAGGCACGTGATCTGTAAAAGTCAAATCACAAGATTTAAAGTTACATGTCTCACGACCAGCTTTTTTAGCTTCCAAATCAAACCGAAGTGAAACCAGACTGATTACAACAGAGCAGGAAAAAGACGTTTCCTCTTCGAAAAATTTGTATTTTCGCTACTACAAGAACACAGGAAACCCATTGTTTAATAAAAGAATCTACTCCAGATAAATCAAACCAGGATAAATTCATTCAGATGTATTCTGTAGCTCATTGGCCTTAAATCACTTTTTTATTCATAAATATATTTCTAGCAGTTTGTAAAGTAACACCATGTTTTAAATCAATAAGTTTGCATGGTATACTTTCATTCTCCTCCCTCCCTGTCTTATCCATCAGTCACACAGCACATATTTAATACAAAAAATTACACAATACTGTTACATATACATAAGTAATTAACAATACCAGATCATATGAAAATTATGAAATATATTATGGGAAAGGAGGTAAACAGCAAATAAATAATAATATGGAAATTAAAAATAAAGTTTATATTAAATGATTTAATGCCCTTCTGTGCTCTCTAGCCAAAGGTCAAATTCAGTATTATTTTTTAATAATTATTTCGGACAAGCTTAGGCATTCCTATTGTCGGAGGGGAAAGAAAACAAAGATTTTATTATGATATATGTTATGCGAATACCTACCCAACCACAATGGCAAGCCCTGGGGGTTGAAGAGCAGGCTCTCACCCTCTCTCTGGTAGGCTGGAGACATATAAAAGTCACTACTGATAATTCTCTGCAAGTGGCTATCCTGCCAGTGCAGGTCACAGGCCTCCATTGCTCTCGTGAACACTGTTCTTCTAGGCCGGGCAAGTGAGTCTAAGCATAGAAAAATAAAAAGTTAGAGCAGAAACAGACATGAGGTAATGGATCATTTTAGTTTGGGCTTTCTGGAAGAGTGCTAACCCTGAGCTAAGTTGCTTTGTGGTAGAGCGTTGGTGATGTTGGGCAGCTCACTGCCGTAATTGCCATCCTCTAGAGGGCAGATGTCCATGTCTCCCCATTTCTTCAGCTGTCTCAGCCAGCCGCTCTTCTCCTCGCTCTTACAGTGTGGGTTCAACACGATACACACCCACAGCGCACCTGCAAACCCAGAGCACACAGAACTCTTTATTACTGATGAGTGCCTCATAACAGAACGAGCTTCTGAAAAGTAGAGCGAGCATAAAGGACTAAAGAGACAGAGAAGTCAAACACTGAATGGCACTTTTAGGTTACGCAGTCTTAAACACTTCTTTGATTTGTACACAAGAAGCTTTTAATAGAGGTGGCTCTCAAACATCAACGTCAAACTCTGGCACTGGGGAGCATATGAAATTTGGCAGGTGTAGAGATGTCTGGTGGGCTTGTGTAACTGGCAGGGCTTTGCGATGCCTTTTTGTATCTAGGTAACAGATGGCTGGCCTGTGTCTTTTTCCATTGCAGTCATGTACATGGAGGCTGGATTGGCCAAATTGCTTAACTTCAGCCAATCAACACAGCTGTCAAGTGAAACACAAACCTGCCCTGCACATTTATAAGACATCGAGGCACATTCAAGACACTCCTCGGTAGGTTCAGCAGGTGCACCTTGTTTACCTTAACAACTGATTTTAAAGAAGTGGAAGCCAGAGACACAGCCCTTAAACGAACCTCTTCAGGATGTACTCTCATCAACCCCTAAATTGGGCAAATCAATAGGAGGTGGCTTTAAAGCGAATTGATCCTGGCCCTTTTCCAGACGGCCAATCCTCTGCATTCACCTTAAGACCGATTCAGTATAGCTTTGATTCACTCGACTGAACTGCTACAAATTAACAAAGAGTATAAATATTAAGAAAGAGTAAGTATTAATGAATAAAATTAACCTTTGAAAGATAATACATGAGGAATAAGAACAGGGCTGCAACCAGTCATTATTCCTATTATCGATTACTCAGTGATTGTTTTTACGATTACTCAGCTAATTGGATAAATGGCTGACATTTATAATTACTTTTACAGTGAACATGTTTTTATATCATATTTTCCCAATTCCAAAGCAAGTGTTTATATTATTATGAATTCTTTTCAGTTTGGACATAAAATTTTGCAATGAAATCTGCTTAAATATCAAAATTTTATTCATGTTTGGGTAAATAAGGCTAGGGTTACACGTTAATAATAACTCTTTTTGGGAGTGAATCATTTTCTAAAGGTGCAAGCAGATTACCCTGATGATAATCAGAAGACACCGGTAAGTGTGTTTGTTTACTCAGATTAATGTATTTTGCTCTATTTTTAAGTCTTTCGGATGAGATTTTTTCCTGATACGAACCTATCGTTCAAATGAACCATTCTTTTAAATGAACAAGAGTCAAAAGACTAAGCACCAAATTGAACGAAATTTCCCATCACTACTCAACACTAGACAACAGCCACATTATAATCTTTGTGGGCTTTGTTGAATAGCCTTTGATTGTCGGACACCAGCCATGCAAGCTTCTGAATGTTTATATACTCCTCTTTCGCAGTTTGCTTCTCGGCTCTTCATCTTGTTGGATCGCATGACAGGAAATTACACTGAAGAACAAGTGAGAGTGTACATAGAGAGCGCCAATCAGCGACTTGTTCATGTCTCATTCACGTCATAAAAGCAGACAGCTTTCATTGATCGTTCTCGTGCTGAAAAAACCCATCCGATATAGAAGAGCTGAACTCTTTTTCGTTCACACCAATCGTTCGAACAGACGTGTGATGTGATGTCAGCACCATTTGATTGAGGTATGTTCACACATAAAACTTTTGACCAAATATTCAAATAGATGTGTAATGGCCTTTAGTCCACTTCCTCTAACTCCAACTAATTCAACACTCCCCAACACCCATATCAGTCTGGTAAAGATCATTTACACAACAGCTACACTTGTAAAGAATAAGTCAATCCATCACTCTGTTATTTAACTTTACAAAAAAATGAGATGCCGTATTGAGAGTGCATGTGTTAGGCTACATGTGGAGCTAAGAGGGCGTGTCTGCAGCCAGACACTATTGAATTTTTCAATTAGTAGCTTATGTTGTTGGTGTAAAAAAACTAAATAGTAGTCTTCACTACCAGTGGGAGCCTCAAAATCGTTGAGGAAGAAGAACTCCGATGTGAAGCTGATCTCTCCCTAAATTTTCTAGAACTTAATTTTTGAATAAACTGACTAATCGATAACAACTGTTCCATGGTCAACATTAACGGTGCTCAGTTGTTGTAGCCCTAGGTAAGAAGTAACAACAGTATTGGCTATTGCAAAATAAAAATGTTCTTGAAGCATCACATGCCACAAAACTTGACTAAGATGACTATACAATAAGATATTCAATCTTCCAAAAAAGGAAGGATCTGATTGGTTGAGCATGTTAAGCAATAACTTACCCAGCTCATCCCATAGCTGTCGGCATTTGTCCGTCATGCCTGTGCCCTGTTGTCTCCATAAAGATAGGCGTGGATCAGCCATAAACTGTTCTGTGATCAGCGTTAGCATCCGTGCTCCATTTGAGTCACGCATCCTTAGCATTTCCCTCACCTGTATGGCAAAATAGCAATATTTTACTTTAAGTATAAAGCCTCAAACTTATATCAGCGTAATTTAAGTGAGAATTAACACGTGAGATGATGAGAAAACGACACAGGTTCAAAGCTGAAAGAAAGGAGTTTGAGCACTATATTCAGTATCAAAGACTATAGAGCAGTCCCTCAAATCTTCAGACAGCAGGCAGGTAAAGCAATGAACTGCACCAGCTATTGAAAATAAGAGTCGGCTTGACATTTAATTAAAATGCATTGATTTAAATGGGCCTCCTAGGATTTCATGGGCTCGTAATTCACTATAATAGCACCCTTCCCACCGAGCGTTTCTCTCACACCCAAATGCACTGGGAATCTAAGAAAGTCTCACCTTGGCAAACATGGAGTTGAGCTGCTTGCCTGAGCCATAGTATCCTCCCTGAGAGAGGAACTGCTTGACCTGTTCCCTCACTTGCTCCTCATCCAGGTGCCAGCAGTTCTCATCATCAATACTGGCTCCTGCTGTGGGATCTGGGGCCCCTGAAGAACAAACGAAGCAGGCTCACATTTAATCATTTGTTGGTAAAGAAAATACATGGAACTTTTGGGTTAGGAGTTTAACTATTTCAGACAAAACCTGAAATAGACTGTTTTGTTGCCTTAAACTTCATTTAATGGTTTAGCAGAAAAATGTTGTGGTTTTGCGGAAATTCATTTAATGGTTTAGCAGAAAAAATATATCTGAAAAAAATTGCAGTCATACTAATCCATAAAAGCTAACTTCTTATTTTCACAGTGATTTACATAAAAAAAAACAATGACCAGGACGCAGTAGGCATTAGAGAAAATCACTTTATCGAAGTAAAGTCTTACTGTATTTCCAATACGTCGATGCACTTTGGGTTTACAACACCTCCCCTCCCCTCTGTTTCAGAACAAAACACATCAGCACATTTAGCCCTATTGAATTCCACTTAAAGACACCATGAAGCTGCTTCGCATACAGACTGCAAAGAGAGTTGATCTGCCCATCGGCCCCTTTTGGGCACCCCTGGGGTATTAAATATATATAAATACTATATATGGAAGTAGAACGGTTTATTCTGCATAGCTTGCACATTTCCTTGACTTTAACATGATAAGAAGATCCATCTTGAGTTTGAGATGAGCTCTTAAAAGGCTTGGGCAGACTTAAGGGAGCAATAATAACTTCCACACAGTAGATTATCATCAGCGTATGACAGGCATTGGTATCATGCACAAAGAGCCTATTGAATCTACTGGATACCTATGAAACCTGTTCTGCATATTAAGTGCTCAGAAACAAAAATCCTTGTGTGTTTTACATTGTAAAAGGTGGCTAAACTCATCAGCACATTATTAACATACTTAAAGGAACATTACTCCTAAAAATGTAATCTTGATTTAACAAGTATTGACCTTCAAGCATAGCTTAGCACTTTTTCCTGTTTAAATTTTGACTGTTCTTTCTGTGCTGATGATATTATATTGTAAATTGAATCGACTATATCAGCCCCCAGCAAGACGCAACGATAGCACAGTGGTCGCAGACCTAAGATGCAGTGCTTGAATTAAATTCTCATTGATATTACTTCTGTTAACCAACCTTTTTTTTGTTATTCGGTTGCAGCCTATAGATGTAAGGGTTCACCATAGCCCTGAAAATCTTGGTCCATCATAGATTTGTACTACAACATCAGGGTGGAATATAGTTGTGTAGTGTCAATTTAATAATTCTGTAATTGCTGTGATAAGTCAGTGAGGTGAAAAGTAAGAGATAGAGAAGTTTTTGTTCAATTCTTGTAAAAACTTTGGGTTCACCTTTCACAATTTTTCTACCGAACCTCAGCATGTTAACACACATTCTGCATTCAAAGCACAGCCGCTGATTAAACATTGATAAGGGACTTCCGCATGACCCTTCAATCCTTTTAAAAATAAGGTCAAATGGCAAGAGGATGAGCATCCTGGTTTTAAAGGTTCCTTGAACAAGAACAAGATGGAATTTACATTTTTTTAACAGAGGACATCCTGCTTGCCATCATCCTTGGATATTCCTGGTCATAGATGAGCAAATTTGGTTAATTTATTCTAAACATTTGTCTGCTTACCATGTACTTGGTTAATCTCAGAGTTGGAGGACAGAATTTCATCTGCCAGTTTTTGGGCTGTCGGCAGGACTTCTGTGTGGTGTGCCGTGATGAGGTACTGTACTAGTTTTTGCAGCTGGTCTCTGTTCATCTGGAAGAGAGTCTCTGAAATAGGCAGCCGCAGTTTGACTTGCTCGGGTTTGCGGATGCGATATAAAGATAGCGCCACCACATGTGCGCAATAGAAGATGTCCCGATTCCCACAGCCACATGTTACCGACGTAATCTTACAGCGGTCAAAGCTGATCGCCACCTTGTGGGTTGTCTCTGGCTCGGATTGAGCAGCAGGCTCCGTAACTGTGCCACTGAGATGAAAACCTAAATGGGAGAGATTAAAAGAAACCATCAAATATCACAAATACAAATATGATCTGACTACACAACTCAAATCAAATTGAAACGCTGAAGAGACCAAGTACAGTGCTGATCAAAACAAATAGTTTTAAAATACAAATATGGAACCTCTAACAGCAAGAAAAAAAGGTCACAAAAAGAGCATTTGCTTGTTTTTGGGGCTAATAGGTAGGGTTTCTGTTTCCTTGGTAGCTAAATTATTAATGGTTTAAGCCAAAAAGGGGGTTGGGGCTAAACTATGTCCTGCTCTAATCCATTGTGTTCATTAAACCCACAGGAACAAAATGGATTGCAAAGATCTTTTGAAATCACTATCACCAAGAAAGTTAACAACTGACAGAATCAGGATACCAGTCTCTTTGCCAAGCCAACAGCTGAAATGATTCAAGTACCAGGCTGTTAACAGGAACAGGCAGGGCAGGTCTCATTCGGTGCCACCCCGTATGCTCAGAAATGCATCCAGCTGACAAAGCCTTGATAACCAGAACAAACTGCTCTTAAACTACAAGGTATGTACAGACAAACATACATACAGACGGTCAAATGCACACATCACAATTAATTCGACTAGTGTGGTAGGGGTGCCTAATAAGCACGAGCAAAGCCGGCTGTTCCCAAGCCAAATCCCACAAAAGGCTTTTCCAGACGAGTTCTTCAGAGAAGTCGGCCCCCTCCTTAGCCCTGAGATTTTGGAGAAAAGAAATCCGACGTACAATTTACTGCCAACCCCTTTCAGGCACAGCCAACACAACAGAGCCATCTGATTAAGGCGAGTTTATGGTGATGTCTGTTTTCATTTTGATAAAAGACAGAAAAGGAGAGGGAGTGCCCCTATGTGTTGCAAATTACTTTTGGCACAATGTGGAGTTCAAAATGAATTTGGTTAAAGAGACAAAGATGCACAGGAGAGTGTAAGGAAGAAATAATTTTTCTTTTCGGTAGCTAGCAAGTTTCTATAGTTATGGATTTGTTTGCTAAATATGATGCCCGGTTTGAATTTAGGGAAGTTTTTTTTTTTTTTTGCAGAAACCTCATACGTGCTTAGCCCACAGCACTTTTGCAAGGCAAACAAAGGATCATCTTGCCAACCATAACGTATGCAAAGAGTGAATTGTTTTACATTTCAAAAATGCCCTGGGCAATGATGGTGCCTTCATAGGAACCTTTGCATTATCAGATATTGTATTATCTTGAACTGCATGAAACTACAGTTGAGACTAAACATAGTTGAGCTAAGCTGGAAATCAACATCATGACTTGAAGTTGAACATGCTGTACAGATAAACCCATCCAATGTGTCATCCTTGATCAGACACAGAATTACTTCTTACGGTAGGATTACTTGAGGCTTTGAGGACAGAAAATGAGGCAACAAAGACAAAAATTGTGGCTGAGAAAATATAAGGATGTTTTGACATCTTTGACTCTCTTTCCATCAACCATTTCAATTCATAACCTATACAGTTCTTTGGGGATTAAATGGAGCAAACTATAAATAGCACCAGATATGATTTCATGCTAGCGTAAGCCCAATGTCTGCCGTTGATATCATCCATCAATGGGGTTATGGATGAGCAGATGAGCCTATAGGCTTGTGTGACATGGGGTGCATTGGAGAGAGCATGCATCTGCTACTGATGGACATGAAGAGCCCTCCATGTCTTTATTCTCTTTCTCAAATTGCTTGCTTTAACCCCCACCCTCTCCACAACCTTTTGTTGCTCAGATTCAGGACTGAATGCTGATCCACAATCCTCTCCACAACTGCTCTTTTTTTTTTAAAACATGATTGAGGACAGAAACTACTGGATTTTCCTCCCTTACCTTCCTTCTCTACCTCCTACAATTTGCTGCCTGGTCAAGATTAAGTGCAACTGAGCAAGGATTGGTACCAAAAGCTGATACGACTGCTTGTGTCACAAGGAGGTGTTGCAATTGTTTTTTTATTACTCAAAGAATCTTTAAAGCATGTCTGGTCCAGACATGTCATGAATGTTTTCATGTGTTTTTACACTAGCAACTATAAATAAATGACAACTGGTGTTCACAGCAAAATCCTGTATGTTTATCAGCATGTGAGTAAAATAATAAATACCACCCATGCTTCTGAATGTCATCAGTTTTTCCACAAAGATAACCACAAAAAATTTTTTTTTACATTTCCTACAAAAAAAACTTGAGAAAAGTTGCAGAAACTAGATCAAACCAAACTTCAGTTACATACAAACATGCTTACTTTCCTTGTGAGTGATATCAATATGATCAATTAAAAAATACTAAATCTGAAGATGCAAGTTGTTTGTCACTTCGTTTACCTGCTTTAGAGTTTAAAGTTTAGTGACACTTTCACAAACAAAATCTAATTTTTTTTTAAATACAGTAATTGCAGCCAGAAAGACATTGAAAACCATCTTCCAGTGAACTAATTTATAAAGATTTAGATATTCCAGTCAATTAAACTATTCCTGCTCTCATAAATCTGACTTTGCTATTGTTCAATCAATAGGCAGGAATTCTTGCTCTATCCCATAGCAATATTCTTTTTTTTCATAGTAGGAAAATTATTCATATATATGAATATAATATACATATATTACATTCAAATATAACCACATAAGACTTGGTCAACAGCAAAAGATACCATTCGCACAATAACCAGCAGTCATAGATTTTTTTTTTCAATTTACAATTCTGTGTCCACAATTTAAAGTAGTAACACAAGTTGGCAAAAAAGTGGCAAATAAAACACATGAGAATCACATCACTGGACAGTGCATAAACATGTGTTACATGCATCACCTGTCTAAAATGGGATGGAAATCACCGCCTTGGACAGACTTTAGTCCTGGCACCAAGCTTTGTAGCAGCATCGTGACACAACAGAGTCACCCAGCCACATTAAGATTTTCTGTGTATGTGTAACAGTCATAATTAATCTGCTTGCGATGCCCAATAACACACGCTCATCAAGCCTGGGCTCCTCAAGTCATTTTAGCCACTGAGCTCCAGTAGCCATCTGTTGGGGAGGAAGGTGTATAAAGGATGCTCAAGCCACTGCAAAAGACACCGATCAGGAAAAGGAGAAGTCCCCTCTTTCATTCATTTACTCATAGCCCATACTATCTGTACCATCTGCCATCTTTTGAACACACCCACTCTAGGGCCTTTTGACCAATCCTGTTAGAGTCCCCACACACTCAAACTATTAACCTCTAATCAGCCATGGAGGCCAAACGGGGTCCTGTACGGCAGGCACTGGGCCAACACTGCATGCACTAGACTGGAGCACATCCTCCCCCTCCATCCCAGGCCACTCTGCCATTCACTTCCCCTCCTTTCCGTCTTCCATCTGTCCCAGCAGCAATATGGTTAACACCGCATCAGCATCCACCCCAGCTCCCCCACACATATATCTCCACACAACAGTCATGCATATGCACATGCACACTCGCTCGGAGTGAGCACAGGGGTCTCTATCGGGTCTGATAAAGGCTTGATTGATTCATTTGTGATGTCTCTCAAACAGCAGCCTCCAAGTCATTTGTCACGATCACACATAATTGATTTCTGATCTACCGAATTGTGAACCCCAAAGAAAGAGGCATACAGGGCTCAATCAGGGCCTTTTCAGTGCTCTAGCAGAGAGCAGCAGGTTTGACGGCCATGGAAACCACAGATAAGACTTGGAAAGGAAAATGCAGTCTCTATTAGTCTGAGCCATGAGCATTGTGTATGAGGTAAAGAGGGGAAATTAAAGCCATGCTAATCATAAAGCGCCGGCTAGTTCAAAACCAACAATTTAGCATCTGATGCAAACTAGCTGTGCCTGAAGAGCCTTTATTCTCAGACAATTCAGCTGGTGAAAACTGAAACAAGCCAGAAAAGCGGTTGAAATCGAAGGCGAATGGGGCAAATAGAAGGAGATGAATCGCACTTTTGGACAGGCCATAAGCACAACCAGATGTCCAGCTTGAGATAAAAGGAGATGCACTTGAAGTGAAACCGTGCAGTGTGGAAAGAGGCGGGGGATATCCTTTCATTGTTATTCCCGATCAAGGTTATTTTCTTTTGCATCTAAACTGCTAGCTGAAAAGTATTCATTTGCCCTTGTTACCTTTAAAGAAATGGGCAAAAAAGAACAACCAAAGAGACAAATCTTCACATTTGTCTATTAACTACTAAAATGTAAACTTATCTGGTTTGAAATGTAAAATGTACTAAAATGTAAACTTTGGTTGTTGTCCAAAGCAAAATGTTATCAGTATTGCTGATTAAAAATTGTTGTACAGATATCCAAAGATGCTGTATGTGAAGAGAAAGCAGAGTGGTGGGGTTGTTCTGTGGGCAGCCTGCATATATAAGACAATCTGACAGCGAGAAAAGGTCACCAGCCAGCTCGTTCCCTGATCACTGATGGATTGCTTCTGAACAGCCAACCACCATCAGCCTTTGTGCATCAGTATGAGCCCTCAAAGTCTTTCTGCTGGACTTTGGCCTTTCGCCACTCATTTCCCTAAATGCAGACTTGGTTGCATTTAATATGCGAACATGTACAAACCATCTGCTGGCCTGCAATTGACAAGCAGCAGTCTGGTGGACACAAAAGCTCATTTGAGCTCTCCTTACACTTGAAGAACAAGCTGCACTAATAGATAATGCTTTAAGGAGCTTATATTTCATGACTCATACATTTAAAACCAAAGAAACAATCAATAGTAGAGGAAAGAAAACAGCTTTGCCTGTAGCTCATGCAGACTTCACAGCATTTAGTCACATTCCATCCTTAACTATTTCCTACAGGAGTTGTGATTTCAGTTGGGCCTGCAGCTGTAAAAACCAAGCATCGGATAAAAGATGGAAGATAGTTAGAGGACCAATAGGCTAACGTCTGTTGTCTGCTTTGTGTTTTCATCTTCAAGTTAAGCAAATGTCAATATTTAATCATTTATTGATAAAGCATTCTGAAACAATAACAGGGTTATACTGAAACAATTTGCTGTTACAATTGACAGTCACATGAATGCCCAATGTTTTTATCCATAACATTCATTTAGAAGTTAACAACATACTTCAAAAACAGGTCTTAGATTTGCTGAAGATGCTGGTTCTGGATTGGGTTCAACATCGTGGCTGGGAGTTTTTCATAGGTTTCATCTGTCAAAATCGTTGTACTAAAGTTGCATTCTTTAAAAGAATATGTATCCTGTGTAAAATAAAAAGGGCAAATGAAAAAGCACAATAATATAATAATAAATTCAACTTCAAAAATACCACACAAATACCAGAGCAAATGCCAGGATGAACAGATGAAATTAAAAACAACAAATTAAAATCAGAAAAATTTAATCAGTATAAAAAGATTGAGTTTTGCATTCCAATTGAAAACCAATAGCTTTTTATGGATAACAACCCTAATACATAAAACAGAAAAATGTAAAGCAGCCACAACATTTTCCGTGTTAGAAAACAATGCTCATCAAACCTAGCTAACCATATGGACAAGGACAAAAAGGGAAGGGCGGGGGTATCAACACAAAGGAATCGTTCCCAGGAAGCCCTTCTAGCTTTGCTTTTGCATGCATGCATTACGATGATGAGACCCTGAAGGTGTGCACAGCTAAGGAATCAGCTGAGGCAGCAATGGCTGCATCTCTAATTACGAATGCTCCTCCTCCAACTAACCCCTCCCTTTCCTTTTCCAACTCCCCATTGTCTGCAATCTCCCTCCCTCTGTCTCTCAGGAGTGCCTTTTGAGCTGGCATGCACCCGTTAGCCCTGTGCTGTGTTCCCCTCAGCACTCTTAATCTGGCCCTGACCTGCTTTATTCCCGTTGCACCGGCTGCCCACTGGGCCTCTGATTCACAGGCCCTCTTTGTTGTGGATGGGTTTGTCAAGGCCTCAGGCTGGGGCCTGGCCTACCATTGTTACCCACAAAGAGCCAGCAGTGGTTAGCAGGCGTCAGCTTGGAAGCAGGGTCCTGTGTGACCGCCGCTGCTGGGAGATGGAGAGAAGAAGAGACGGGGGAAGGCCGGGACGGACACACAGGGACTTGAGGAACACTCTGGCAGGACGAACTCGAGTACGCAGGAGGCTTGAAGTGCTTTTTCAAAGTGTACTATTGTAAGCGTAGAATGGTATTCTCTGATGTGCTCCGAGAATAGATTTTTTCCCCCTACAAATACAAGTACACCAACATACAAAATTTTGTCTTGTAGATTAAAAAAATGAAATAAATAGGGATGAAAAAGAGAGTGCTAATCAAGAAGACATGACAATTGCACATCTGTGTAGCTATACACTAAAGAAATTAAAATGTTCTTTCATTGTTTAATTGGACAACTTTCAAATCAATTCACTCGTTCAAAGAGAGAAAATACTAAGGGGCAGGTACATAACTTACTTTACACAGGGCTGTGCAAATATTTTATTGACATTCACATGTGCTTGCATACAAAACAATGCAAAATGCTTTGTAAACAATACAACACAATGAACTTTATCTGGGGTCCGAGTACAAAGAAAAGGCCCATTGCCAGATAGCCATTCATTAAAACAGACCTGAAGCTCTCAATAGACCAGTGCACCAAAGACAGCCTCTTTATGCCAAACCAGAAAGGATAAAATAGCAAACAAATTGAGCAAACTTGTAATAAAGCAATGAATAAATGTAAAAATTTGATAATTATATCACCACAATTAGAATATTACATTACTTTCTTTAACAAAATGCCTTTTTAAACAAGTGTTCATTCAAGCCTTAAAAATAAAAATCGAGCTGTTGTGTAGTCATTACATCAGAGTAGCTTTTGAATGATAGGATCCATCCTACAAAGGCAGCATGATTACCAAGTATGGCTCCTTTTCTTGAGAGTGTCAAAAAGGAAAAGGCCATCTGAAAGGCACTTAAAGACAAATTATGTAGATTTAAGCACTGCTTTCAGAAGCCAAGGACAGCTGCATGAATATTCATAATATGCCCTCTGTCCCTGTTAGAGAGGATGACCAAAGAAAGGTCTAAGTGACAGATCAGGCCAATAAGGCACTTGTGAAACCTTAAAAAGTTTGGGCAACTCTGTATTACGTGCCCTTCTGTATAAGTTGGTAGAAGCATGTATGCTGACCATAAAATCGTTGAAATTCAATACATCATCCCACATCACTATATATCATGAACATCCAACATATATTTACTCTCTGTCTTTGGCCAATATTGTAATCATTGCATACAATCTCCTACGTGTGCGAAACATCAAACGGGAACAAGAATGTTGGGGTAAAACTATCTTGTTCATGCAAGTTAGAGCCAGCAATTAGCACTGTAGTACTTTTGCTGGCTGGGTACAACCACCACACCAGGTACAGGCAGAGCTACTGAAAACAACTCCACCACAAAGAAAAACATTGGGGCAAAAAACACAAACATAATTGTGAAGAGTAAATGGTGGTTGGAGGCAGCTGGCAGCTTTCTCTGGCCTGCTCTAGAAGCACTGGCGGACAGTGTCTTAACCGCCTGAGATCAGAGGAGTCAACATGGACTGGCAGACTTTAGAACAAACTATGAGTATGTTAGAAACAACAAACACAAAACATAAACTCCTTAAGCAAACAACTCGTCTCCTTTCACTTGAACGCTAAGGAGGAGAACACCAATCTCAAACACCAAGAATTTTGGGGATTCCCATGACAACTCTCAGGGGAAAGTAAGAGTTACGTTTAAAGTTTTATAAAGTGGAAAACCAACTGTGAAAGCTTTTTCCACCAGGTAAACTGAGAAGGCTCTGACCGAACAGAAAATTTGTTGAAACTCATCTCCAAAGAATGCTTTATGAAATAGAATCCCGAAAGCGCAACCCAACAGCAGATAAAATGTCTTCTCAAAATAGCTGTTTTCCGGATTACAATAAGACAAATGAAAATCAGGAGGTGGAGATGATGGTTTTATTGACCACGTCAAGGTGACGGATAGAAAGAAATCAGACAATCAAGCACTGTGGCACATAGAGCAGGAGTCCTGAGTCAGCAGGACGCTTCTGCCAAAGCTTGCTGGAATCAGGCAGGGGGTGAGGGGTGGCAGGACACCCTAGCTAGGGCCACACGCCAAACATAATGGCCGGCACACACACCCCACTGGCACAGTACTGGGTGGCAACAGGAGGGTTTTAGTGTACATGTGAGGAAAGGGGAGGGGTATCCAATGGAATGCGTAACTTGAATTCCATGGGCACGCTGCCTCTTTAACCACAGCCACAAAGAGAAGAGTGTATGGACTTCACAGAGATGGAGGGACAGAGAGAGGGAGGAGGGAGGAGGAGAGAGGAAGACATCAATGGAGAAAACTGGGCACTGAGCCAGAATCCAATATTACAACAAGGAAGGGAGTAAATTTAATGTGTGAAGCTGGGAGAGAAGAGGTAGAAACCTGTCCTGATGCATCTCGATAATGGCAAACATAATACCAAAGTACTGCAAACATTAAAGTAATATTCCATCATAAATATATATAATTAGTTATTAAATATGTTGTCTTATGTAATTCCAAATCTGTAAATGCTGCATTCTACCTCAAGACACACGAGGCAGAGACACGCTCTATAGACTCCCATTAACTCCACTTGTTAATGCCAAGAAAAGTGTAAACAATCAAAAGTAATCAATCTTCCAAAAGCGGTTCAGTATGAATGAGATAAAACTAATGCTTTTCTAAACGTATGAACACTTTGGCTTTTTTTTCTGTCCATAGTGAAGGGAAAAGGGTATTAAGTAAGTTTGTTTTGACATTTATATTGAACAACCATTTGCAGACCTAATTCATTGACGTTTGTATTAATACTTTTCTGGCCTTGACAAGTGGAAAGACTCAATTTAAACCACAATTCAAAATATCTAAAATTGTTATCTGAGGAGAAATTATGCCTTTTGAATTCGTAAACTCAGTGAGGCGAGTTATCAAAGACAAAAAAGAAATGGTCAGGTCAGCTTGTACTGTTGGATTCCTTGTATTTAATTCAAGGAATATGTTTACCCAATACAATAATCAGTAGTTGACTATGAAAATAACTTGCTGACTTCTGGATGCAGGAGTAACCAGCTAGACCAAAAATAAATTTATTTATATTTATTTATGATCTTGGTTTAATCTGAAAAAAAAAAAACAAGTTTGGAAGCCCTTGTTCCATAAACCAGCACTAACCAATAGCATCCATAGATTTGAATAGCCCACAAAGCACCATCTATAACAAACATTATTCTTCAACAAATTAGTACCCTACAGCTTGCCCTCTCCAAGTGCTGATCCAGGTGTACAAATATAAGCCCATCCAAGCACTTACCATCCTAGCTGCAGAATAAGACAAAAATAGAGCATTACAGATGAACCTGCCGAGCCTGCAGCAGCAGACACAAGTGCAACCTGTCTCCCAAGGCTAAGAGCAGGTGTCGAAGAGCAGGCAAAAAAGGATCCTGCAAGCCCTCTCTTAATCAGGATTTCATTTATTTAACCTTAGAAGTATCTAGACCACAAAGCCTTAAGACCTGCAAAAACAACGTAGCTCCCAAATCTGTTGCAATACTGGGACAAACAATTAGCATGTTTGAAAAAGCAAAAATGTGGAAGTAGCCATTGAAATGCAACAAAATCATATATATATATATATATATATAAGTGTATACAGCTTGAACAAAATCCCTACATTAGCATACCAGCACTGCAAAAGCTCAACATATCGCTTAAGTGATCAAACACAGCTCATTACTCTTGATCTCTCTTGAACTCTGTGGAGAGCGCATGAGTTGTGATCATCGCACTGAACTTTGGACTTAACGGTCATTATATAAATGAATCATTCTCAAGATGCTTTTTGTGTCATTAAGACCCTGTTTTTGTGTTTTAATATAGGCAAAATTTAAAAATGCCTTGCTTCCTAATTTAAAGTTTGAGCAAACTTGCCTCCATCAAAGTTTCCTCAATGTTTTTCTCAGCCCCATTCCTACTACATTCTGTTAGGGCAATTCATGTTGTATATGGCGCAATGATAAAGAACATACATAAGCAGGTTTAGAGCTCTGAAGAAAGCTTTGAGTTATGAGGACATTTCAGGGTGTGTTTAGCAAGGTCACATTATAGAACTGTCATTGCACATGTAGTCTGATGAAGTTGATTTTAGTAGCACATGAGAGGGGGTCCTCATTTGAGTATCTCTTCCTTTAATGTCGCCCCGGGGAAAGTGGAAGGTTTTAATCAGTCCACGAAGGCAGATCCATCAGATATGCTAATCAGAGATCTTACCTGAACAAATACCCTCAAGAGTAGTCTCATCCATCCTAATTGAAGGAGGGCTCGTTAATAATGCAAGGAAGGCAGCTTGGAAAAAAATATTAATGGAAGAGAAAGGGGAGCTTTTTTCGTCTAATCAGCACAGACTGAGCAGAATTCAAACAACATTTCTATTTGATGAGATGGTTACTTACAGATACCACAAAGATCTCAAGGACTTTTACCGTCCCACATTACAAAAAGTATGCTTGACTGATCATTAGACAGACACAAGCATCTAGACTGACATACCATATTTGTAGTCTCAAAAATGTACTAAATGATGTTTCAAGGATGTTTAAGGTGTAGTATACGTTAAAAAAAATCGAATCTTATAAAGCTAGTACAGCTAATTAGCAACCGCTTGCTAAGACCATTAGCGGTGACTATATGTAGATGCTCCACAGGTCCGCATCACATTTCTGAGTACATTGTTCCATGACTGAGTCAAGCAGCATGCTTTGAAGTTCAACCAAACTTTGACACAAAGAGGCTTCTAGGTTTACAACTGGTAGAATAGAGAGGCAGCCATCCATTGAAGCAAACTATTGAGTTCCTAGTCAGGGTGCGTTTATGACACATGCACTCACTATTTCAATCAGCCTGAACTCCAAGAGACATGGAGAGGAGGGAAACCCCTTCAACTCCAGCTATGATGAAACCTTTCAGTAATGCTTCAAGTACATGAAAGAAAAAGAAAGAAACTTAAGCAACCATATTTTTTGACAGACAGTGAGCCATGGGTATGCCCAGTCACCATAAAATTACTTTTGTACACACTAGTTATGTTCATAAAATTAGAAGACATACGTAAACAGATAGGTTTAATAAATAAAAGAGTAACTAATCGAAGAGTGGAACAAAAGTAGATCTTTTGTAATGAAAGGCATGCTCACCCTTTGTTTTCCCATGAATGACAGCATAAGCTTCTCCATCTGAAGACAATGCTGGCTAGTGTTCACGACCATTAAAAAATTGCAAATGGCTGCTACTCAGGTAAGGTGCAGGTGTGAAATGGGGCTTCTACAGAGGTTGAAGGAGAACATAATCCTTTCAAATTGAGTATATGGAACAAAAACAACCCAGATTATGAAATTATCACACAGGTGAACATTACAGTGTGTTAAACCACAAAGACGTAACAAAGGAAATAGTTTTTGGAGCATCAACAGCCATTATGTGCTTAGCTTCCTGTGTAGGTAGGCAGCATATTGAAACTGATCTCCTTGACAGCTCAATAGAAGTCAACACAAAACATTGCTAAATTTACCCTTATTAGTTAACGGCAACAGAATCTTGTGTCTGCAAATCACTTTTCCTAATTTCATAATTGATAAATCTGCAAAATTGCTATTGAGTTAACATATTAAATTAAAGTAAAAAATGTAATTACCCAGTTAATCAACCTGATACTGGCCTACTCTACTACCATCGACAAGGAAATCTACAAATACAAGTACAATACGGCTGCAACTGACAATTACTTTTAGAATCACATAATACGATGATTATTGTTTTTACCCAAATATTCAACAAATCTGAAATGGGCAACAGGAATAAATCCTTGAACAATAAATAGAAAATATGTATATTGTTTCCAATTGTGAAGAATACTATTTATATTACACTTTAGGAGAGCATAAAAACAAGCAATTCCTTTGAAGATTAAAGAAAAGCACAGATAGCTAGTGTTTGCACACCTATAATGATTCAACCAGAAACTGTGCAAAAAAAAAAAATCTCCAAAACTGAAGAATTCTAAACTAGGAGTTGAGCTATTAACAGAGAAACAGCAGTTCTGTGGACACAATTCAGACCTTCAAGCCATTTCGTTGCCTGACATCCACAGAAAAAGATGAGCAGGTGGGGTGGGGACTGATGGGTATATCTCAGTTGAAACTGGAATGGTAATGTGTGATCGAGACACAAATCAAACTGAATTATCCTAGACAGGCCTCTTCAATCACTGGATGATTTACCCCACTGACGTTTTCTCTCCCCCCTCACCTACTCTTCTGTTCTTCCCTTCACCCATCCAAGAAGGATAGCTGTCATGAATATTCCTTTAAAATCCTTCTTTAAATGAAACCCCAGCCCCAAGAGGACACCTGTTTTCATCCATGAGTGCAGTGAGTGGTGATGAGACTAGGGCCACAGTCATTGCCTTTCATTAGCTGGTCTTTGTGCTTTCACATCACGGCCACAATGATCCACCATTTACTGCTGATGAAAACAAATTGTGCACCGGGTGCTTCAATACATACTCAGATTGGCTAGCTCAAAATACAGCAAGACAAATCCATTACTCTGTAATATCTGTAGAATGATAATGGGTTCATAAGGAAGGCAATGCTGCTCCACCAGTTCAATGTCAATATCTGAAGTCAACATGGGAGAAGCGGTGGGTAAACAAGTAAAAATACAGAACAACAGAACTAGCGTTATTGTACCAATTCCATCTGAGACAACAAAAAAAAGTACTTTACAAAAATACAAACGAATAAAATTAAACTAATGCCATCAAAGGACTACATTAACATTACATTAAATATCCAGAGTAGTCATTATCAAGTTGTTTTGTTTATACTATGCTGCTTGGTCAATTTAGAAAGTATGTGCTTTGAAACTACTTTAAAACAATATGAATAAAAGTCAAATATAATCAACAACTTAATAATAATATTATATATAATAACTTGGATTGTTATTGACCTGAATAAGGTGATATCACAAGCTATTAAATAAAATGTATGCTGAAATAGCATAATTCATATTTGAATTGCATATATACACATATGTTCAGAATAGAGGAGGCGCTATTTTATGCTCACCGATAACTGGCATAGGTTTATCTAAATATAAGCCATCAGTTGCTTCTTCGTTATGTTTTTCCAGTTATCATCAACAAGATGCTTCTCTGGAGATATCCTCTCAAAATCCCCATAATAAGGTTTACTGTACATTAAAATCCACTTTTTTTTTGCATTTGTGAAATTAAAACCTGCAATGTTTGACTGAGAGACTATAGCAATGGCTAATGTACTCCATAAATAAGGTGAGTCTGATCACCTCAACATTGGGTCTTAGAAATCACATCCCATTCCTTGTCAAAGGAAATAATATAATAGTTTTACTTTTAAACAGTAGACGTTATTCGAGCTATAAGAGCATGGAAAGTGCAACAAGATCATAAAGACACATTGCTAGACGAAGTTCACACCTACAACATTTAAGAAGAAAGGACATCAGGACTAGCAGTGTTTTTGAGATTCAGATTCCATCACAATGAGTAGCACTTTCGGTAAAAGCTGACGTTTCCTCTCAGTGTTTTGGATGTAATGAAAACCTGTAAAAGCCTTTATTTCTTTGTTTTCATTTATATCTTAACATACACAATGCTTATAAAGTATAAATGGCGCCTAAAACTGACGTTTAACCAGCCTTTCAGTCTCCTCTTATTTAATTCCAATTACTCTGATTATTCCATTCCCTTCAACTAAAATGGACGGCAGCCATTATCCTAGAAACAGAAAGTCATTTTTAACAGAATCAGATTCGCCAATGTTTAATTGTATCATTTATTATTAATCCTTTAATGCTATTGCTAGAAGTTGAATTTTATCAAGTAGATAAGACCGTGCCTTTTAGCTGCGATTTAACTTCTGACGTCTCCTGTCTTATTCTGCTGCCACAGCAAAAAATGCTTCATCCTTCTGGGACAGAAATTTTAAAAGATAAAAAGGCTGAAATTAAAAATAAAAAAAAATCAAGACAACTGAAATGTTTCTCATGGTCTTTGAAGAGGCCGGAAAGACAGACAATTATCATGAGAAGCATCATAGATGCCCTTGCAATGTACTTTACCCATGGCTAGGCACACATGGAATCGGAAGCAGCAGAATTCCAGAGATGCTAGTACCTAATGATGGGTACTGATCGCTGGTGCCAATTTGGCTTTGAAGAACTGGACTTTTAATTAGTTTCGTTATCTGTCCTCGCTTACATTTGAAAGCCTTCTGCAGAATTCCCCAAAACATTCATACATATTTGTACAGAAATTTTCAAACTATTCTGCTAATTCTGTTTGGACTCATGAGTAATAATTTGATATCACAAGACAAACATACTTTCCTCTCTAAGGCCCTGTCCAGAAAGCTTTGATTTAATGTCAGAGAAATCGAGATTTTCCATTTTTTTCTCACGGTATAACTATCAGTCCATACACAGCACTAGATCAGTATAAATAGTGTGGCGTATCGTTTGGGGTTGTTTCAATATCGGTGCCAAATCGATACCTTTGATACTTGCCTGAGTAGATACTTTACAAAAGTCAGAAAATTATGGTGGATGCCTCAATAATAAATTTTTATTGAACAAAAAAATGTAATGCTTAAAATTTAACAATACTAAAAACAATAGCCACCTACCAAACTACAACAATTTAACCACTACACATTCTGAAGTTCTTTTGCAGAAATATCACCATTTGTTAGCATGAATTCAAGATTTTCATTTTGAAACAGCAAGTGTAACATTTGTTACTGCATTCGCGCGCTTCTCGGAGGGTCTTATTTGCTGCAGATTTGTTAAAAGAGGAGAGAGAGGGGCTAGCTCATTCACTGGACTATCTCCATGTCCTTGAAATTGAACTGATGAATTGAATGAAGATGATTGGCACAACCCTGACAGTACAGATGAGGTGGCAAATTCACGTTCTGTTTTGAACTGGTCCATACTGGTTCTAGAGGTACTGGTTCCGTATTGGCACCGGGTTTTGGTACCCAACCCCAAATATAACCACACATTTCTGAAACCAGCCAAAATGATACATAGTTGGGTAAAATGTTGATTTCTTGACAGCGAAACCAGTTTTTGGTGAACATCCCCAGTTTGGAGACTTCTGATTGGCCAACATGACCATGGTAAAAATTAGATCCTGTTCCTTTGAGCTGACATACAGCAGGAAAGGGTTTTGAAGAGAGTTAGCCAGTGCTTATGTGGTTGAGATTTTTTTAACGGAAAAGGATACAACTCCAGTTTCATAAACACCCATGTCTTTGTACTTCGGGCACATCCATTTGTCTCCTATGAGCTTGATTTGTCTTCTCAAACGACCTTTGAGAATTGCAAGACAGTGTCCTCTACAATTGTCTCTGTTATGGGGCTCAGAGGACATCACCCCCACAAGATGAGCACAGCCGAGGCTGACGGCCCCCACTGCCTTCCTCCAACAGTGTAACAATGACTGCCCTCTGCGCACAAGGGTGGAGGGCGAGCTGATCCTGTTACACCATGACAAGTACCACAATCCCCCATTGAAGAGCACATATTCTCCCCCTCTGCCTACACAAGAGGCAAGCCTTTTCATTCTATTGTTTTCTTTCCAACACATGACTTCTGCGTTGGACCTCAGCAAAGTCAGGTGTTCCAAGATGACCTGGAAACTGCAAGTTGCCCACACACTATGTAGCCCGAATAGCTCTGGGTGTTTGTGTTCTATATGTAAAAACCCCAAAGTGAAGGAATTGATCGGGTGAAAGCAATTATCTGAAAATGTTATTTCTGCTGAACAGTGCAGAGCTCAAACTTCTCACTCCCTAAGCTCAGGCTGTGGAGGACACAGCAAAATACATTTCAAAACTCTGTCTCTGAATGTGGCAGGGAATTAGGGTGTGGGCATCCCACAGAGGATGTGGAGGGCTTGAGCTTTTAAAAATGTGTGGTGCAAGGAGGAGCAATCCAGACGTATAGCCCCATGGCTGCTGCACACATTAATCATGATTGGAGTAAAGTCGGATGGGAGGGGTTGGGGTAGCCCCCTTCTGCATGTTTGCATGTCTGCTGCTGCACTGATGTGTTCACTGTCAGTCCAAGAATCAGGAAAGGCTGGAAGACTAATGAGCAGCTTTTCTTTTTCTCTCTTGCTCTTTCACATGTCTCTCTTGCCCTCCAGAGAAGAGTGGCTGGGGAGGTGGGGAGAAGGGGATGACAGGTTGGTTATTTACCCTGCCTTTCATATTTGCCTTTTAGTTCTGTCGTTTCCCCTCTCACTCCTCCAACCACTTTCCTGCAGTCATCTGTTCACTCAGCTGCCTGCGAGAAACCGGTGCCTAATGGGCCATATCAGTGCAGTCACTGCTGGGAAACAGAGGCCTGTCATTAGGCTATATTGAAAAAGAAGCCAGTGGCAGGGAGAGGGGGAGATGGAAGGCCATTGATATTTATATTGTGCACACCTACCAGGGCTCTAAGATCAGCATGTGATGCCTTCCTGCAAACCCTTGTTTGAAATAGCAGCCATCAATATTTCATCAAGAATATCTTTTTAATGCTGAAAAAGCAGGCACTGTCCATAGGATGGGCATACAAATGTAAGCCTGGCTAATGAATACTCATTGTATTATTCAGTAGCCAAATCTTTTATGCCTCTCATATCTGAGTAATGATTGACAGAGAGAATAGGGACGGAAATGCTTGACGCTAATCAACCATAATAGACGTCACCCATCTCCAACTGCATGAAAATACTCATCTTTTTCCCATACCACATGACAGTGAAAATATAATGTCAAGCAAAGCAGTGATCTTACAGTGAAACATTCCCTGATGAAAGTCACCTCTCTCTCTCTCTCTCTCTCATATACTGTCTCACATGTTAGCCTTTCCTTCTATCTCTCTCTCCCTCCCTCCTTCCTTCATATGCTCATTTCACTTATGCATTCCACTTAGACAGTTACTTTAAAGGGAGATTGTGTTATGTGGAAATGCAAAAAAAAAAAAAAAAAAAAGTAATCTTTTCCACAGATAAACCGTCACGGTGCTTTAAAAGTCAAAGAGAGGTCAAACCTTTGAATCATGGAACAACTTAAAGCCTTGAGAGATTAGAACAAACGATTCAAAACCCAAGCGTTTATTACTGTCACAATCTGACACTTGAGAGTAGTAAAAGATCTACATTGCAGTAACCACTTTTAGTAAAATGAAATGCACAAAAAAACATTGTGTAAACAATATATCCAAAAAACTACTTGTGTAGGTGATAATACTGTATTTTGCATATTTAAGCTTAAGAGGCAAACCAGAGAGTTTAAACATGAACACTTGTACAAGAAGGAAAGAGCTGAAATGAAATTCTTCACTTAAAGACTTATCATGCTATCTAAGGCCAACAGAAGACAAATAAATAAAATACAAAATTAAAGAAAACAGAATTACTTTTTAAAAAGAGGTTTATGGTCAACTATTTTTATGTACTTTGTTTATCATTTCAGTAGAAGCATACTCACAAATCTAAACCTGAAAACTTTCTGTCATCAATTAATAATGTGACTTTCATCTGGCCAAATCTGACCTTTGACCAAGTCATCTCAATACCCAAGTAATCCAGATAACTGGATCCAGAGTGCAGCTGAATAAATATCCACAGCAAAGTAAACTTTTAACATATGGCAGCAAAAAAAAAACATATAAGCTGTTAAAACACTATTAAATTACAGACACTGTATTTATTAAAAAACAAACAAACATGGTTCTATTTACCCAAGCTCGCCTATGAAAAAAAAAAGACATTACAAATGACTAGAACCTTTAGAAAACGAAATAACAATTACGTAGAATGCCTTTTGTCAAAACTGAAAAATATTTCTTTATTGTGCACATTAAACATACTTAAATGTAAACAATATGACCCAAGAAATTAGCACAAATTTGGGGAGAATCCATCTAAATGTTCTAAAATGGGTAGGGTCAAAATCAATAGTACAAGAAGAAGCTATTCAACGCCCAGGATTAAAGAATAGTGAAAAAATGGCTTTAGAATCAATACAGTCTTGCATAGACTTTTAAGTACACCATGCTAATGCTAATGGAGGGGCCTTCAGGGGACCCGCGTAATTGGAGGTTGGCAGTGGGCCAAGCTAAAAACAGGAACTGCAATGGAAAGGTTTGTATGACTAGAGTAAACACACATATGAAAGTGATGGCTTTAAAAAAAGTCCTCAGCCACCCGTGTGACATTTGCATATAGGTTTGCACATTGCTAACTGCCACTGACTGGGGCCTCTTTCTTTCACCCTCTGGCAGGATATTTGACCTCAACTCCAATACACATTATCCTTCCTCTCTCGTCCAGACTGAGAAAATTAAGTTTCCATGTGAACTGGCCACAAAAACTCCCTGCGCACAAAATCTCAGCTGGATGAAAGGCCTTCTGTGGGGGAGGGTAGCAGCCTGAGTGCTGCTTGAGTTTCCAGCACTCCGCGTTTAATGTTACAGCCCCAGATGTAAGGATTTTCCTTCACGTCTATACAAATTGAAGGTAGGGGCCGTCCTCTATTTTCTGCCTGCCTAAACATAGCATGTCATAGTATATGATTCCATTTCCTCTGAGCAATCGTACCTCAAAACCAATTTTACCCTCCCTGTTCTCGCTTGGCTGATGTGCCTTCTCTTTTCTGTCTTTTTGTTTCCCCTGGAATTCTCTTACATTTGTTAGGCAATTACAGCCAAATGAGGCCCTATTAGGCATGTCTGGAGGCCCCTTCTTTAAAGAAGAGCAATGCTTTGAGGCCTATATCTCTGCCAGTGACACCCAAACAGAATGGTAGAGAGAAAGAAAATGAGAAAAGCAACAATAGTTACAGCCAGTTCTGTAAAACATATGCAATCTAAACTCTTAAATCAGATTGCCACTCATATTCAGAGAAGCCTAAAAATTATCGTGCAAGAAAAATATCAACATAACAATGAACTGCTTGTACGTAAAGATCAAAGTCAAAGAGCTTTTTTTATCATAAGGGACCTTTAACATGCAGAACCTTTAAAGCAGAATTGTAAGGGGCAATAGTGCACAAAGAGCAAATGTGTGTTTCCATGCAATTCACTGAGATCTAACAAAACCATGATAACCCACAATAGGGAGATGAGCTTGCTCAAGAGCACACTGTAGCACAGCTGCACATGGGTATGGAAGGGAAACTTGCCTCTGGCACAAAATCCAAGCTCCATTTTGCAGGAACTAAACTGATTGTCCCTAACACAGCTGTAAAGTTAAGCTGTTGAACAGAGCTGACAGGCCAGTGTCTGAGGAGTTCATCCCTGATTAACTAAATATTGAACTGGGATAGGCTCTAGATGTGAAACATAACTGTAAAAAGATCCATGCAAGAAGTCTTTCCAGTCACAGGACAATAAATAGATACAACTGTGTCAATGATTAACATCTTATGCATACAAAAATGTCTACAATTAAACAACTCTGGTGTGACATTCAGGATCTATTCTGGCTGCATTATGAGAGATCAGCACTACATAAGAACATGAAAGACCAACATATTCTTGCTAAGTTCACAAAATTCATGAATGGGCCTGACTTTAGAAGATGGCAAATCATCTATATAAATAATAAATATAAATTGATTCACAAATACAACACTGCATGAGAACACATGAGAAGCACTCACCAGTTTTTTTAAAATCTTAAGCATGTTTGAAATACATTGTGTACACTGCAATGTATTTTCTCATTTACAAGACGTATACAAGCTAGCAATCCTTTGGGCATTAATTGTCTTCTTAAACTCCTCACTATTTATGTTTCTTGTTCGTTACAAGACATATCAATATACTAGTATTCCCAGTCACGATATTTACTGTTGACACCATAGAGAAAATTTCACAATAGCATCAGACATAAATTCAGCATCACCGGCAGTGTAATTTATACACTCTGATCTGAATTTTCACTTAATTGAATTATAAATGAACACATTCAGTGCATAATCATTAAGACCAAAATATACGGCTATTAATATATATATATATATATATATATATATATATATATATATATATATAGCTTCATGTAAAGTACCTGTTGAAATAAGCACTTAAGGATACGTATTTTTCTACATCGGTACTATACCATAGCCAAAGTCATAGTTTGTATGATCATGGGCTTGTGCTCTATCTTTGCATCTCTGCAATCGTTTTTAAAACTAGTTGACAGTTGTTAGTTTTCTAGGTTCTGGTGTGAGGATCTACTCAAGTGTTTTGAAACATGAAAAAAAAAAGTTTAAACAGAGGATTGTCTAGGAGCCGAAGCTTATCAAGGCTGGCCAATGAAATGCATTTTTGCATTGTAACAGTCTGCATTGCAGGCACAAAGGTCCATGGGTGCTATGTCATAGGTCACATGCCGTGTTGACAGAGTGGTATAAATCAGAATTTATGTCAATGTATGGGCTGTGACTGTTACTAATTTGCCAAACTTTAGAGTGTTATGTAAATACATACAATATATAACAAGTTAATGGATTTCTACATGTATGGATTTGCACGCAAAACATTCTTGTAAATTAAATAAATCATATTTGAGACTTATTTGTTTGTTTTGTGCATGTAAACACACTAATTACATATCCTGGGATTTCCACCATGTAAATGTTTCAGAACACATTAGGTACTAGTCAGAAAACTAGACATTCAGCAAAGAGAAATACAAATTATTACAAGTGGCTGCAGCACATCTGTGGGACAGCGTCAGTTTATATCAAGTCTGAGCTCAGCATTCAGAAATAAGGGCCTGATCAAAGTCTCTGACAGGTCTTTGTCCTGGAATGCAGTTGTTTTTCACCTTGCTCCAATCGCCACTGATTAACTGAGAAGCTGGTGAAGATTTTCCAAATTAATTTCCCTCCTTTGATATAGACAAAAGGGGAAAAAGTGTTTAATGGCCATGTCCTTCAAAAGTAGGAGTGCTAATAAGTGTGAAAGGGAGATTTGTTTAAGTGATTTTCTTTGAGACTTGCAGGCATGGAATTAATTACCTTGATTAAATATTGTCTGTACGGCTGATGAAAGATAGAGCTGAATTAGGAGTCCCTTGTTGAACTTGTATGGTGCAGAATGAGATGTGTCCCGATTAGAAAGACCAAAATGATGGCAACACTCAAAGGAGACAATGAGCTAAAAACAGGCTGAGTGACATCACAGAGAAGCCACAGGCTTAATCTTTAATGATGGCCATTTTAAACTTAAACCAACTAGCTTTAAAGTTTTACACTTCACTAAACGCACAACCTATTTTATTACAGAAACATCCAGTATCTGCAAGTTTATATCAAATTGATTTTAGGTTCAATATGACTGCAAAATGCATTTCTTACTTCTATTCTTATTCCGCAAATCCAGTGTCATTTATAATTTGGTGTGTTGTAACAAATATTTCTATTGCAAATTCAGTTCTTTCAGAACATTTTAGGATTAAGATCTGAAATGTGAGCATACATAATACTAGGGTTGGGTGATTTGCCAATAAAAGGTTAATCCAAAAACGATTTCTTTTTTTGTTGCAAATAAAGACAGATTTTGCTTCTAAACTAAAACTGTGAACCCAGACAATTAATTAAGATTCTAAACTTATGTGTATTGTCAAAGCAATAACTAAAAATGTAGACAGTAGTGATCAGTAAAGATTGAAGCTATTGCACAATCAATGCCATTAGAATATTTTATATTGTCTAGATTAAAATCCATCTTATATTGCATGGTTGATTTATAGGCTTTAGAGGACAATTTTAGATGACTTATAATAAATGTTTGGGTACAAAAAAATAATAATTCAACAAAATGAATTCTAGTTGTAAATGCTATCTGTGGGGTTTCTAGTTTTCACAGTGCAGAACTCTTCTCATATGTTTGGATTTTCGGATGTTGGTACGGCAGCAACTGAGCATATTGCATTGAACCTAATCAATGTTGAAACAGTATTTATTGTTCCTCTAATTACGAAAAACATGACCAAGGAAAAGAAAAGAATTTAGATGCAACCAGCCAAGCAGCAGTTTTCTCTGCTATACTTCCAAGTTGACAAATAAAAGGCTGTGGTATGCAAATTGTGTAGTTATAATGTTTGGGATGTGTGCACAAGGCTATGGCTTGTAGAATACACACCATCTATAAATCTGGTTTTAGACATCATGAGCCAGGACCAAGATAGGAGAAAATGTCCCACCGCTATTATTGTATTTAGCTTCTGGT
Organism: Danionella dracula; assembly: GCA_900490495.1. Lineage (NCBI taxonomy): Eukaryota > Metazoa > Chordata > Actinopteri > Cypriniformes > Danionidae > Danionella > Danionella dracula. The sequence continues at coordinate 3,712,054 of UELW01000744.1, forward strand.
TGCTCTTTCACACAAATGTCATAAACAGGAACACTTTGTTGTGCATATGCAGAGAAGACTGTCTAAACGAAAGTCACTTAACTTAGAGAAAAACTGCGGTACAGATGTATGTCTAACTCACAGGTCAAGGAAAGTTGAAGTGTTTTACTCTATAGCTCTGACACACATGCTACCATGAAGTAAACAGGTAGGCATAGGATCTGAAAGTGCCATCTGCATGCACTGTTCAGAGATTGAAAAATGTAGCAGCATTCACCAGTAAATTAGCTTTTGTCTTCTAGATCATCTTATAAGACTATTTATTTCATGATACCTCATTTTCAAAACCCACCAAGTCCTACGCAAGAGCAAACAGAATATGTTCTCATCTAAAAGTTCAAAATCAAGAGATGGAAACAGACATAGGAAAGAAAATCCTTACATATAAGAAATTATTTTGTATCCCCATTAAGATCATTTTCATGAACTGATCACACTGAAAAGGAATTCCATCACCGTTAACCTAGTCGACAAAGTTTTAGCTGTATAATGATTGATCTGAATAATGAATAACATCATAAACAGAAGCATAAACTGATTCCAAAGTAGAATTATGTGCAAAATACAAATTGACATGAAATAAATCAACTTAGGGTGTCATGAATAGGTGTTATTACTTAAGGTGTTAACAGACAAATTGATTAATTGAATATTTCCCTATTTATTCATTAGATAAAAGACCAATGACAAAAATTACTTATTTCCCGCATTGAATTTACATTGTTCAATGGCAAAAGCACACCTGAAGTCTCCAAAACAACCCAGCGCCTTCTGAGTCTCCTGGCAGAAAAGCAATACAGCTCAGATCATGGCTTGCCTAGGTTTTACTGAGGCACTGAGTGAACTAAATCTCTCTGTGGCTCTTCCAGCCATAATCCCACCAAACTTTTGACTAACAGCAGAATGAGATTTTCTAAAGACTTCATATCACAGATTTGAGGTCCGTTGTCAAAAGCTATACTCTGGGCCACCATCCCACCCCCAAACATACACAACAACCCCCACCCCTTCATGAAAGGGGAGTTTTCTTCAGCTGGGTAACAAAGCATGACCCAATAATCCTCAAGCCTGACTCAAAGCTAGAAGCTCCTCTCAAAGGACTTTATAAGGCAGAGGCTTTGGACTGGGGCGGGGTTACTGAGTTAGACAAACATATGTGATAATTATTTTTCTTATCTAATTGGTACTGGATCATTGGACTGTTTAGTAGTTGGGGCAGAAAATCTGACCATTCAGGGACCGGCTTTGCCCAGACTTGGGTGTGTTCAACGACTAGACTAAACTGGAAGAGGAAAATAAAATGAACTTCAGGAATGATTTTTTTTTTAATTTGTAGCAAACGCTGCCATAACAATGATTCCTGTTGACACTGTGCGATCTTAAAATTAAGCTAACATGCTAACTTGTTCTAAATATACAATAAATACTATGATTTAACAAAACGCAAGAAACTATGAATACCGACCACTGCATACCTAAATGTCCAAGCACTTGTTAATGTCTGAAAACCAAAGAGTATAATCTACAGCCACAGCGTGTGAAAGAATGCAAAGTAACCTGCTTTATCTTGGTAGATCAAGTGGTGACATCCCCTCATTGTCAGATGCCTGACTCAACAAAGATCTACTCTGTTTCCACTGTGCCCGTTTAAAAGCTATAGTGTTAAAACAAACCTGATGGCAGGATGTAAGCTACATTTGCTATTATAGTCCAATTCAACACATCCGACGACGGACCACCAATTATTTTGTTTACAGAATACTAATTTTAACAGCCAAGTCTAAAAACCTATCCAAGATGAAACTGCAGATTTAGCTCATAAAAACACAAAATACCTTCATTTATGGCTTTTACTTGTTTAAAAAGCCCCCGTCTTGACTTGTGAAGGGAGCTTTTCAAGGTTGCTAAATAAGCCCATCTTATTTCATTACAGCTAGGTTATCACGTTTCCACGAACACTGGCGTGCACACTGGACGTGTGACACACTGGATCTTTGTAGGAATAAGTGAATCATGGCTCATTTAATGAATTAGTTATTTGTAAACTTTCAATACTCCCATAACACCTACAGTTCATACAGGTTTTGGAACTTCCTGTAACTACTATTAAAAATATGCACAAGCACTTACATTACTGAAAAAAACTGTGGCTTGTGATTTCCCTCTTAGTAGTTTGTGGAGTTGGGTCTAAATGTATATAATCACGAATTGGGTTTGCTGGTCTGAAAAGAACCATTATAAATAGTAACGTTGTAGCCCACTATGCCAAACATAAGTGCAATTTCTAGACTGAAATATGAACGTCGTCTTGCTTTGAAAACAACAAAGGCCTACGCTATGTTTAATCACTTGTCCCTGTTCATTCACGATAGTGTTTTACTAGTATGTTTACTGAACTGAAGCGAGTGGGGGAGGAAAATGTATAGACATTTGGGCAGCCATTGAAACTGGCTTCGCGTTCTAAATACCAAAGCCCTTTTGAGTTACGGTCACATATTTTCGATTTGCTTCTCTAAAACGAATCTCCAAAAGCCATTGGCAAGCATATATGGTTTCGAAAAACGCCTTTAAACACCGATGAACGCTATTAGGCTAATACAAATGAACTAGCCCGATGTGTGGGGGTGCTCAGCTATTGTGCTCTAGCCTCTATACGAGGACAGACCAACGACACATTTCACCGAATGAGAAACATTTTTGCCCTTTTAAACGCGTGTTTCCAATATATATTCGATGTAAAACAACCGAGAGCAAGGTAAAGTCCAGGTACATTGTATTTCCCCCGTTTTAATATAGCAAATACGCGTCCTTTGTCTTGACCAACCAGCAAATAAACAAAAGATATGGGATTTGGAGTCAAGCGGATTATGCTGGACTTAATTATATCAAGAGACCCAACAACCGTTAAATAAGCCCACGTACGCGGAGATAAACGCTAATAATGTTCCGAAAACAACTTTGGACGCAAGTATTGCCACAAAATAGCAGAGAATGTGCTACAAAAGGAATTCATTGTGACCAGCACGTTAGGCTTTTCTTCCTCTCGACAGAGAGAAAACGTCTACTTTCGATAGAATGTCGTTCAAAACCATTCAATTTCGTGTCGTACTGATTTTTTATCGAGTCTAAACGACATATTCGCGTCTGTAAGGTATAAAATGCATGTTATAGCCTCAAATTTCCATAAATTCTACATGAAAGGCATTACAAAATACCCACGGGAAGCCCTTTAATTTTTAAAACGTGCGCTCCGATTCGTTCGCAATTGGTCAGGCTTTAAGGCTCACTAAGGGCTAACGTTAACATTATTGAGACAAAAATACGCTTAAGTTACTACTAACCCCACACCACTATTTCTAAAAGAGGACCCTTTAAAAAAAATCAGAAAGAAACTTCATTTTAACTAGCCTACAAAGAGTGAAACAGATATTTCTGGCGAAACCACCAAAAGCTGTAAACTGTTAAAACGATAACATTACTTACCGACTTGCAAAACGTTGTCCACACAACCGGTTTCCAAAAGCCGGATACCCCGGCGGAAAGGCAGTCCATCCCCGGTTCCCCCGGCCCCAGCGCTGCCTGTTGTGTTCGTAACTCCTCCGGGGGCTGTACCAGATCCAACGGACGAGCTCGAGCCCACTACGGGACCCTCTTCACCCGCCACACGGCACTGAAACGACGAATACATACATATTTCCCTTTCGTTCCGCGGGAACGACCAATACACGATACGACGCTGAACCGGTTCGGGGATTCGCTCGAAGCGCTCCTCCACCCTCTCGAAGGCCCATTTCTCCGCCACGGCCTTCGCGGCGCAGTCCAGTAAAGATTCCGGGCAACGGAAACGAGAATTCGGAAATCCTGGACCAGGCCCCGGACCGGGTCCTCGAGGAGCGGGACGCAAACAAGGACGCTTGCTGGCCGGGGGTAAGGAGAGGTGAAGCGGCGGCAAGTGTTCTCCACGTCCCTCCGCCATGACAACCCGATAAACACTGAAGCGAGGACCGTAGCTCTAGAAGCGCACAGACGGAGGCGCCGCTCAACGGGAGGGTCGTCACTTCTCTTACGTCACTACCAATAACAAACGCTCTCGAGCCAATCGCTAGGAGGCGATGCGCATGTGTTCGCTGAAATGACAGCACGGTGTTGATTGATAAACAGTTTGTTACAAACCTTCATAAATTTTTGTTCTTCCATATTACCTAATAAATTGTAACCAAACGTCCACACAAACAGAACGTGGGGCATAGGGAACCATGAGCGACTTTTCTATTTTTTAAAGGAGCAACATTTCATATGATCGTGTCACAATCGACATTCTCTGAATGTACAAGTTGCGTGCAATGCATTGTTACCTATCAGCTGTCGTAAAAATACCCCGAGAATTTATTTGGCGGCCTTTCATATAGTGTCACAAAAAGTTTAACATGTTTCTGTGATAATGTAACTCTTGACAGATGTCTATTACTCACCCTGGTGGCCAAAATTGTTAACGTCAGTTGATGGGTGCTGTCAAGAGTTCATTTACTGTAATCATGACACAAAATACTACAACTTACCATAAAGCATGATGTGCACCAATGATGATCAATTCCTCACAACACCTATGCCATTATGTGGTTTAACTTCATTTAGTAACTTGAAGCAGACTTTATTTTAAACTCAAGAGTGAATTTATCGTTTCTTTTTTATTATCTGTGCCTACATTTCAAGCAACAAAGACAGATTGGCAAGAATATATTGGATAACTTAATTCCATAATTACAAACATTTGAGTGCGGGAAAAAATTGTAATATAATAAAAATATATATTTATAACATTGTTTGGATAAAAGAGAAAAATTGGGCAGTGTTTGAAAGCAGCAGATTCATTTAAAAGCGTCTCACATTGTTGACAATGAATTGTAAAAAGGATTATAGTAGTCTGCTGATAACCAGCCCAGCTCATACTGGAATGAAGCTTAATTTCATGCTTTTCAAAACGTTATTGTTGCACACCTCACTTCATTGATGAAGTTATTCAGTAGTTGATCCATAGAGACGGGTTTTTTAAAGTATTTTAAATATTAAATTAAATTAAATTAAATATTATCCTTTGCTATTTTTTAGTATTGTGCAGTTAATTATCAACTTTTTCAGTAGAAAAATTAAATATCCAAATATCACTAAAGTTTCTAAACCTGCTTAATTACTCTTGTTAGTTTTTTTTCTTAACATACTTTAGTTTAAGATAAGTGAACTCAACTAAACAAGAGTAAACCAGATATAGACACTTGTTCATTTTAAACATATTAGAAAAAAACATATTTTTAAAATGTTTAAATATCCAGACTAAATCCAAACATAAAGTTCAAATGATTTAACAAGGCTATCAGTTTTGTTCTTGATTTCATGTAAGATACCTGTTCTCACCCGCCTTGCTTCATTGTTTTTATTTTTCTCACTATTTTATTTAAAATCATACATTTAACTAAAAAAAATATATATTAATTGAGTTGTGTTGTCAATCTTATGCAGTCGAAGTTGATTATACTAACAACCCATACAAATTCTCATAGATTGGACAGTAAAACTGAAACACTTGTCAATGTGAAGCTGGAGATTTCATGATTGTATGAGCACAGTGTGAAGGCTAATCTTCACTGATTGCACAGTCAGACTATCATTAAGAGCAGAGTGTCAAGGTTAAACGATCAAAACAATCCCAAAGCTCTGCATTAAATATTAGAATGTTAGAGCCTGGGTCTCAAACACAGATCTTTTGGGGCTGCAGCCAAATGCAATTTAGTTTCAACCTTGCTTAAGCAAATAGGGCATCTCTGAAATGGTATACGATATATTTTATATTATAGGTGAATCACTGTATTCTTATTTATTTTGAAAATAAGTAATGAGATCTTTCCAGTTGGCTTACTACTTAGGGTGAGAATCTGAAAGGTGTGTGAAGGGGTAATGGACTACTTTTGTAAGGCAAGGCAAGGCAATTTTATTTGTAGAGCACATTTTTGTACACATTGGTAATTCAAAGTGCTTTACAGAAGAATACAGATCTTAGATAAAACAAGCAATAAAAACAGGTCAGAGATAAAAGCAAGGGATAAGTCATTAAAGCAATTAAGATTCATAGCATAAAAGAAAAACAAAAGTTCATTGGTGCAGTGCTGTTCGGACAGCAGAGCTCAATCAGGAAACGCACATTTAAATAAATGTTTTTTTAGTCTAGATTTAAATGTGACTAAAGTGTTAGCTTGTCTAGTCTCTTCTGGACGCTGGTTCCAACTGAAAGCAGACTCTCTCTCTTTAGACCAAACCTGTGGTAGTACTAACTGATTGGAACCTAATGATCTAAGAGCTCTGTTTTGTTTGTATATAGTGTAGCATATCTGTGATATATTTTGGTGCTGAGCTGTTTGGTGACTTAAAGACGAGCAGCAGCACTTTAAACTCTATTCTGAATGTCACTGGCACCCAGTGTAGAGACCCGAGGATTGGCATTATGTGCTCCGGCTTTCTAGTTCTAGTCATTCTACTCTTATTTACACTCTAGGTGTAAGTACAAGTATTTTACTAAGTACTTTAGTAAAAGTTATGAAAAATGGGTTAATTACAAATGCAGTGCACTCCATAGTTTATTTTGATGAACAAACAATTATTTAGCTTTAAACAGTACTGAAAGACTTATTTGGCTGGACTTGGCACGATAAGTTAAACATGCAGTATGTCATCTATTGGAGCTATTGCTTACATTAAAAAACACTTCAAAAATCAATCACATCACAAATTTAAAAGCTCTAGCTGCAAGTTCACTTGGGTTATGAAAAGACTCAGCAAAACAACCACCAACAAAGGGGAAAAGACTACACACATGATGTACTATGTATTTTGTTAAAAGTACAACTATTTTTGGGAAAATGTACTCATGTACCCTTCTACAAATCTACTACTGTAAGGTAAAAAAGTAGTCATGAAAAATATACTTATAGTACTTGAGTACCAAGTATCTGTTTTTGCAGAACTGGTGGAAGTTTTTCTCAAGAAGATCAGAGTCATTTCTGCTGTCTGTTACAAAGATTAGTAATTAATAAAATTAGTAATAAAATAAAACTGGTCACATTATTTAAAATAGTCAAGTCCTACATGTTCATTTGTAGAAAACTGGTACAACACCTTGATTGAGAGGTCGGACTGAGAGTTATATCCATAGAAAGTTCCCAAGATTGTCTGGGAACTTAACAAAGCTTGAGGTTAAGGAGGCATGCACTACATGACCAAAAAGGACAACATGAGGACGTTTTGTTAATGTCCAAAATGTTCAGTTTTTCTAATGTTGCATATGTGAAATAGAAAAAACAGGATGCTCTAAAGTCATATTGGGAGTATTAAACTCTGAATGAAGTTAGTTGCAGCCCACCAGGATGTTAGTTTGAGACCAATTTCATGGGTACAGATTGTAATGAAATGGCTTAAGATCTGTAAAAATGACTCAATTGCTATACTGAGTAATTATTGTGATCTAAATCCATGTCTTCATTGTGATTCTTTTCACTGTAAAGTTTTTCACTGTAAAACTTCAAACTCAACTAAATATTAAGTAAATTAATATACATTTTTGTATGAACAATTAATGTAGTCAATTCTTTAGTAGAACTTCATTGATCCTATGGATTCAACAAACAAGAAATACTCAGGCTACATACGAAGCAACATTGCTCACATTATTAGTGACTCTGTTGACTTCATGCACATCATGGATAGCCTGAGGCCCTCTGACAACTTGCTGATATTTGGATGTCGTATAACTCTGCTGACATGCATTTTGTAAGGTGTCAAGCTAATACCACACTTGACGAATGATGAAAATAAGCAAAAAAAAAATCAGATTTTATAGCCTTGACACCTTGTTCATTCATTAACACGTGTCAAATCTCCATGTTTGTCTCTAAACACTGGCCATGTTTATCGAGAATGTTTGTTTATATGTTTATTTGTCTGCATCCTCTCAGGGAAGCAGAACAGCAGGTGTGTGGGGGGGAGTAATGACAGGACTCCATTTTACTGGCTGTCACATCCCAGCATGCTCGCTGCTGTCCAGTCGAGTGCACCGACTGAAAGATGACAAGCTGACAGCTCAGCACACAGGATACCAGGCGTCTAATGACATTCTGAGAGTCCTCTGTGTGAGTGTGCACGTCTCAGTGTGTATGTGTATATGTATATGCATGACAGTCTGGAAGAGGGAGTCTTGTCACTTCTGCTGCTTTTCAAAGTATCCCAAGCTCCCAGTGTACCCAATTGTCCTTGAGGGCACAGACATTTTTTGTAAGCACAGCACCCCACACATTTCAGCAACCACAGTTATTAAGGCAGCTTTTCAGAAAGGTGCATGAAACATTTTCATTGTGAGGCAGCAGAGTTGTGTTCTAGTACTGATTAGATCTGATTCGAGTGCTTTCCAACCTGATTCTTCGCCACAATCTCTCGTCTGGGGGAATGTTGCCACATCAACACAAATCGAACAATGGAGCAAAGTATAATGGCGCTAGACGCTAGCAGTTTCCAAGGCAACAATTTTGACAGATTTGGGGGAGACAAGACAGGTAATTGGAAAAAGATTGATGGGGTACAAGAGAGTGGAAAAAAAGCCCCATCAAAGAAGGTCTCGCTGGGAATAACAACAATACAATAAAGGCTCTAGCATCCTTTCGGACCATTGGCAGCCTCCTGTCCATCTATTTGCAGGCCCAATTCAGTGGCTTCTACACATCTGTCAGGGTTCCATCTTGTTTTAGCTAAGATAAAGATTACAGTACATGGAACCAAAAATTATTTGACAGCATCATTTCTAAATGTGTTTCTTTCCAGATTTTGGCAATTTCATCCAAGTATTATTATGTATTTGAGGGGAACAAATGGTCATTAGCTTGCCAATTCCTTGATCTACATGATGTAAAACTAATATTCCATAGTTCAACACTGTATATGTCTGTTTAATTTGTAAACACTGAGAAACATATGTTTTCAATAAGAAAACTAACTTCCATTAAATGGTCCAGTGACATCACAAATAGTGTATTTTAATAATTTCATTGACTGAAATGAGATGCTTTGTGGTTTTCTAGTGTCCAGATCACTGATTTTGTTGTCATAAACCGTATTAAACCATAAAAAAAATATGATGATTCCAATAGAGCTTCTACAAAGCACAGAATGAAATGTGGGTGTAATCAACCATTGCCATGAATTAAAAACCTAGTAGTATTAGGTTGAATTGTGTGTTGTTTTCATACTGCAAATTAGACTACTATAAAATGTACTATCTATGTGATCTCCAAGCCACAAGAACTGCAGTTTGAGTCTCTTTCTTCTTGGCAGCAATAGGTGAGAAAGGGGCACTTAATTGTATATTTGGCAATTATCGCATTTTAATTTACTGTAAAATGAACAAAGTAACACAATTAGAGCTCTTGGATTGGCTTTTTAAGTTAAACGTTTAAAGTAAATGCAGAAATTAAATAATAGAGAATTTAAATATTCTTATTTAGTCTCAAAACACATTGATGAGGTGTTAATCTTTTTTCATCAGCTTTTAACACCTTAAGTTTATTTGGCACATACTTCATATGGCACTTAGCAGCATGACGTTTGCTCTACACAGTTAAAGGTGAAAGATGAGATGATATGGACCCCTAACCCAAGCCCAAAATTCATAAAGATAAAAATACCAGTTCACCATAATTTATCAATGCTACTTTCTGAGACAAGTAGCATTTTAAATTTTGATTCAAGGAAAAAGATTAGCTTTGTAGCAATTCATTGTTGTTATGAAGTTTAAAGTTTTGGAAACATTTAAATAGTTTGTGCAAAGCTGTTGAAAAAGCTTTTAAAAGAAAACAATATTTTGATGTGTTATTAGAACGAAGTAATACATTCATTTAATGAGAACAAATATAATCTGTGCTGGGTTTTTTTTTTCTATATTTATGCAGTTTAGCCTCAAATGAGGGACACTTTCTGTAATAACAAGAGACTTGAAGCAAGTCAGGGCAAACACATACTAGCTGTCCTCCCATTCTTCCACCGATCTGAAACATTGGAACGTCCTCCAGTAAAACTCCTAGAGACATCTTTTATAGAGTGAAAACAAGATTCAAACCAACAGCTTGGCAGGGTGTCATCATGTCAGAAAACCCAAATGTACTAAAAGATCACCAGGTTTTTCATACATTTCCTAAGAGTCATGTTTATATCACAGAGTGTGTAAAACAAGGTCTCTATCTGTAAACAATGTGAAGGACACAAGATGACTGTCTTGTCCCCTTTAACCAAGGGGCAACTTCCTGCATTCCCTTTCCATGTGTAATAGGAAGTGACTGAACTGCAGTTCCTTGACTAGCCACTTGAGACTAACTCCAATAGTGAGCAGGTTCTTAATCACTCTAATGTTAAAACTAACCAACTTTGGAGCTCCCCCAAAAATGCTTCCACCACTGGCTCCATTAGTTTTGTATATTCAGACTGCTAGTTTTGACCCTCATGGACACTTTAAGGGTGAGACTTATGTTTTTATTCGTTTTTTTAAAGATATATTACAATTTACGCCTTCATCCAATCAGCCGTCTTCACTACGGCTATGTCCCGCCTCTGTGGACGCATTTTCAATCATTGGCTACTCCCACGCCGAACCTCTTTTGACTTTGCTAAACATCTATGTATGATGTTACAAACACTATGTTCACATTATATACAGTCAATGTTTTAACGTAGCTCAAATAACTGGCTGCTGATTGATCCAGAGAATTTTAATGAAACATTTTAGCAATAAACTAGCAGTAGCGGTTTCAGCATAGATAATTGAAACAGATTAGACAAGAAGCATTTTGATACCAGTAGCAGAATCTTATTTAAAACTTGCTGCTATAGATACATTGTCTAATAGAACCAATAAAAAATCTAAACTGTCGTAGATGGCAATGGAATATAGTACTATGCCAGCCTCAAGAGATCAAGTTTTAATTGAAAAAAATTATAGTAATTCAGTTACTGTCACTTTGACAAAAAACTACAGGTTGAATCTTGTTCAATGATCTATGCTATGTGAACAGTGCTACAGAGTGATCAGAAAAGCAGAACATACGTGAATGTAAAATCCCATGTGATCTGAGAGCTAAAGAATGCAACAACAAATGAAAAACATGCCAAAAAGTTGTGTTTTATTATACAAGCTTTAAATGTACTCTTTCAGAAATTTGAAAGAAAATTGTATGATTACCATAAATATATTGACACATTGGGTGTCATGGTGGGGCAGTGATTAACACGGTTGTTTCATAGCAAGAAGGTCACTGGTTCGAGCCTCAGTTGGGTCTGTTAGTCTTTCTGTGTGGAGTTTGCATGTTTTCCCCGTGAGTTTACTGTGGGTGCTCTGGTTTCTCCCACAAGTCCAAAGACATGTGATACAAGTGAATTAGGTAAACACAATTGTCCATGGTGTGTGAGTGTGAGTGTGTGCGTTGATGTTTCCCAGTGATGGGTTGCGGCTGGAAGGGCATCCACCGCGTAAAACCAGTGCGCATACCAGAAGATGGTTAGTTTGGCAGTCCATTCTGTGGTGGCGACCCGAAAGGTACAAAAGCAGACAAGAAGATGGATATTGACACATTGTTTAATATACTGAATTTATCATTTCATTTTTATATTTGCTGGTAAACTACTTATACTTAGTGTCAATTATCCTTAAACTAAAAATGTGTTTGGTAACATATTATTTAGTAAACAAACAAATTCACAAGGACATGTCAACTTGCCAAACTCTCAGATGTGTGTACTTATGTATTTATTTATGTACTATTAAATAGAAATATTATACAATTATATTATTTTTGTCCAGTTGGACAAATATATTTTGTAGGTCTGGGAAGCACATATTCCATTTTACAGTACTTGTTTTTCAGCAGTACGTGTACAGCATTTGCTTTTTGTTCATTTGACACCACTTCTTTTTTGCACAGTGTTTGGACTTGATGAGCACAAATGGGGGAGTAGCTTCGCCTGACCCAGCGTCAATGCAAAAGAATGCAAAGAAGCCCTAAGGGTTATGGTTGAGGCTGCATCACAGAACTCTCGCAGTCATTTCCTGCAAAGTAAACCAAACATGCAGCAGCACACAAGCCTGTTAGGATGGGATTTCACATTTTGAAGGCCGTCCTTTCTTCGTACGTGATGATGTCAGCAGCACTGGGGCAGGCTGTGGTTGTATTGCAGTGCGGCGGTTGGAAAGGAAAACAATGGCGGTGTTGATAGAGAAGCCAGCTCCACCTGTAGGGCCTGATTTTAATCTCGGCTGCAGTAAGGTACGACATACCCCTCCCCCTTCCCCAGGCCCTTGTCACTGCTCTTTCCACCGTTCATTAAATGGAGTCAGACTTCAGCGGGAGAGAAGAGCCCAAGTCACCCATGTGAGAGAAAGAGAGAATTACCTACGCCTTTTGTCTCCCAGAGTGTGACTGGGCTAATGTCTTGAAGGCATGCTGATCTCTTCACAAAGCCTTCTCCCCAAACAATAGAAAAGACAGCATGTATTTTGGCATGCAAAACGTATAAAGCCCAGCTTCTTTGTTGCCTGCGGTGAGAGGTTTTCAGTTTCATTTGGTCTGTTTGATTGGGCTGATAAGATTCCTGTCAGGGTCAGGTCAGTCTGAGCATTTGTTGTGCTGACAGTGTGATGATTGAGACATTGGTGTCAATTAGGTGTTTGCGTATTGGCCTCAGCACAACCGCTGTTGCTTTAACATGGCGGCTTCCTCCCACAAGTGTGCCAACCTCACCTTCTTTCAGCCTCTTTGTCTGTGTATTCTCTCACTTAAGTTCACAAGAGCTAAATTTATGGCTGGGTCCATCCTCACCGCTCAACCCCCGTCAACCAACGCTTCTTCTGTGTTCACACCAGAAGTGACAGAAGCTCTTAGCCCCTCTTCACACATCCTCACTCTTTTTTTCTTTCTGCTCCATGCCCTCGCTCTCCCTCATTCACCTTCTTCCTCCCCCAGTCCGGACTCTTTGTTGTGGCCTGTAGCTATTTAAGGGTGCAGGATGAAGCTGGCCTCATGAGAGGCTCTTGGACAAATAGAGCGAGTGTTTACTGTGGAGGCACTGATATGTCCTCTGGGGCAGAGCTGAGCATGCGGCTGCAGGAAAAAGCCCCGTCCGAGGTCTTTGTGTCATCCCCTTTCACCTGTTCACAGGAATCCTCTAGCCACTGGAGCGTAAGACACTTAAACCAAGCACATCTCATTTGAGAGAATTTGTTTGTTACTCAAGGGCTGTTGAGCTAAATACTTTTACTCATTTCTGAGAAACCGTCATGCTTCATGTGATACGGATGTCTGCAGGAAAGGCTGGCAAAACAAAGTTGTTGCAAGTCAGGAACAACAATCTAGGCTGAAACATTTCAAGACCATTTTACTGGGTCGTGGTTTATGGATTTAAAAATCTTACTATGTAGTAATTAATGTTGCATATTAAATTTTGTATAATATCAGTCTAAATTAATTTAAATCCATTTGGCATCACATGAATTCCATTTCTAGTAGTAAAAACAACCTAAATTAATCTGAATAATAAATCCAGCAAAATAATAAGACTTTATACCTAAGGACAAGTCTGATGAAACCCTTGGGATGAATTCTGACTATTTGGTAAAAATTCATTCATTCATTCATCTTCATGTCAGCTTTCTTCCCTTTCGGGGTCGCCACAGCGGAATGAACCGCCAACTCTCTGGCATATGTTTTTATGCGACGTACGCCCTTCCAGCCGCAACCCATCGCTGGGAAACATTCACACACACTCATTCACACTTTTAACACTATGGACAATTGTTCTTACTCAATTCACTTATACCGCATGTCTTTGTTCTTGTGGGGAAAACTGAAGCACCCGGAGAAAACGCACGCGATCATGGGGAGAACATGCAAACTCCACACAGAAATGCCAACCGACCCAGCCGAGGCTCGAACCAGCAACCTTCTTGCTGTGAGACGATCGTGCTACCCACTGCGCCACCGTGACGCTCATTTGGTCAAAATTGAGTGATTCAAATATTTTGATTCTTTGACATCTTATTTGCATTATAGGATGGGTTAAGTAATATGAATTACAAGTTTGGCCAAATATTTGCATATATAAAAACTTTGAAGCTCAATATTCAAACCTACCAAAAAAAAAAGCAAGCATTTTACTGGCAACATAGTTAATTTTGGTGTTTGAAATAGTACTTTATTTTCAGTGAAGTGTAATTACTGCCACGAGACTATAATCAGAGTACAGTTTCTCTTCATTTCTCAAATAAACTTGACTTTTTCTATTATTAAAAGAGAGTAATCCTTATTGTAAAAATATTTTAATGTGCCCGTTAATTATCAAAATGAGTGTAGTATTTGTCCCAAAGAAATTAGAATTGTTGTAATTATCTCCAATTTAGATTTAGTCAATTAATCAATCATTACACTTCACACTCACAAAATAAAAAGTGTCTCCAAAAACTTGGTAAGATAAAAATGTTAATTCTTTGAAAGTTTTTTGATAATATTTCTTCTATACCTACATGTTCTAGAAAGTCTATCGGAGCCTACCCCAGCACAAAATCTGAAGGTTATGGTAAACCCTCAAAGGCCACAAGGTCACACACCCACACACAAAACTCTCTTACAGGACAATTTATCATCACCAATCAGCAAGTTTTGGATGGTGGGAGGAAACTGGAGTGACTAGCAAAAACTCATATCAGCACTAACAGAACAGTAAGGAATCAAACCAACGAACTATTTTGCTAAGCAGAAAAACTCTCTTTGTGAAGTAAAAGTATTAATATACTAGTGTACAATAAGCAACACAACACCCTTTTCTTTATTGTGTTCTATATATGTATATAAATCCTTAGCAAACTTTATCTTTCAAAGTTTTGTCAGATCTAAATGTTTGTGATTCACTCATAACTAACTTAAAAATAGTTTTTATATACTAAAAAGTAAAATCTCAAGTTTTTAACATTGCGGTGTTGGTTAAAGGAATGTTTAACTCACCAGATTATAACATTTTTAAAATTATATTGACATACATTACTCAGATGACATTATTGCCCAATTTAATAAAGGACTGTGTGTGAACTTCGACCCAATGGAAAAAGTTTTCTATGTTACGTTATGACTCAAATGTTGACGTTAGCTTGTGAAAACATGCTTAATGAGCCATGTCGCTAATCCACTGACTAAGTATATACTATATTTGTTCATCCTTTATTTGACAAAGCTAGATGGGAAAAACAAAGAATAGATGAGTTGAGCTTTCATTCACTCTCCATTTTTAGTTAAATATCGAATCAAATTCCATGCCATACAGGTTGGGTAGGAAAGCTTGTGGCCAAAACCAGTACTGCAATTATATCAAAATACTTCTGAAAGTGGGTTCAACCCCTCCTTCTGAACTAAAGACTTCCATTATACTGTATACAAAACTGAAAAAGGACTTGTTTGACTGAAAGATGGAAGGTAGAGCATTCATTTAAAACACTAATTGTAAAACATGTGTCCTTAATGCCTCATGTTAGAGCCATTTTGTCACTACTTGCAATAAATGTCCAACATACTGCACCTTCAAGCTCTCTGAGCCTAAGTTTTCCAGCATCTTATCAAATAAGCAGCATACATTTGTGTTTTCTCCCTAATCAGCTCTCCCAAATCATGTTTACCTACAACAATCACACTGATGTGAATTGTACAGTCTGTCTCCCACTCTATAGCAATCAAGTTTCTTCTTTGAGACAGGAAACAGTCAATGGAAATGGCTAGTCTCCTAAATGAGCCTTTTCACAAAATCGTCTGAATGGCTTCAAACCAGCACAGACAGCCAGCACTGTTGTCTGTCTCACGCCCATCTAGTGTGATTGCTTGGATGTTTGGGATGGTGTTAGGGGGTGATTTTACGCACAGCAGGCCTCTAGGCCTCACTTGCCTCCACACAGTACAAGAGGCTTATGCGACTAGCGTGAGGTAGTAGCTCATCCCGATAACCGCGATGCATGTGTGTTTGAGCACAGCAGATGCCCCAGGTCTACATTCCACCTCATTTGCATGTTCAAATAAGTCAAAATCCACAATAGAATAAATACCAGCAAAAGGGCAGAGCTTTAGATGAATGACAATGAGATCAGGTTGCCGAAGATTAGATATTACTTTGGAATGTCACCCTGATCTGCGAAGCTTGTCTCTATGGATACCAGTCGTCTAGATACAATCCAGATATGTTTCCATGAAAGAGAACTTACAACAGCAGCTAGATTCCACCATTGTCTTCGCTTTATTGATGACTCTGTCACACTTCATTCTTCACTCTCTAGTGCATTACTGTTTCCTGTTTGTGTTCTCAGTGAACTCTTCCACAGGAAAAGCCATCTACGGCATAGATGGAGGTACAATAGAAAAGAGATTATTAGCATACGGTAAATGTAAGACATTTTTTATTCATAATGTTGAACATTCAAACTAAATGTCAAACTAAAAATCTTTGACTACAATGCCTTGTCCACTAATACAATTTACTTCGAGGTTTTTCTTTGTAATAGCGCAAATTCAAATCATCGTTAATATATTTGTTATCTACGAGTACATGCCTGAAACACTTCTCCTTTTGATTAGAGAAAATTGCACTAAGTGACATATTGTAGAGGATTATATATCTCCCATGGTTTTCAGATCAATTATAAAACTAAATAAATGTAAATACAAACATAATATTGTCAAAAAAGAACAATGTATTACTAATTTCATCTGACATCTGTCTTTGTTTTGTTTCTTCTTCTTACAACATAGTTTATAAAGGCAGGTGTTTTTTAATGGTTTAAAATTAACACCCTTTATCTTTACAAGAGGCAATTGACATTTTTAGTGCACTGTGTGAATACATTTAACTAATGGCAGCCATTGTTTAACCTCTCTGCATTGATACCTGCAGCTCTGGGCTGTCTTTTCACTGGGTCTCACCCTGCTGAGAGTCTGCTCTCTATGACGGCATGACTGAAACTCACTCTGACAGGAGAGAGAGAAAGAGAGAGAGAGAGAGGGAGAGGGAAAGAGAGAGAGAGAGAGAGAGAGAGAGAGAGAGAGAGAGAGAGAGAGAGAGAGAGGGCAGCTACAGAGACATCTCCTGGTCCTTCTTCAGTATATCAGATGAAGCAACACATAAATCTATAAACAGAATTGAGCACAACATGTTGAAGTTGAAGAATTAGCTATGTAATTAATAGGTTAAAAGCAAGCCTGCTGGTTCACACCAGGGCTGGTCTTACTTCTATTGTCACTTCTAGGCCTCACTGGAGCCTCCTATTGGCCAGTTCTTTGGGTTTTTCCCATCTAGCTTTGACAGAAAAGACATGAACAAAGATAGCATATACCTTAGTCAGTGGACTAGCGACACAGCTCATTTAGCATGTTTTCACATCAATGAAAGCTAATGTCAACAGTTGAGTCATAAACATAACATTCAAAGTTCACACACAGCCCTTTTCAGAAATAAAGTCATTTGAATCATGGCACAGTCAATATCAATATAGTTATAGATTTGTTTGTAATCTCTCCTGTCTTATGAATAGTTGGGTTCTTAGAACATGGATGTATCTGATTATTTATGTCTGTTGAACTAACTATTTATTATTTTCTAGGTGGTGTTACAATATTATTATAAAGGATTGATTCCAATATATCTTTGTTTATTGATCCTAATGTTCTGTTACTTGCATGAGCCATTAGTATCACTTTGCCCTTCAAGTGCTTTCAATACTTGTTGGAATTTTATTCTTGATTAGCAAGTTGTTACTTCAGAAACCAACAAGAGCTAGCCATTTACAGTGATGTGACATATCCGTACCATTTTATTCCATGTTTAATTCTGTTCGTTTTGATTTTTGAAAATGTTCACATTTCTAACTAAGACGAAAGGTTTTCTTCTAATTCAAATGTAGAGTTGATACTAGGTATATGTTCAAAAATACATTAGGATGAGAAAGAGAAACGATATATTCAGGGTTGCATTTTTTCCTCAATTAATCCAAACAACATCAGTGAGAGATAAAATAAAATTTTCATAATCCCATGACATTCTGTATGGATGTTAAAAATAACATTACATAAAATTTCAGCATTATTTTTCACCTGGGTTTAGAATTCCTCTGGATTTTTAATTTGAAGACTGACAATCCTTTTCTGAGTTTGGTAGATTTTTTAAAATAATATTTTCACAAAAACATAAAATACTGTATACTAAGACTGACTGATTTTATATAATCAAACTCAAATGATCATCGAGTTTGAAGATTTTTTTTCCGCAGATCCATGAAAAAGAAAATCACAAGATAAGTCTACCCACCATATTGAAGAGATAAAAATCTGAGCTTGTTTATAGAATAGTGTAAAGCAACTTTTAATATATGCATATTTCAGACATGCAACTGAAACACTAATATCAGCTCACACTCTTTGCAAGTCCATTTGTAATCAATTTGGAACAAGCTTCTAAACAATTAAAAAATACACTCATCCCTACCTGCTGTTTTCCCAGAAAGAGCCGGCAGGAAGCACAACTAGCCTTTTACTTTTACCAACAGCATGACAAGCTAAAGGAGTTATTTGTAAACACAATTAAGCTGTGAAATAATGTTTAATTACTCTCCTGCTGTCTTGAGGGGTTTTTTTTTTATTCATCCTCAAACACACTTTTGTGTACAGGAACCTGCTGGGAGGCTCATTTCAACACACCTGGTCCAAGAGAAAAGTCAACACCAAAACAGCTCTATCCAGCATTCAGGTCACAGTCTAGTATCTGGCTATACCTGGAATAGCACCGGTCCACTTAACATCATGCACTCTGAAAGCGCAGTAAATTAAAGATCATAAATCATGCACTATTCATAAGAGTCTCCATCCGGCCCTCTCGATCTACCCTTCCTCCCTCTCTAATGGCATTGAGCATTCGCAGGCCTCTGAAGCACACTGTCCCATCCTGTCCTTTTGACTGAGCATAGTGTTCTGGACCACTGCATTAAAAGCTGATACCCTACGCAAAGCCAAATGCTCTCCATCAACCCCCATCTCACGAGACCATTGTCTGTGAGAAGAACCACCAGATGGTCTGCACCATATCGGCCGAAGTATCAGTTTTACACCAGGGGAGGCACCAGGGATAGGCTCCAAAGCAATTATCATTGGAGTATAATTGAGAGATACATTATATAGTGGTGTGGTTTTCTTGTACTGTCAGGGTTTGTTGTGTGAGTTTGCTACTCTAGCTATATCAGGCTGAGATATTTGGAAACACAGGGAATGGTGGAAAGGTAATTCACCAGCACATAGGTCATGGCCCACATAATCTAGTGCACTCTCGCTAATGACTGATAACATGAAGCAGGCAAGGTGTGTCAGCCCTCATCAGTCTTTCTAATTAGAGATGTGAGCTCACATTTTTCATAAGCCCTCCCTCCTGAGAACCATTAAACATAGCGGACGCATATAAACTTACGCTCGCTGTTGTGAACGAGATACCTTGACTCGGTGGAGCTGCTCTATTCATCACCGATTTCTTGTTCATTCATCTCAGTCTCTTGTCGACACACTTGTTCATGGTGGAAGGCGACAGGGTGCAATGCTCTCTCATCACCTTTATTGAGGAAGGAAAGAAATAAGGTAATTCACTGGTGCACTTTAATTCCCTTCATAAAGCCACTGTCAATTGGATTGAATAAAGGAGCTGTAGAAAAAGATTTTAATCGTTGCTTACAAAGCAAACAAAGAAGGACGAATGTGACTGAATTGATTCAGCTAATCCTGTTAGGCAGTTAGTCACTTTTTGGATATCAATCTCCAATTACCTTTGAGAGTAAATTATTTAAATCTGGTGTTAGAAGTCACAGTGCTAATATAGACCTTTGTGGAGGAAATATTGAATGATGTAAAAACAAGGGTGGCTCAAGTTCTTCTGAATGAATGATGAATGATAAACTGAATGAAGTGCTATGAGGTCATTTTGGAGAAAAATAAAGCCAAGTCCATTTAAACTTTACACCTCTATGAATCAGCACAGTTGATGAAGATTCATTTACTAGGTGTGGCACATGTTCTTTAAGAAAATAGGCTCTCATTTGTTTTACATTCTATTCTACCAAAACAATAAGATATGTCTAGCATCAAGTTTAGCCAGCTCTACTAGGGCTCCTGCAACCAAAAGTAGCTCAAATCTCATTTCTGAATATAAGTGATATATGCTCCATATTTTCAGGACTGTCTGAACAGCTAAATTCTTAAACCAACCCACTTTCATATAATGCAATGTGACTTCGAGCTTAACAGGTCATGGCGCATTCATCCAACTTTTGTTCCAAATGTGCTTTCTCACAGATATGAGTCACTTGAGAAAATCGTCTTTTCCAGTAAACTTTAGGAAGATCTATTCAAAGATATGAAAGATATTTGTACAGTAAAAAGCTGTCAACTACTGTCAAGTCTGGACCATCGTGTTTATTTACAAAATCAATATACAGAACAAAAAATGTTGAGGAGGCAAGTATATCACCAAGAGAATGTCCCTGGCCGATAGAGATCCAGGAGGTGATTTGACAATTAAATGATAACAATTTGTTTTATTTAATGTATTAATTAAGCTTTGAATCATGATAGAACCCAACTCTCTGTAACGATCTTTTCACTGCATGTTCCTGAAGTAAGTTTATTTTGACTTCGTCAATTAGACCAAACAAACCAAACATAATACTTAGTCATCAAATATGTGGTTAAAAGTATTTTAAATAAGTATGTGGCTTAAATCTGTGAGATGTTAACCATTAAATGTTATGTAAAGTGTTGATAAAGCCAGCATATATGGCAATTTGTGACACTGACTAAGGATGCAGGTTTGTTGTAAAGGCTGTTTCAACTCTAAATTCTCAGTAACGCAAAATCTGAATCGGAAACATCTTATATGTGCTTATTTTCTTGTTTTACTTTTAACTTTTATCAGACAGCTGCCGTCAAATAGACGTGAAGGAAAGACCATTAGCTGGAGGAGGCAGAAAGTACATCCAGGAGAGGTGTGTGAAGAATCCAAGATGGCGGTCAGGTGGTTCCCAAGAGCCACAGGTGAGTGATTTACTGCAGTGAGACCAGCTAGGAGAATGCTGGAGAGTCAGTCTCTAGTGAAAGGAAGGTCTGACACAAGAGGAATGACATGAAGCCATATTTAGGTGAGAAGGTAAGTGATTGGAGGTGAGCTCTGATTGGGTTGCTTGGTTTGAGTGAGGATTTGTTGCAGGTGCATTGGGTGAGGATGGTTGTGTCTCTCAGGAACTAACTGAAACTGATGACGCATAACTATTCAATCACATTAAACTCTCAATCTGCATTTGTTCTGCCAATATTCTGCAATTCTTGCTTACGTTCATCTAAATTTTCTTCTCGATATTACTTGGTACTAATGAAGTGGGCTCTGATCAGACTTTAACTTCAACAAAGTTCCCAGATGAGCATTATCTCAGGTTTTTTTTTTCAATAGTAAATTAACAGTGACTTTTTCTACATATATGGCTCATATCTAAGTTCACACATTAAACAGTTGCAAGGTGAATAAACACACAGAAAAAAAATCTGATAAAAAAATTCGGAATTGAGCATAAGGACCAGTAGAATTAATGTAACCTATCATGCAATTAACAGTTTGGAGTGGAAATATTCTATAAACCTTCCTCAAAATGAGTCACTCCACTTCATCAGTCTAGTTTTGCACATAAGATGGAAAATTGAAAGAACAGTGCAGAAACAAAGTCGTTTAAAAGGCAGAGAATAACAGCAAGACAATAAGCAATTAAAAAATGCAGAAGGGTGCTACAATGAATTACAATTCTTTCTGGCCTACCAGTGAGCTCAGCAATTGACCAATCAGCAACAAACAATATGTTACATCATACTTTCCTTTCCAATCAGACAAAAATATGACATTGGCACATCTTTTTCTTCAGCTCATTTTGTAGAACATCATCCAAATGGTTCCTGAAAAAACTATTGACACTAGGTACAGAACACAGTGGAAAAACACCCGAAAGCATGCAAAGGCAAGCCATGCTCTCAAAAGACAGGCTGATGAAAAAGAGGCACAAGTACTGTAACTTCCAGTCCTACAGTCTTTGTTGTAGACCCGGAGTTCATCTTTCATGGACAAAGACTCTCTGCATGGGATCAAGTCTATGTTGGCAGCATAAAGACTGATTAGGACACTAGCAAGGGAAGGCACAGCTGTTTTATCACACACTGTTCATGACCTGCTCTCCACTCCCCCCCTCAGGCCTCTTCTAGTGTAAGGGTAAACCAAGTGCCAGACTGACAAATGGAGATCTGCTCCAACAATAAACAGAGCGATCCAAGTCTCCGACCAGAAGATAGAGAGAACTACTAGATAGAGAGGTTACTGGAGCTGCAGTTATTTCACGCTTTTCAAGACATTTTAACAGATCTGTTTACAAAGAGGAGAAGAAAAGATTGGGCTCACTGCCTTTCCAATCAGGGATAATTAACAAAGCTCTCGGTTAGATAGTCGCAATAAAAGGAATCTAAATACCTTTGAAAAGAGGGTACGTTTTGTCCCTGTTATTTCTCTGCAGAATTTAATGCATTTCACAGTTTGTTTATTAGTGCGCCAGCCATGTGGAATGCAGAGTAATGGCACCACTGAGGGAACACATTGCAGGGACCATTAGCTAACTGGGGCAGCTAAGACACTGACTTTAAAGAGAGCTGCTCATTGAGTGAGACAGTGTGCACACATGTACGCTTGGCAAAAGAAAATACTTCATCTTTTTTATTTTCTGCGTATTTAACTATGCATGGAGGTATTTATTTATAAAGTTTACTAGCTGAAAAGC
This sequence comes from Danionella dracula, assembly GCA_900490495.1. NCBI lineage: Eukaryota > Metazoa > Chordata > Actinopteri > Cypriniformes > Danionidae > Danionella > Danionella dracula. The sequence goes on from UELW01000744.1 coordinate 3,735,047, forward strand.
TGCTTCATAGTCTCCAGTCAAGTTGAATAGTTGGTGTTTTTTGTGTGTTTTGCAGTGCTAAACTAAAACAGCTTTAAATCTTTCACTATAAACACTTTTTTTTACTGTCAAAACATTTTAAAGGGGTCATGAACTGGAGGTTTTTTTTTCAACTTGCACTGTCCAGGTTTAATGTCACATTTTATCTAGGCATTTGTTCAGAATGACAAGTCTGTCTTCTATATAGAAACAAATGCTTTCTTATTGGCCATCAGATTAGTATATTCAAAACAGTCCATGGTTAAAAAGTGCCTTCATATGCACATCAGTAAACTGGTTATGCTCTGTAAACAGATTATCATAGTGTCATGTCAATATGGAAAGTCTTTTTTTTATCGGGTTACGGCAAAACACAGCTTATCAGGACACCAATCGAACAAGGTAGTTGCCCAATAACTTGCATTTTCTTTGCTTGTAAATTCCTTAAATGTAAATCTAGCTGTTTTATGTGCATGTGCATCTTTATCATGTTAAAATCAAGTGGTGGAGAAGAAGACGGGGCAGGAAACCATCAAGACTGGCAAGATGGGTGCTAAAAATCATGTCAGACATCATAAAAAGAAACATTTATGCTCTATTTTTATGCACAGTTAACTCCAATAAAAGCTGTTAAAAACATAACATTTCTCAGTTGAAAAAGTTGTCAGGCATTGTTAATCGTTAGCTCTGATTCTCCAAGTTCAACTTTGAAGTTCATAATGAATTTGCTCAGAACTTTTAGTGGCTTGAAGGAATAATTGAAAAAAAAGTTCAGTATTTGGTTATTATTAGAATTGTGTTTCTGATTTAACTAGATTTAACTAGTTTGATGGCTGATCGCTTGATTGTGCATCATTTCATGTCGGCTTTATTCCCTTTCGGAGTCGCCACAGCGGAATGAACCGCCAACTCACTGGCATATGTTTTACGCAGCGGATGCCCTTCCCTGCCGCAAGCCATCACTGTGAAACATTCACACACACATTCACACTTTAACACTATGGGCAATCGTTCTTATTCAATTCACTTAATCCGCATGTCTTTGGACTTGTGGGGAAACCGGAGCACCTGGAGAAAACCCACGCGATCACGAGGAGAACATGCAAACTCCACACAGAAATGCCACCTGCCCCAGCCGAGCCTAGAACCAGCGACCTTCTTGCTGTGAGACGACCGTGCTACCCACTGCGCCACCGTGACGCCCTCATTTCATCATTCATTCATTCATCTTCATGTCGGCTTTATTCCCTTTCGGGGTCGCCACAGCGGAATGAACCGCCAACTCACTGGCATATGTTTTACGCAGCGGATGCCCTTCCCTGCCGCAACCCATCGCTGGGAAACATTCACACACACATTCACACTTTAACACTATGGGCAATTGTTCTTATTCAATTCACTTATATCGCATGTCTTTGGACTTGTGGGGAAACCGGAGTACCCGGAGAAAACCCACGCGATCACGGGGAGAACATGCAAACTCCACACAGAAATGCCACCTGCCCCAGCCGAGCCTAGAACCAGCGACCTTCTTGCTGTGAGACGACCGTGCTACCCACTGCGCCACCGTGACGCCCTCATTTCATCATAATCTAATATAATTTTTATTTAGTTATCAAACCATTAAAATTAGTCATTTGTAACCTGCTCCACCTACTGACATCTCCAGAAAGTCAAGAAGGTTCAAAACACAAAATGGTTCAATATTTCCAGTTATAGGTTTAGAGTTTTCAAAGTAAAAGTTTCACTTCTTAAGAAAGAAGCAAATTGCAAACATAAAGCAATAACTAACTATCTCTTTTAGTGGTCAATATTACAATCTAGACAAGAACCTGCTTTCCCAGGTCCAGCCAGTTTGTAAATAATCCTACATTGATTTAATTTCTGGTGCGGAAAACAACTAATTATTGTTGTTGAATGACATTTAAAAAAACTTTTAAAAATCAGTAACTTTTGGGTTCATTTTAGTTCCAAAAGCCGTCTTGTCCACCAAATATTCTAGTGGAAGGGTACACACCTAAATAAGGAAATTATTCAAACCCATAATGAATCATCTCTAGCATAAATGGGTTAATAGGCTTTTTTTGCTTTTAGTTAAAAGTTACTTTCTGAAACCCAAAGAAATAAAAAAAAAAATCAAATGTCTTACTTGGTAAGTTACAACATAGATAAATGTTTAAATGTGACAAGGATGTTGCTCAAATCTTTAACCTTGTCTTGCACACTAGGGGCCCTATAGCAATGACATACATTAGAAAACATCCGCACAGGAGAATAATAATTTATGTGTCCTTTAACAGAGGACGGTCAGCAATAATGTAAGCTCCTTCTATAATGTGAGCACATGTACACACATGTATTTGCCCAGATAAGATCAGTAATGTCACTAATGCTGATGAAAGAGCATGAGTACTGAACTCTGAGCAGCATTCCAGAAGTGATGCCCCAGCTTTCGAATTCAAAGCCTCTCCTCAACTTCACCTTTGAGAAGAAGATGAAAGCAGTGATGTCACTCATCAGTGGCAACAATAATGTGGTGCCGCAACAGGTGCCATGACAACCAGCTGTCAAAGAGGAAGAGACTCATTGCCAAACCCACAAGTGCACTATAAACACACTCTTTGGGCAATGATACCAGCCAGCCTTCGAATCAGAACGATCTGGCTTTTGCGTGTGATGCTGCTCTTTGTTTTTGGAGTATGTTTAAGTACTCCTTTCCCACAAGCATGTCACTTTGGCTTTTCCCCAACATACTTTACTCACACCTCCGAAGCACCATGCATAAAGGAAGATGGGCTCTTGCATTTGCCAATTGGCTTTAGAAAGGCTCACTTTCCGAAAAAACAAAACTGTAGAGGCAAAATGAATTTCATGTCATTTACTGTGAACAATGCTCAAAGACTGAGAGCTTTGGGCTTCTGAGAGCTGTTTCCACATGCATGCTCTAAAACAGAAAGATGATTAACATGCATCGTGATTAGAGGCTGGATAACACAAAAACAGATTTGAACTTCAAGTAGTTGCACTCTTATTTCTGAAGTGTTAAATATCAATGAATCAGAACAGGTTTTCAACAGCAAACACTGTGCAGATTGAACATCAATCAAAAGAGAGCGGAACTGGGAGAGGAAGAGTTGTCATGTCTGAACTTATCACCTCAAAAGTGCACAGTTTTTTCTAAGTTCTTCAGCACTGCTTAAGCGTGTTCCTCTCTGAGAGCAGCACATCCAATGTGCAGCTCAAGAAGAAAACGCTTCGCTTATGCACGGTGGCAAAAAGCAAATCAATTGATTTCAACAGATGTATTCAATGTCAAGTGCATGCGTCAGTGGATTAAAAGCTGTCAGCGACTCTGCTTTAAATCACTACAAAGCCATTCTTCATAGATTATAACCTCAGATGACAAGCATGCATGAGATGAAGCACGCATCAGAAGCCAAATCGGTTTGGAACATGTGCAACCTCAGATGTAATCTTTCTGCTCTGAATTTTTAAAAAAGATAACCGAAGATGGAAGATTACATTGTTTTTTCTAAAATTCAAGGGAAAGTGCATTTATTTAAAAAAATTATTATATATATATATATATATATATGTTATATAGGTTTTATTCATATATTTACAGCTTCATTTAAGTTATTTTGGTTCGCCAAACACTAAAATGAAAGGTTGTAAGAATCCAGTTTTTGCAAGTCTTCTATAACTTTTCTATTAAAAGAAATACATTTCTTAAAACAATCAGCGAAAATATAAGAGCTTGAAATGAGAATAATTATTTGATCAACTATTTGATAAAATCCAGATGTTTTCTACTTGGCAGTATATGACTACCAGATCTGTTAAAATGGGTTAAAAAGGTATGAAATGGCAAAAGCTATAAAATCAAGCTCAGGAACTCCAGTCAACACTGAAACACGATTTATTTCCAAATATTAACATAAACGATTTGCTTTGAGAGAACTGTATTGAATAAAAGATGAATATGACAGAACAAGCATGAGATAATGACAAATAATTACAGAAAAAAAAGCCATAACAATTGGATGTTGAGTGATGGGAAGTGTAGTCCTTTTATGTAGTCACTCTACATATAATAATCACACAATGAGACTGAATTCAGGTGATGCTGATCTAATAAGATTGACTTAGTGGATCTCTGCCAGTATGTTTGTAAACCTAACCTCTACATTAAATATCTACGTGTATATGGGATCTGGTTTGTCTGTTGTCATTTTAATGTACACTGGATATACAAGAAAAGATAGGAGGTTAACATTTGAGTTTAGCAAAGATGAAATAAAAACATTACTGGATGCTGTGCCTGAAGTTCAAACTGTAAATTGTTAACTGTACCATCAAACTTAACATAAACTGTGGGGTGCAAAATTGTTTGCCCTCCCATATGACACTAAATTTGAATCTAATCCCAGATGGCATATGGAGTACTTTCAACCACTTTTTTACTGCGTTTTAGTGCTTGGCATTCCATATGACACGAGTGTTAATGGTGCAGTCCCTGGCTGGCTGGTTTATTTCCAAATGATCTTCTATTGTGTTCAGAGGAAGAACAAAGCGTTTCTATCTTTTTAAGTTAAACTTTTTTTAAGTTTGGTAGGAAAACAACCAGTTTCATCACGCTTTGACAGAGGAATCAAAACTTGAAGTGTTGCATGTATTTTTGCTCTAAATGCACACCAAAAATGCGTTTCATATTTTCTTGAATTTGTTTAATCATAATAAGTGCAACACAATCTCATTATACATAAAACTAAAATGAATATTTTTCATTTGCCCTTGTCAGCCAATCCTGGGAGCAGCTTGGCAAGCTGGAGCAGCACAGCTGAAGTAAGGCAGTTAAGTGACATATCCTAAACAAATAAACAAAGAAGATTTAGCCACTGAAATGTTTCGCAACGTTCCACAAAAAGTAAACCAGGGTTCTCTCGATTTTTAAATGTTCATGAAACAGTGATGAAAGCACTCATTCTTTAAACAAAGTAGAACGATTTGGTTATATTTTGCTATTGTTCTGTTGTTTTGTTTCTCCCCTCGTGGATTTTTGTTTACCTGTGTAACTACTTCAGTTATTGTATTTAAAAGACCTCATTCTGAGAAGAAGTTTTGTTATTTTAAGTGCTTCATTTATTAAAGAAAGACACAATCAAATCTTATTTCACCTATAATTATAAGGTAGACAGCTGCAATTGTCATTTATAGTGCACCAAGGAATCATTCCAAAAAAAAAATTCCATAATGCTTTGAAACAAAATAACTGGATAGGGTATATTAGGTTCAGTATAAAGGTGTACAAGCACGCAAAACATGTTTAAATGTAGACCCAGCTCTATAATTAATCTATAACAACTTTGCATAAATATGGAAGCATTAATGGTTCAAAGCATCACCATTTAAAAGCATGAAACCCAAAAATGCCCATGGGTATCAAATATTGCCCCTTAATGGAAAAGTTAATTTCACACCCTGCTGCAGAAGCTGATTATTTTTCTTTTGCACAAAGCAGCATCAGTGACAAATGTATCATTATAATATAATTATAATATTATAAAATAAAAAAATGATATCAAATTCTAAAGATATATCATTATTCTTTTTTTGTGTATTTCAAAGGCAAAATAAAAAACACTAATTAGGATACATTGCAAAATTTGCCTTTTTACATTTTTTCAGGAGACAAGAAAACATGATTTAGAGTTTTTTCTACTCAGTTATATTACTCGTCCATGTGTAAGCAGGGCTTCGGTGTAAAAGCACGCTCACACCAAAAATGTAAGTAAAAATTATTTAATAAGTTTAAGAAGTTGAAATATTGTGTTTAGTGAATGAAAAATCTAAACTTTAAACATAAAATTTTAAAATAGAAAAATGTAAACTTTTTAAGCAGTATTCAAGCTTCACATAAGCTAATGAAAATGTGAAAATTTAAAAATGAAATGAAAAAAGCTTAATGATATTGTTGATATTGTCAAAATTGCTTTTATAATTTATTGTAAAATATATCGACATTTTTGATTAACCAATTAAACTTTTTACACCCAGAACGTTCTCACCAAGAACAGAAGTTGTATGCTTTGCAAGTGATTTGCACGTTAATTAAATGGGAAGACCAATGGGAAGAATCCTGTGCAAAGAAGACAGAGCAGGTTTATTTTTAGAGCATTAGTGGCTGCACTAAGCCAAACTACAACAATATGCAGGTCAGTGTCAGTGACATGCTCATCGTCGCTCACTCAACACAGATGGAAACAATGCAGGTTTTGGACAAGACAGAGGAAAAAAAGTTATTAAAGCAAAATGGTTAATTTTGTAATTAAGCTCATTTCATCAATGATCATTATTATATTTGTGTGTGTTGCTTTGCGGGCAACAAAGTGGCGTACTGGTGGAGTTGGTCATCCCATAGCCAGAGGGTTGACAGTTCAATCCCCACCTGGTCGAATCTGCTGTTGTGGATTTGGGCAAGTGACTCGTGGGGTGTGTTTGGTGGTAGGAGCCCATAGATGCGTAATGTAGCCACATTCTGTCAGACTGCCCCAGAGCAGATGAGGGCCACTAGTGTGTGAATGTGGAGTGAATGAATAATGCTATGAAAATTGTAAAGCGTCTGTGAGCGTCTGAAAAGCACTAAATGGGAGGTATTACTAGTATTGTTATCACATACTGAAAGGAAGAAACTGTGATGAAATAATACTGAAAGTAATTGAAAGTAGAAGCTTCTGACTGATCTATGTATCTTTGTGGTTAGAAATTATTTCCACTTATTGAATTGTCATACTCTTATAGTGTTGGCTTACTTTTCCGTGTTGAAGCAAGTTTTTAAAAACATTCAGGTATGTGAGGACATATAGTCAGATGTGTGTTAGGGTTTAGTTTTTTTTTTTTTAAGTTTCAGAAACAGATTTTTAGCTAGAAGATAGACAAGCAGTTTTATTTGTATACCAGATTTCCTACACATTGATAATAAACAGTTGAGAGGCTCTGCAGATTCAATGCATCATCTGCATTTCTTGGCCTCCAGCATCATGAATTCTGAGTGTGTGGGCATCCTACTCACCCAACAAGCTTTTTTAGCACACATTGCAGTAGGAGCATGAGCATACACAGAGATGCAGTTTCCTTGACATAGTAGGTATTTTGCATGTTCTCTTTGGCCTTGACCACCTGGCAACACTTAGTCCTCCCCCTTTGTTTCCATGCCCTATCTTGTCTCCTCAGTACCACACACTCTCTTTCTTCCTCTCCTTTAACAGCTCCCCCCTGGACCTGCACTCCTCCGCTAACGTTCGATCGCTCGCTCCGTGCCTCTATCCCACAGTCTCCTGCTGTTGCTCCAGATATTAAAACAAATCAGCCATGAAATAAGCTCCTTCCTCTGTCCTTAGTGGAGCTGTCGGAGCTCATTCCTGTCTACATCAGACACTTCCAACACCCGCCCACCGTCTCTCTGTGCTGAGCTCCACTTCCCCAACAGACCGTCCGGCTCTGCTGGGGCTTCACCCCTCAGCTTAATCTCATCTCTTCCCCTCCTTCCTTGCATTAGCTTTATGGTGCATGGAACACATTAGCTCTGTTTCAAAAGCAAAGTGAGCTGCCACCGTAGCAGGCAGCAGTTTAAGATGTCATAAGTGTGCAATAGCCTGCTCCAGAGATAACCAACATGATTCTGCTGCCTCCCATGATGCACTGCAGCAATCATGTAGGAACACTAAAACTTATCTAGCAATACAAATTAAGAAATATTTCAAGTTAATGTAATGAAAAACCCCTCAAATGAACATTTATGGAGATTATATTTAATATATTTCAATTCTCAAAAGCATTTGTTAAAACGAGAGCATTGCAATCAATGCTGTTAGTTAAATATGCAGTATATTAGCATCCATAGATACATACTTTTTATGTTTTGAGTCAGGAAAGGCAAGAGCAGAGCATAGTACACATTACAACAACAACAAAAAAATGTGTTTTTTTGTGTCTCATTTACGTATTATATTTCAGTTCAGAAGGTTTGGGGGGGGGGATTGTTTGTGTGTTTAAACCTTACATTAATTATTGTGAAAAAAATGTGTAAATACATCGTAACTTTGTGTTCAATCTATGTTCTTTAAACAAAGATGAACACCCCACGATCATCATGTGGACCTGGTGTGTATACTGCTGGTCATTGACTAGTCATTCAATTTATTGTATTTGCTAGATTTATATATATATTAACATGTTGCAAAGGCCTTAAATGTACCTTAAAACATTAGTTTTAAAATTACTTCATAACTTTTGGTGTTTTTGAATATGTTATTAATTTATTATATTCACATTAATTGTATGGCTTTATTTTAATGCCTTTAGTTTAAGTCTTGGCGTCACGGTGGCGCAGTGGTTAGCACGATCGTCTCACAGCAAGAAGGTTGCTGGTTCTAGGCTCGGCTGGGGCAGGTGGCATTTCTGTGTGGAGTTTGCATGTTCTCCCCGTGATCGCGTGGGTTTTCTCCGGGTGCTCCGGTTTCCCCACAAGTCCAAAGACATGCAGAATAAGTGAATTGAATAAGAACAATTGCCCATAGTGTTAAAGTGTGAATGTGTGTGTGAATGTTTCCCAGCGATGGGTTGCGGCAGGGAAGGGCATCCGCTGCATAAAACATATGCCAGTGAGTTGGCGGTTCATTCCGCTGTGGCGACCCCGAAAGGGAATAAAGCCGAAGGAATGAATGAATGAGTTTAAGTATTACCAAATTTATTTTAATTGTTTCCACATAGTGAAAGGTAAAGTAATGTTTATAGTCCATCCATCCATCCATCAATTTTCTTATCGGCTTTGTCCCTTTTGTGGTCGCCACAGCGGAATGAACCGCTAACTGATGCGGCATATGTTTTATTATATATATGTTTTAAAATGTATTCATTAATTTAAATCCGAAACTATAATAATTTAAAAGCCATCACACATTTAAAATAATTTACACACTAACATGAGAACCCACAAAGCTCTATTCATTTTAGTCTATAGTTTTATCTCCTTTTGTTTTATTTCTGTGGAACTGTTTGGTTATTTAGTTTTTTTTATTTTGCTTAATACAATTTAATTGTCTAAAGAAAACATTTTAAACATTTGTTTTGTGATATTTTAATGTGTTTCAGTTAACTTTAAGACACTGAACGTTATATACCTGTGTTGTAATTAACGTGTTATTAACTGATATGTCATTGGGTATAATGAGATGTAACTATGTTAGGTAGATATAAAAGGTAAGCTCAGGGTTTGAGAACAAAGGCAGTGTTAACGATTACTTTGTGCATGTTTCAAATGGATATAATAACAGCTCAGTTTCATATAGTTTAGATGGATCATCTGATTATCATTGAGGCCTCAAGGATGTTGATAAACCAGTCAGGGCCTTTCAGGGATCTTAATAGGTAGCACAAAATGGAGGCAAGAGCAGGTGTGCAGACTCACAGAGTGTGTGTATATGTGTGTGAGTGTGTATGTGTACACAACTACATCATGGTGTTAATGATTAGTGATGCCAGTGGCGGGTAAAATGTCATATTTCTACACACGTCCTCATGATTTGTTACAGCTCAGTGTCCCTCTGGGGGATGTAGCCTACACCAAATTTCCATTAAACAAATCCTCTACAGGGAGCTTGCAGCACAGTCAGCCCTGAAATGTCTGCTCCAATTCTTTTGGATGGAGGTAACAACGGCGGCCTGGGGGCGACTCCCCACTCCTCTTACAGCAAAATAGAATTGACCAATCACCAAGCACCAACAAGAGCCTGTTGGACAACTCTAGCTTATGCCATACATTTAAAAAAGTGGAGGCGCATTACCAAATGAAATCATTAGCCATGCAATGTACCAACCTCCTTTGTTCAAGCGGATATAAAATGACAAATATTCATGTGTTTTCAATTCACTAGTCCGGTAAAAAAAAGCCAGATAACGCTAAAATGTTTAATAATCTGTTTCAAATGCCCTTTTGACTGGAATGGTAAATTTTTGTGTATTGTAAGCTGCATTTTCTGTTAATAAAGCTTGATTTGCTTTAACAACAAGTAACAGGTAAACATGTAAAATATGGTATTATAAATACATTATATATACATAAAAGCATAGGTTAACAAAATACAACTGAGGTGGGCATAGATGTTTTTTTATCTAGATAAATCTAGACTAAAATGACTCATTTTATTTCTGCCAAAGGCATTCAGAATATGTATCCAAATTCAGGATGGGAAATGGACAGGGTACATCCTGGGTTGCCCACTTCTCCATAAGATGGTCGAATTCAACCAAAATTCACTCTTTAGGGCAATTTAAAATCTCAGTTTAAAGCAAGAAATGGGATAACCAGGGGTAGCTGGGCTAACCCACACAAGCATGGAGATTCCATACTACTCACTGCACCACTGTCCTGCCCTTCTTTATTGGAGTTTTTAGAAAACAAACGTGTCAGAGCTAAATGTCTGCTTTGGAAGATTCAGAACTTAAAACTGTCCCATTCTCTGTTATACACAGGACTCCACCCATCAATTCAAGTGTGAGTCTATCATCCTTGCATAGCCACAAGCATCTTAAGCAATATATGTTGCTGTCAAGCATATATTAATCCCCACCCAACCATCCTTCCCCTTACAGCATCCCACTCTGCTCTCATTGTCTCAGGCTGTTCTTATTTAATTATAGGGATCCCAGAACCCAAGGTTCATTTTGTGTTTAATGGGTGAGCCTGGGGCTGGATTTAGCAGAAGAGAAAAGGCTCCTGTCCCCACTCTACGAACTCCACTGTGAACATACGCCTGGCTACATGGGGAATGCAAGGCATGAGAGGGGAACAAAGCCCTTCACTGTCCCCCATAGAGAGGTGGGGCATTGCGGGCCTTCCAAAGGCCCCTCTCCTCCACATAATTCTTAATATTAGCTGGCAATCACACATGCCGTTTGAGCATCACATCCATAGACTGCTGTACAACACAGATTAGCGGCATAACCCAAGTGCACAACTGCAGAGAAGGAATGAGCAGTATCTGGCTGATCTTGTTCCCTGCGCTTCTGGCAACCATTCCACCAACATGGTGCCACTCGCTCAGCATTCTCCACATCTACCTTGCGCTTGCTTACAATGAGCTTTACCCACTCGCTCACATGCCACACATTCTCCTTCGCCTTTACAGAGCAAAGAGAATGCAGAGTTAAAGAATAACTTTATTAATCACAGGATTCCAATGCCTTGCTTCTCTGTTGCATGATTCAGACCTGTTGTTGTGTGCTGGATTGAGGATGTGCTATACACAGAAATCAAAGATAGAAGCCTTCATGGATGACTGGGAGCCTCAGAAATACACAAGACTTGGTTCAGATATAACCCACCCTGAGTTGAAGAGAAAAAAATTATTCTAAATTTAGACAATTGATTTTTTCATTACTTACCACTGACTGTATATAACATGGACGTAGTGTACATGACATCATCCATAAGTTTCTGCCAATGATCAAAAAGGGTAAGTGTGGTCATAGCCATTAATCAAAAACACGTCCACAGAGACGAGACATAGTGAAGACTTCTGATTGGCTGAAGGATTAAATTTTAAATCTTAAACAAACAAATAGAAAAACGAGATATCTAAGTCAACAAATCTAATGGAGCCGGGAGTGTTTGTTCAACTCCAAAGTTGGTCAGTTTTAACATGGGAGTGAATGAGAACCTGCTCACTTCAGGTGTTAGCCTAAAGTGGCCAGTTGAGGAACTGCAATTAAATCACTTCCTATTTCGGATCGAATGAGAAAGTCGGAGGTTGACCCTTGTCATTTATATGCATGGGAAGCAATGTCCGTATAAGAGAATTCTCTTTTTTTACACATAAAACACTTTACCATTAAAGTCATGTTTGTAATAGGTGTTTAAAAAATGCTTAAAACGTTTCAAAATAGTAAATGCTACAATTATTATATATTTCCTTTAAAAAACGTTTCCATTCATCAAAGAAAGTGATTAAAGTGGTAATTGTAAAAGAGGTACTACAGTTCACTTCCTATTACACATAGGCAAGGAGAGCAGGAGGTTGCCCCTTGAGGAAAGATGAAGATAAATTCCAGAAGAAGAGAATATAGACTTTCAGAAGACCGTCTTGTTGGTGTCCGACAATCAAATCAAACAACAAAGCCCACTAAGATTATAAAAAAGCCTGGTGTATCACCATTGTCCCCTGAGAGCACCATCCAAGGACCAGGTGCACCACTGCACTAACATTAACAGCAGAAAAGCAAGCACATTTAAATTAATCTAACATACAGTGTGCTGAGACTAATGGAATAAAGAAAGAAAAATACAAAAAGTTTGCTTTATCACATAAGAATACCTATACTCCCCAAGTCCAACCTGCTACCATAGCAACAGATCCTCTTTTATTCTTTGTGTTTCAATAAGCTTCAGTGTTTGTGGGTGGGGCATGAAGGCTGGACATGATTGAGTTATAGGGTCTGATGAGGTGTCATCAGATCCAGTTGGATACATAGTTGGATCAAGCATTGTGATTATGTTGTTTGTACGCTCTTTTCAGAGTTGCTCTGTTTCCTGTATCCCTGGCAATTCATGATTTCATGACATAAATATGGCAGACTTGAAAATGTAGTGATGATGTCACTCCTGAAACCATAGCATTAATGAGAGGTCAATTTTTGGACCACAATTTATGCCAATTCGAATCGAAGTTTGATTAGAATTAGCAAAACTAGTCTCAGCCTCAGACCTAAATGTCTGATGAGTTTGGTGCTTTTTTTTTAATGGCAAACACTTAAAGAAACCTGAAATCGGGGATCTAATTGGTTGAATTTGTCTGAATTTCTGGGGAAATGTTTAGGAAAATTTTATTAGCTGTGTGCCCCCACAAATTGTTCATAGAAGATTGTTGTTCTAATCTTTGTAGGGCAGTTAATATGGTGATATTTTCATGCCCCGAAACATGACATTATGCAAAACAACATTGGATTATCATGCCAGTCAAACGGCTTCATGGATATGGTTTTACCCCTTCCAAAAAAGCAGACAAAACCCAAGATCTTCACAAAGTTTTGGCTACAGGAGACTAATGTTTAACTGTTGTGACAAATGTGTAATTGCTGTTAAATTTGACTTGTTCAGCCCAACAAGTCTAATGTGTCTTGAATAAAAAAAAAAGAACTAGTCCAGATCAAACCAGAAAACTCACAGATTCTAGACAGCGTGCTTTCAGTCAGAGCTAGCTAGCTAGAACCACAGGTATAAAGCAGTTTTTTTCACATAAAGATTTGTACGCCTATGTGTAGTACCTTAGAATTGAGACCCTCACACAGTTTGTAAACCAGAAATAATTGTATAAAAAAAACCCTAAAAAGTTTTTTTTAAGTATTTTTGTCTATTTTTTCTTACAGGTATGATTGAAATAAGAACTGCAGGTTTGGTTCCAGAAACAAATTATAATCAACAGAAGAAACCAGTCTTTGATTTAAAAAGCTTTAAAAGCTAACACTTGACATGATTTCCACCGCTCTTATCTTTGCACTTGGTCAGATCTGATTCCTTTTTTCCACAAGAGGAAAACATTTCACAAGCCTTAAGGCTAATTGCTCTCATTCTGACCACAAGAAAAGGCCCCCGAGAGTGAGACTGAGTGTCTTTTGTGACAAATAAATGGTCACAATGCATACAATTATTGGAGGTTTAGCTGTGAGCAAGGACTAATTTCTTCGTCTTTTTCTTCCAATCATGTCTCAGAGACAAGGAACTTTCCAGCAATTACCTCTCGGTTACCATGGTTTTTACGAATATTTCCAGGTTATTTATGTGCAGAGTGCCAGTCACACAGAAGACTCACCCATTAATTATCTTAACCAGGTTATTTTCACTGACTGCAATGTGATTATAATCACAATTTCAGAGCTTGCAGAGCACAAAAATGGGCTTCTCCTACAAAGTCCAGCCTCTTCATTATCAAACAGACAGATTCACAATAGGCCTTTCGTTGAGGGTGTCATCTCCACCTTCATGACATGCATAAAAGGGCTGTTCATAATTTCTAACTGAATCGGGCGACTTGTCATCTGGAAGCCACAGATACCTCTTGGCATTATTTCACAAGTAAAGCTGTCAGCAAGATTGCGCTTGGTCTCAAACATCTTTTCTCAGAGGAGGATCTTCACCTGTCTAAGACGTAATTGTGATTGAGCCCACCCTTCTTTCACTCTAAACCTTTCTGTCCCTTCATGGCTGTGTGCCCATCCATTGTTTTGTCAGCTAAAAGGCTTTTTTGAGCAGATTTTGCTCAGATTCCCCAATGTAGATGGAGCTTGTAAATTGATTCTTACAATGTTTACCATTCCTTCATCTTAATAATTAACCTGTAAATTAGCCATTGTCTGGCTTTGTTTCCCTCTGAGGTGTTTCAGAAATGAGCTGGTTAATTACCTTTCATACCTCCGGCTTAGAACCATGATTGAGGAATAGTTGTATGTTGCTTAAAAGCATCTTAATCACTTTAATCTCTTCATATGAACGTACCTGCCCTGGATGCCATGTTTCTAGGTCAGTATGTTGCCCCATGCTTGCAGAGGCTCTGAAAGTCAAAAACATGGCAATGTAAGCCTTTTCATTGGCCTCAGTATATTGAGAGTGAATTTTGAGTAAATGTGGTCTCTAGATGAACTGTTCTGTCAAAGTTGTGCCCTGTCTTTTGCCTGATTTGGCCCAAAGATATAAACCAAGAGGACCCTATGAGCCTAATCAGGACTAAAAGGAAAGGAAGCACTGTGAAAGTTCCATTCACTTGAGAGAACAGGTGGTGACGCGTAACTGGAAGTTCAGGAGCGTGTGCTGCGATTCCGCATTCCACTCCGATGGAAAGATGAGCTACCTTTGACTTTGACCTTTGATATTCCATTACGTGATGTGACTATAATCACTGGATTGCAAATGTGAGAGCATGAGCTTACTGAAATCTCTTTTTTAAATGTAGTTTTACTTTTGTAAGAGTTCAGCTTTGATGTGAAGTAGATAAGTGTGAACCTTAATTCTGCTTGTTTCATTTAGATCAGAAATACAATGCCTAGTGCGAGGGACCATCTCATGGGCGATCTCTTAAAAGTCTGCATTGCCGGCTCATGAGGGGGGGAACAACTGAATGGATGAACGCCATGTTTTATTCTTTGAGCTTAAGGAAACTACTGACACTGTACAAATAAGTGGGCTGTTGGTGGAAGCAAATGACCACATGCTTTCTCCTTCAAAACACAATTTACCAAAATTATAGATGAAAGGTTTTACAAAAAAACTGATGTATTGGAATTTTTTTTTCTTATTAATAGTTTAATTTCCTTATCGGTTTAATTGTAATTATTGTTTACTGACTTGTTATAAGGACAGACAGATAAACAGGGTGGCCCTGGAAATTATGTAGTAGTAGTAGGGGCAGCCTACTTTTGAGAGCTTTAAATTCCATGCAAGAAGGGATCTCTCTTAGCACATGTGCACTGCATACGTACTTGCCTCTAGGTGCTTGCTAATCTAATGTTTATTTCATTGTTTGTGGATCTTAGAATAAACTGCCGCTGTTCATGTGTCCAGTACCTTGACTATGGAGTCATTATATTTCTATCACTTTAATCTGGTTTGTAAATGCCCTAGAAATTTTGTTATTTAGTCATTCACGTTAAATACTGGCAGACAACAAAGCATTTATTTTACTAGTTTATCCTTAAATTTTCAAAGGGCTAAAAATCCTCATAACCTGAATGGAATTATATACTTGAGAGAAACTACAAAAATAACACCTTTTGTTCGTGAATGTTCCATAAATGTATCCGTCAAGGGTTCTTTTCCTCAGTAAAGCAGTAAGCAGCATTACTATTACCTGTTCTCTTCACTGCACCTGACAACCAAAACAAATCAGAGTGCATTCTGATGGAAGCATACTTGAAAGATGAAGTGTCTCCTGCAAGTGAGGGCTAATCACTGAACTCCAGAGGAAGGTACCAAAAACAATAGCCGTTTCTCAGACTGGAGTTCAGCCTCCAGAGGGAGCATGGCCCTCCCCCACCAGTGGCTCCACATGCTTGAAAGTCTCAGAGTGACTGAAGAGTTTCTTTCAACCACGTCTGCATTCCTTAAAACCTTCGCCTCTAACCCTTCCTCTCCTCAACCATGGAAACATACCATTATAAGCTACATATCACCAATGAGACACAAGTGAGTTGTGTTGCACTCCAGCATCACCTTGTGTTCAAGCGTATGCTATTGTGCTTTAGAGAACAGTAAAGCCCTTCAGATGGAGCATCAGATGACTCCACGTTTTAGCATTAGGGGTAGGGTAATTCTTGGGAAAATTTGAATGTTTCTTTTTGCCTTATCTAGTTTTTTTCCCCATTCAAAAAATGAAATTGAGTACATTGAAAACTGAGTGAACTAGACGAGTGAATAGAAGCTCTGTGATGGACTGGGGACCTCACCAGGGCGGACACATGTTTCTCAATGTCAAATGAGATCCTAACAGGGAATAATCGGGTAACTGATGGATGCATGGATAACATGTTTCTTTCTTTAGAGAGTCAAACATTGTTTCTTAATTTATTTCTTCAAGTAACAACAACAAAAAAAAACCCCTGCCAGATTGGACGTTAAAACCGAGGTCCTTACTCTTTTTTCTTCAGAAAGAGTAGGAGTTTTCCCTGGCATTTCTGCCCACTCCTAATAATGCCTTTATTCCTATTGGCTACATTTCTATGAAAGACTACATTTGTTTCCTGTTTTGGTTGAGCTGGTGTTCTGGTACAAAATTCCAGCCATACAGGTGGATACTGCTCACTGGTGGTTGACTAAAAGCCCCCTTCCTGAAGATGAAATGTTTTGAGTGTCTAGAAAAGTGCTTTATTAATGTAAAAAAAATATAAAAAAAACAATCATAATTATTATTATTAGTAGTAGTAGTAGTGGTAGTGGTAGTAGTAGTTGTAGTAGTAATAGTAGTAGTATTAAAAGCATCAATCATTTAAAATAATATTGCATTCATGTCTAAAATATTGCTAGCCTTACGTTCCAGGACAAACAGATTTCTCAGTCAGGCTTGCAAAATGCAATGTTGAAGTCTTACGAATCCAGAGGTGTATATCAAGAACAGCGAAAGCACAACCACATCAGAGCTCTTCTCCTGGTACAGTACAGGTAACTGGCTGTCTAATTTATATATTAATAAAAGGAGGAGCCTTGAGGAGTATTACATTTTTGCAGTATGTTTATACATAACATTTGCTTTCATAGAGTGAAAGAGGCAGAGACCAACTCTTCTCACCAACAGGAAGACATATGTTTTAAAAACATTGTTACATTTACCAATGCTTAACAACAAATAGGACAACACCCATTTTGTAAAATACATGGATACTATTTGCACTATGAAATGCACGATTCATCTGTTACACCA
Source organism: Danionella dracula (assembly GCA_900490495.1). Lineage (NCBI taxonomy): Eukaryota > Metazoa > Chordata > Actinopteri > Cypriniformes > Danionidae > Danionella > Danionella dracula. Next base: position 3,752,530 of record UELW01000744.1, read on the forward strand.
GTAAGTTAGTGAATGGTTGATTTAAAAAGCCTTGTACATAAAACAAAAAACAGAATTTCCCTTTTCCAGAAATAATAAGAATGTTTGTTCACCAGTAATATATTAATGTCTTCCATTATTCTTCCTGTATTTTCAAGCTTTCTTGCAACTTGTGACAAGCTACATATGTTAAACCATAACTTGAAAATGAAAAAACTTGTAATAACAAATAACTAACTTGTAACCATTTTGACGTACCAGCGCATATTCAGATTTGAATTAAATTTATCAATACCTGATAAAAAGATGAATTAAATAAAAAATGCTCAGTGCAAACAAACACCACCGAGCAAATGCTCCCTGTGCACACTCTGCCAATGAGAGCCTCACTGCCCCATAATGTAGTGGAATGGTATTGCACTTTATTCTAGAACAGTAAAAAAATTAAAATAGAAAAATAAAAAAAGCATGTTCCCCGAGGTCAAACGCACCCCCCTTGATGGAGCCTCGTGCCCCCCTGGGGCCCCACTATTTGAGAAGCATTGCTTTAAATGCATATGATGCAGAGTTGAAAGTGTACTAACGATGGTCCGGTAAAGGATAGATCAGAAGAAAATCTTTTATGATTGGATAGAAACTGTTGTGTTTTTTTTGTTGCACAATTTGTACCGCTCTGGAAAAACAAATAATCCAAAAATAATTATTGAAAAACAAAAAATAAAGGGAAGGATAGTAGAAAACCAAACAAGGTGAGAGCTCCTCTTTAAAAGATTGCTAAGAGCTTGGCTAAGACTGGTAAAGTCACTGCGTCCATGTTCATTTTTGCTGCAAATTTGCCTCAAGCCCCTGTTAAATTTTATTCTAGCTTAACCATTTGGCCTGTTCTGAAATTCCATGCAAGGAGAGCGACTGACTGTGTGAAGCATTGCTAGATAAAAGAGAATAATGTAGATATGCAGAAAGGCCTTGAAAACTGCTGAAGGCCCATGATGAAATAAAGGCACTCTTTCTTCCTACTGGTTTGAAATGTTGAGAAAGCAGGACAGAGGGGCGTTGTCTCCTCTCACCTAATATGCAGCACACAATGTGAAACCTGCGGTGATGATCCAGAAAAGATCAGCATCCACAAAAAGACATCCCATCACTCAAAGAGCTGCCCCCATGTTTATTCTCCCGCACTTTCATCTCACTCTGCATGCATCATATCACCGTCAGAAGGAGGAGGAGAGAGGAGGGCAGAGACTGGGAGCACTGATATGGGCAATACCCCCCTTCACAATCTCCCTCCATCTCTTTTGCAAGTGCATCATAAAAATGGGGGTTTTGCTGGAGTAAATTAACAAGAGCCCTTGATATGCAGATCAGCGCCTATTAATCAAAGAAATGAGATTAGGATTTCAAACGGGGATGAAGAAAGCCTCCATTATCTTGCTGGAGTGTCATGTTTAATAACGTGGAACGCTGCTGTAATTCACAGGCACGGCAGGCCCAGGAGGAGAGAGCATCCCTCGGCAGGCCCCTGCTCTGCGTCAGGTGACCCTGGATGCTGGCGCTGGGGTGAGGGGGAACACTCCATGAAGGGAGAGGAGAGGGCCATAGATAGACGCAAATCAAAAGAGCATGCTCCTACGGGAAAGTGGAGGCCCTGCTCATCCTGCTTTGATGTTAAAGTGTCTTGCCGTGCTTTCTGGGGCTGGGGCTACGCAGCACATAAATAATGGCCAGCTAAATGTAGAATCTGCTCACTCATGCAGTTGCAAGGTGAGCAGACAAAAGGGTCTTAGGCCAACGCATGCGCCAGGCCTGGGGTGGATGAACTGATTCATTTGCTAGCAAGAACATCTGCAAAGAAATCTCATTTGGACAATGTTTAATTCAAATATCTGATTGTGCAAAAGATTTCATGCGTGTATGGATAAAATAAAAATGGATGGACAAACAAATGCTCCCAGATAATTCCATTTTCAAGCTTGTGTACTTTTCATGGCTTCATTGGAATGTGTCTGACATCATCAGTCTCGCAGTCTGGTTCAAAAAAAGGTTCAGAATGGTTAATTAGGTTATACTCAGTCTAACTGACCTAAAGATAACCCTCCTCCTCTAGTTACAGTTAGTAAAATGAAAAAGCTATCAGAGAAACTTGCTTAGCTCTGTAAAAGAGTAGACTTTAATTTATTTACAAGAATAGATTAAATACAGAAGACCTATTATAAAGTATCGTTTTAAAAGTCACTTAAAAAAATATCCAGCATCCATCAAATTCCTTTACCATACAATTTATTATGCAATATGTGCAACCAATCATTGCACCAATTCAACATTTAAAAGTGTCCCTATGGGCATCTGAAATTCGATTTATTTTGTAGATTTCATTTCTGCAATAGTATCTTGTTCTATTACTAAACATTGGAGATGATACAGTACATAAACATGAGTAGCAGCCAATGGTAAAATTAAAATGACTAACATTGGAGACCAGGGTAATGTAACTATCAAGATATTATAATAACAATATAGGGCATTGTACATTGTGACATTTAAAACAATCAGTATTTACTTTTAATCGCTTCCCTGATCCAATCTGAAGAGAATTACCGTTTTCCCCATTGTGGCCTTCTGCTAAGCTCTTAAACATGGCTTTAAACACTGAGTTGTCTCACTACCCAGTGCTGAATTGATTTTGACAATCTTTCGCCATTGGGAAAAACACATAACTCACTGATGACTGCAGGCCTGCACTCCTCAGCTCCTTGGGAACCACAGAAATTATGCTAGCATTAATGTTTAATATTGCTAGGGACTCAAGAGAGGCACATGTGTGCAAGGTCCTTTGTCTTTGTGTCAGAGAGAATGTGCTTCAATGCGAAGCGAAAAGATTTTAAATATGAGAGAGAGAGAGAGAGAGAGAGAGAGAGAGAGCACTTCCCTTTGGTCACCACAGCATGGTGAATAATGCAGAAAGGGAGGGGAAAGATGAGAATTGTGCCTGCACAAACAGGCCAGGCCTCTTTAAGGCCAGGCCCACAGAGAGCCGATCCACACCACTTCCTTGCATCTGTTCAGTATATTGAAAACATTTCACTGTCTTACAATTTCTAATATGTTTGTGCTTAGTAAATGTAATAACTTTATAACATTGAAACATTAGAGTAGCAACTGTAGATAACAGGGTGTAGTTATCAAAACCTGACAGAGTAAAGTAAGTAAATACAAAAAAGAATGAAAAAGAATTTCCAGAGACAAGTTAACAATTATTTTTATATATATATTTTTTTTGCATTTGGCAATTTGAAATTAACTTCAAAGTTTGGTAAAGCAATGATATTAAAAGTATCATCAATAAATTAATTTTTAAAAACAGTTGTTTCAAAAGTGCTGTGTTATGCATACAGGACGATGAAAAACTGATTTGTATGCCATGTTTCAATGTTGAAATTACCATTACATTATTTTGACTAGCATGTTGTTGTTAGCATTTATCTTGGGGTCAAATTAGCCTTTTATAAAAATGTTATTACAAAAAACCTTCTTATGCAAATGTGAGCCGCTACACCATTGCATTTGACCATTTAAGGAATTCCTATGTTATGCAGCTATGAGTCAGAAGCTAAGACAGCACCTAACATACAAAGCAGCAACAAGCAATCATATAAACTCTACTTTTCAGACATCATCAAAAACATGCCTCAAGTCACATTTAGATTGATTCATGCAAATTCAATATATTTTTTTCTGGGAGCTCAAAATGGCTCAATGGTAGTAGCTATGCCAATTGGCCATTGCACCGCCCACTGACCAATCAGATTAACTAATGCATTGCGATGAAGAATGTAAGCGCTGACTGTTTGGAGCAAGTAATCTGTAAAAAAAAATCAGCATTTGAATTGTGTTGATTTGAATTATTGGCTAATGTAATTTAATGAACCTGAATATTATACGCCAGTAAAAAGATTTTGAATTTGAATTTCTTTCTTTTAATTTGAAATTTTTAACTTGAACATTGAACATCTGAAATGTAAAAGCAAAGATGTATAATTATTTATAGACGTATTTTCAGATTTTTTGCAGATATTCAGTTTGTAAAAATACAGCTTGAAGTTTTCAAGAAGAATGTCAAAACATCAAAATAAATATTCTAAAATTCAAACCGCATAATTCAGGTTGTGAAATTTAGATCTAACAGAAAGTAGGTCAGGGATCATAACTAGGGAAGAGTGGGAAATAACAAAACAGTTGATGAAGCTATTGGAACAATGTAGGGATTTGCTGATCATGCTAGTAAAATGCTAGTAGCTTGCTAATCATGCTAGTAATATGGTCAAGTCATGGTTACATGTCTGAGACACACACTTTTGTAGAAAAATCGCAGATTAGCCAAAATGCTTCATCGACTGCTCTGAGATCATCTACTCTTCTCTGGTGATGGGCCCTTGACCTACTTTCTGTTACATCTGCATTTCACAACCTGACTTTTGAATTTTAGAATAATGAATTGGATGTTTTGAAATTTTAAAAACCGCAAGCTGTATTTTTACAAACTGAATATCTGCAAATTATCTGAAGTTTGAAAATACATCTATAAATATGCCATTATGCCATTAAAATAGTGATTTTAAACTTCAGAAGTTTAATAGTAGAACCACATCGAATAAACAATAACGAATCTTAAATGTCTCGGCCAAAAAAGCATTATTTGAGGCCTTACAAGTCCATTCAAGTCCTATTGCTTGGGGGGTTGCTGCTTGGATTTAAAAAAATGAAAACATCTAATGCGACAGGGTGATGCTTCCTCAAGAAACCTATTGTCGGTGGACTCATATCAGTTTCAGACTCTGGATCTTATGTATTAGGGAGCATGGCAATGGAAGAATGCATGGTACATGGTTTGTTTGTGGAGAACACACAGAATTGAGGTTATTCAAAGACATTGTACAACAATACCGCCTCGTGAAAGTTATTAAGGGTGAAGTGAAAACCTAGAAAGGTCTTAGATTTTAACTTTTAAAGAGTGCTCTCAAGCTTCCTTTGACTCAACCCAAGGTTTCGTGATCCAGGTTCAGGCAGATGAAATTAATAAATTCTTTTCATAAAGTGTTAAAATGTTCTCAACTTTTAGGACGCGTCATGAAAAAAAGCTGTATGAAAAAATACGAATGAATTAACGTATGTTAATTAATAAACCAATATTAATAATAAATGAGAAAAGAACACTTCTTCTGGTAAATGAAAATGACTAAGAATAAGAGGGAAGTAATGATGGTCTACCCTTTAATTTCTACTGTCAAAAGAACATTTTGTCTCGGAATGGCTTTAAGTCATTATCAAAAGAATGTCTCAAGAAACCAGACCTCAAAGTTGATCTGAAGTAAGCTAGCCTTTTATTTTAAACAGTTTTATTTTTCTAAATTCCCAGCCCCTGCAGCACATGCTTTTAGATGTTCTAAACGAAGATAATTAAAACATGAGACGCATTACACGCTCAGCCACACAAGTATGTTACCTATAATTCACTTATTCAATAAAATGCTCATTATTATTATACTTATTGGTTTCCATTAAGCCCTCAGACATCACATCTACCAGACTGCTCCTCTCTTGAATGCTAAGGCCTATAGTGGCTGCTGCGTTTGAGTGCGGCATGGCTGATGTTTGCTAACCTTCTAGTTAACCCTCTCTTTGTGTAAAAAGTGCATTGTACCTTAAGCATCATCAGCAGCAGTTCATTTGGTAGCACTCGGCCTGTGTGATTACCAACAGTCAGCAGTGAGGAGGTCTCAGCCCCTCTCGGAGTGATTACTAATTGCAGTTCTGTTTGAGAGTAGCAGTGATACACAAGAACACACTAAAAGTTCACTGCAGACTCACAACACTAGATTTTCTCTTTCTTGATGAAAAAAGCAGAAGAGACTCTTTAAGCCCCAAGAAGTTTTTAAGAATAGGCCAAGATTTGCCATCCAAAAATGTGCTGCTTCAGTTTAATTGAAGAATAAATGAAAAATCAATGAAATTAAATAATATTATTTATATAATGGTGTATATTGTAAACATCAGTATGCTGATTTAAAAAGATAAAATAAAGACTATTTGATCACTATTGAATTTCATTCAAACTGATTTTGATCACTCCGAGCCGGTTCCTATTACTGAATTCCACAATCAGATATACCTGTGCTACGCCCCAATCTGCGCACTATTCACACTTTTACGGGTGTGTAATGAGAATTAGGGTGTCCCAAATCATAGAAAAAAATCGTACATAAAAAAAAGTGTCTGAGCGGTGCCTGGATTTGCACTTTTTCCAGTTATATTCTGAAGTGCAGATTGTGCATACCCACAATACACTGCGCTCGGGGGGAAGGTGTTTTTTGTAATATAACAAATTTTTAAAGAAGATACAGATAAATGAATAATATTAACCTAGAGAGCATTTTATTTATTATTCAAATATTTTTTACTGAACGAATGGAAAAGAAGGAATTAAGTTCTCTGACACGTCGTGTGTAATGACATGGTAAAACTACTTCATCACGTGATGTATTAGTGCATCCCAGAAGCATGTAGATTTTCTTCAGAAAGTGAGTGTCTACTTTAAGGGTGCAGTGTATACTGTATCCTATATAGTTATAACTCATCTTGCAGCTTACGCTGCTCACTTGTTTTTTTTTGTCCGTGTTACAGTTTGCTAACCATTGTTTTCATTTGTTTGTTTCTGTTTTGTCTTTTTTGTTTTGTTTTTTCAGGTGCTTGTCCGGCGAACCGTTCGTCGATGGATATTAAGGTTGTATATTCTTTATGCTGGGGAGGTGACTCACAGAGGAACTCCTATTTACTATACCTGATCCTCACAAGGACTTTGTGAAGCTGCTTTGAAAGCAACTGCTAAAGAAGCGCTATATAAAAAACTGATTGATTGATATAGTGTTTGGATTGGGATGCAGCATTGGTTTTGGCTGCTTTTTTTTTGGTCCCCAGTGGCCATTTGACTGACATGACAAACAACCAATCCCTTGTCATTTAGCAATACATCATGCTTTTCAGTGTGAAAATTTAACTGACCACATTACCTAACCGATGCAACAAGTTAGCCATGTAAAAAAAGTCACAGAAGATGAGAGATAACGGAAGTAAATCATAGAGCTAGACTTCCGAGTGGAAACAAATGTGACTCTTGGAAATTCATACAAATTCAACCAATCAGATTACGACTTCAAGGCACCAAACCAATCAGACCTTTAGCTAATTTTCCAGAGGTGTGAGGTCTGAGGCTAAGACTATAGCACTACTAATCAAACAAACGAGTTGTGCTTTTTTGATAGGAAAAAAGCTTACCAAGTGAAAATATATTTCTCCTGACATAACTCGAGCTCTTAAAGCATGCAATCTGGAAAGATGTGACAATCTAATGCAAAAAAAAAAGAAATGAAAAGAGGGAAGTTGATAGATTTTTCATCTTCTATTCGTCTTAACAAGACCTTCCATTTCTGTCAGCCAGCATGAGAGGCATTCACTCCTGGTCCTCAAATAACTTAACAAAGGGAGGCAGAGGAAAGAATGGCAGTGACTTAAAGTGACAGCAACATTAAAGAATGGCCTTCATCTGGCATCTTGCAGGGAAAATGACATTTAGTTGTGTATGCAGAGAACTGTCGGTTTACCACTCTGGAATGCATGAAGCCTGGGCATTTTACGTCACGCTAATGCCACTGTTGAATGTTAACTTTAACAGTTGAAATGCAGAATGGACATATTTTTCTTTATATCTGACATGTTGGAGAGAACTGGTGCTCTTTTCTAAGAATGAAAGATGGGTGAGAGTTTTCTAATATTCGAGCAGCTACTGATGATGAAATACTCCATGAGACCAGTATTTTTAGGAGGCCACAAGGAAGATATCCTTGATTTTAAGCATGACTAAAATGTGGGGAATAAGATGCAATTCCACACCATTACCACTGACTGGAAAGAAAGAACAGGTTCGATGCTTTGACACATGTCACTCAGATGACAAGGTGCAGGCCTGCTATTTTTCAGAGCAGGCCTCCACTTGCTATTCGAAATCAGCATGAACAATTTAGGCTGTTGTTGCAGTTGTAGAAAGTGAAGCATTTCTATCTACACATATGTAGTATTTGTTGTTGAGTACACATGTGTAGGTATTTGTTTTTTTTGCATTATATTTTGACATTATTTTATATGTGAGCTTTCGTTTATAGAAGAAAAAAATCCAGGTTTCTTTATTTCAACTTCCTAACAATCAATCACTATGTTCTTATATAGCACTTTTTTAGCAGTTGCTTTCAAAGCAGCTTCTAAAAGTCCTCATGTGGATCAGGTAGGGTAAATAGGAATTCCCTATTTGAGGTCCCTGGAAGGACTGAGGCAGGAGCTAGTCACCTCCCCAGCATAAAGAATATACAAACTTAAGGTCCATCGATGAACAGCTTGCCAGTCAGCACCATAAAAACAAAACAAAAAACAAACAAAGACCAAACAGAAACTAACAAACAAAACAGTGGTCAGTAAACAACAAACAGGTGATCAGCATCAGCTGCAGGATGAGTGTAGATGGAGAATGATGGAGATAAGCTATATAGGCACATTGAACCCCATTGTTTTTTCAACAATCTGAACAGACACCATACCGGTTTGGACACATACCAGGGGCAAATTATTCAAATGCTAGAATAAAGAGATATGTTTTTAATTTAGTTTTGATCTCTGTTAGCGTAGGTGATCTCCAGACACCATCCGAGAGTTTGTTCCAGAGCTTCAGGGCTCTATTTGAGAATGATCTTCCCCCTCTGGTGGATTTACTAGGATTCGGAATAATCAATATTGGTCCTTCTTGTGATCTAAGAGAGCAAGCCAGAATATATCAAGATAGGAGACTGCTCAGGTAGAAGCAGTATCTTATAGTCAATGCTATATTTTACAGGAAGCCAATGAAGAGAGCACAGAACCGGGGTAATGTGATCATATTTCTTTGTTCTTGTAAGAACTCTAGCTGCTGCGTTCTGAACTAACTGTAATTTATGCAGAGCAACGGCTGAGCAGCCGGCTAACAGACCATTACAATAATCCATTCTGGAGGTGAACGTATGGAGATGAAAAGTATGAACTAATGAACTAAAAATAAATGTTAATGTCCTAACAACAGTTTTGTTTCTGTCTGCAGTCACTGGAATTTCAGACACAAAGCACATCAACATACATGTTGAGCATGGGATATAAAATTTAACTAAAATGACTAACATAAGTTGTCTCAAACACTAGTCAACTGCGGCATCTTGAATAGGCTCTCACATTATAACGTTAACTTACATTTGCAGCATTTATAAAGTATTAATATTTCATATGTATCTTATTTATAAAGGGCCATATCAAATTACACACCGATGGTTTATATTTACTGTCGCATTTAACACAGGCCATAATTCAAAACTTACCTCTAATTTGAATTAACATATAGAGGTAAGATAAGAACTCTTGAAAGCGGACATTTCAACTTTCTGTGCTAGCAACGTTGACACAACATGATGATGCAATTTACTCAAGCTTACTCAGGTATGGCCAGGGATGGTGAATTACTGAATTTGTGCTAACACAGGTTAACTTCCTCGTCCTCCTCCTTGATTAGGCTAATTTTGCTCCGACAGATGTCTTGATGTCAGTCTGTTCGCTGTTTGATTTGTATTGCAAGATTTGATTGGACAGCAATCACAAGACTTTCACCTTTGTCGATGAAAAATGCTAAATGAGAAAAAAATAGCAACTTCAGGGTGAGGAAAAAATCGAAGTACACATTCTTTAAACACCTTAGACCTCACTAAATTACAAATAATAAGAAGAAAAATAAGAATAAAAGCTGATATAAATGTTTTGTCAACAGAACTGAAGAATCTAGAAGAAAATAAATACGTGTTCTAAAACCATCCATCCATCCATCCATCTTCATGTCGGCTTTCTTCCCTTTCGGGGTCACCACAGCGGAATGAACCGCCAACTCTCTGGCATATGTTTTACGCAGCGGATGCCCTTCCAGCCGCAACCCATCACTGGGAAAGTGTTCTAAAACCGTATTATAAAATTATGTACAGTTCGCTGGTGGCAGTTGTGGTCTGGTGGATAAAGAGATCTACTTGTGATCAGAAGGTTGCTGGTTCGATATCCAGATCCACCGAGTAGAAGAAGGTAGTGTGAGTGATGAAACACTTACTCTCCCACTCTCCAATCCTTTTGGTTAAGGTAATGTTGAAAAGTTCTAGTAAACAAGTGTTTCATTGCTCTACTGTATTCTTATCTGCTAAAAAGTGTCCTGGTTTAATCCACATTCCAAAGGTTTTTTTACGTATGGATTTTTCATTCTAAAAGGTGTTGTATGACTGAGAAATATCATGTAGCATAAAAATGTGATGTGTGACAGTTTGCCTGTAATATGTTGGACACAGTCACCATCAATTGGCCAACATGTGTCAGCTGCATCGCATCCGTCTCAGAGAATTTCTCCCCATTGCATCATACGATTGAGAAGTGTCCATCTTATCCACACTTCAGATACTCACTGGATGTAGTAAAATAAGGGGTTTCTCGCCTAATTGAATACGCTGAATGTACAGATCCTCTTGCCAACTCTTGATACATAAATACTGGAGCATTTAACTATCTATAACATGGACGTAGTTAAAGTGATGTCACATATAGTTTTTAGCAGAAAGCAGATGAATTTGGGTAATTTATGTACTTCCTCTTCAACAATAATAGAAAAAAAGAATGAACTTGTTTCATCGGAATTGAGGATAATGAAATAGTCCCGCCCTTAACTATGCAAAACTTTAAATAATAGTTTAACTTAAACAAAAAAGGAACCTCCTCAGAATTTGCATGAAGGTTAAATATGTTTTTTTTTAGGTTTTGTTTTTTAGCTGTTAATCTGGGTTTACAGATGGTCTTTGTTGGATTACCATGAACGCTTAATTAAAAAAAATAAAATATTTTTTTTTTCCTGAGTTACTTAAATATATACTCAAAAACCATTTTAAAAGTATGCATTATTATGAAGATTAAAAAACTCTTCTCTAGCTAGATGTTACTTTATTAAAATTATAATGGTCAGAATTGAAATAAAATAAAATCTTTTACTGTTAATGTAACAGAACTGTTAAAATTTTATGTATATTTTTTTTACTGAAAATGTACGCTACAAATCTATCACAAATCTATTTCTATATAAATATCACAGTTTTAGGAATGTATTTTGGAATTTAATCTCAAAACTTAGGACTTTACTAAGAAATTATTTTCAGTCACGTATAAAATGGTGGGAGTCTGAATTTGACTACTTGCTCAGTTATGATGAGGCAAACATTGAGAAATTTTATTTGTCTTTTTTGTTTTCAATTTATCATTAGAAGTAATTTTGTCTGGAAACATATTGTACAAAATGTATGCTAGTAAGCAAGTTGGACTGTCCATGACTAAACCATAAATGACATCTAAACCAAGATACCTTTTAGAAAAACACAAGTTCTGAGTAAAGAGGCTCAAAGATGTTGAATATGAACTTTGGGGTCCAATGTTTAATTTGAAATCCTAAAAGCGAACATGCACTTAGCCCAATAGTTCCTTGTTGATATGTGAACTTAGTTTTTGGTTGTCCTTGAGCTTTTCTAAGCCTCACATTACATCTTTATTGAAAGAAAGACTTTATTGAGTAGATAATCGAGACAAACTATTCCTTAAGAAACATAATTTTTAACATTGCTGTCAAACTCACTTCTGGATCCAGCCTCAAGCGGCCAGTCAAGGAACTGTAGCATCTCTAACTTTCCTATGCACACCGAAAGAGAAAGCCAGAGGTTGTCTCCTTGTCATTTTACCATGAGCACAAATTATTTTACTGACACTCATCTTCATTCAGCTCCATGAAAAAAAAACAAGAAGGAGATGCAATAATTTTAAAACTGTGATGAGCATTGGATGTTAAAAAAGTATCATGAGAGAGTGTCATCCATTTATTTTGGAAGAGATCAAATGATGCTCTCGGACATTGTACTAGAGCGCCCTCTAAACCTAAACCAACACATGATGAGTAGGTTAAGGCTTACTCCAGCATAATGGTTAAATGAAAAATAATATCTGCATGTTTTAAATAGTAAATAATAATGATGTTTTTAACTGCACTAGTATACGACACATAGAGGAAAACATCATGTGATTCAGCAGCTTAAACTTAGACAGGAAAGAGCTTTCAGGAAAGAGGACAAACCTTTTTTGTGACAAACTCATCTCAGAGAACACATGTGCATTCTTTTCTGAATGGGTGTACCACATACAATTATTGAAAATACTTTTGAACCATTGAATTAACATTTTCATTTGCATTAGAAATTAACTTCGCATTTGCACAAAACCAAAACATAATGAATTTGACAATATCTCTGAGTTTCAACCTGAAACATGTATTTTTTCAACCCTAAAAACAAATTGAAAAAAAAAAAAACTCGCCATGTATTCTATATATTTTCATAAACCTCAGTAAAGTAAAAAATAGGAGGCAGGTCCTAAATAAGACACTCCCCCAAGTTGCTCTGTGATTGGCTAACCCTGTGCAATGAGTGGTAAAACAAATGAAGTGTCACAGTGGGAGATTAGATAAATAAGTGAGTGAGTGAGTGAGGAGCAGAAGGTGGACTCGGGTTTATTTCAATTTGGCCAGATCACTGGAGCGTTGCAGGGTCTCAATCCCTAATGACCAAGGGGGATGGGAGTGAAGAGAATGTGTGCATTGTTTGGAGGAGGGGAGAATACACAGACCAATGGATCTGAGATAAAGGATTAAACAGAGTCCTTAAGACGTTCCCAAGTGCCACGTTTGAAGTGAAGGATCAATGTATGATGCATCCATAATCAGACAACTGCGCATAAATATGCTATCAGACCTTCTTCTTGGAAAGGTAGCTCTGGTAATAAAAGTTGCTAAACAAAGCAATTAGGCTGAGGGAGTAGCCGAGCACCACTATGTTCATGGAGTCTGGGAAGTCGCAGTCAGCATAGAGGTTGAACGCGGTGTGAATGGTCACAATAAAGAACTGGAGCTGAGGGAACACAGTGATACAAAGTAACTGCTAGTTTATACTTTGCTATTATTCCACAAATAATTTAGAATATTACCAGCTGGAGAGAAGTGAGGTAGCGTTTCCACCACAAATACTTGTGCATCTGAGGCCCAAGAGCTGCCATGCTGTAGTACAGATACATCACCACATGAACAAAAGAGTTGATGAGGCCAATCAGGAACGCTAAAGGGGAGACGATATCTTCAGCCATTCACTCAGTGACATGATAGATCCTTGTCATTTTAATAAGTTGCCTGAAATCAAGAAAATGTCGATGGCATTTCAAGTAAATTCAATATCTGTTCTTGGAGCACTGTAGCATCTGGTGGTGTCAACTTGCTACTGCAGCTGAGGCCTTGTGGAGGAAGAGGTACATATTGTATTTGAATAATGAAATTTGCTTTACACTGCTTAAGTAACACATTTCATCAAAACATAATGACTTCTCCAAACTTTTAGCTTGCCAGATTAGAGTATTTCACATCTGAAATAGACAAGCCTGTATTATTTGTGTTACAAATCGGTTACCTTGTCTTCAGCAGTGAGTGTCAGCAATCAAGCACTTATTGTTGTTGCACTTTCACTAATTTGAAATATTTAAGTGCAATAGCTACAGTTCTATACAAAACAACAGAAAGACATTTAATGGTTAAAAGTTTAGTTTAAGCCATCTATGCTACATGTCTCCACGGATTACAATGCATTAAAAAAAAAGCTGTCCTTCTGTACGAATTATGTCACAATCTAATTTTTACATCAGATTTTTTTTTTCTTAGAGCTTTGTAAGGTATTTGGTAGTGTTAGCTACATACGCACTTTAGGCAGCAATGGAAATGGTGTAAGTGTTGTGCCAATTTTAAACTATTTAGAAATGTTTAAACACACATAAAGACATAAATAATTAAATAAATAACCCATAATAATAGCATCTGGGTGAAGATAACTCTCTGGTGGTTTTGTTTAAAATAGTAATACTGTATATAAAAAAACCTATAAAAATCCTTTAGTGATTATTTGGTAAAATAGATTTTTTTTTATCTTCAATGATATTTAGATTCCAAGACATTAATATTGGACTGCATGCCATTTTTTTATTAAACTTATGAGTTACACTTGTACCGTTTTGGCAAATACTTAAAGTACAATGCAACTCTAAAGCAGTGTTGAACTTAATCACATAATAAAACAATGAATCAAGAGGCTGAGAGGTGTTTTACAATCAAACACAATAGGAACCTAAAAAATTAAAAAAAAAAAAAAAAAAAGAAGAAGAAACCCTTAACATTTTATAGTTAAATCTGTGTTTATTTTCTTCCTAAAATAATATACAAAAAAACATATTCCGTGCTTTTGTTAGGCAAAAATGTATATCATAGGAGTCCGATAAAATCAATTGTATGATTAGCATGTGTATTCAATTGCTTTACATTTTCGCTCATTTTGAGCAAAAAAAGTTGGTGTTCTATTTCAGTATTACGCTAACATTCAACTTACACTGTCCTCCAGCCACATACTTGACCCCAGCCCACCAGTTGAAGATCATTGTGCCATGATGATACACATGCAGAAAGGTCAGCTGATTGTTTTTCTTTCTCAGGATGAAGAACATCTAACAACAATGAAGTTACATTAACATGGTTAATGGTAACATTCAGAAACATTGAGATCTAATTACACAGATAGGAATAATTTACTTACAGTATCAGCAAGCTCAATGACTTTAGAGAAATAAAACCACCAACACACTCTGGCCATCTGCATTAAATCACCACAATGAGAGGAAAAAGATCATCTTTTAAAAAAATAAACCATCTTAGTTTGAGATCACATAAAAAATCAATAAACCACAAAAACTAAATCTTTATATTCACTGATAGAAGACAGTCTATTATCATGAGAACTATCCATGTTAGTTGTATAAAAGGTTGGATAAATCTCCGATGATTCTGCTATCGTGGGCTGTATCAGGAGAGGCCAGGAGACTGAGTACAGGAATGTGGTCGACAGTTTTGTGGAGTGGTGTGGACAAAATCACCTGCAGCTCAATGTTTCAAAAACTAAAGAGCTGGTGGTAGATTTTAGGAAGCGGAGGACTATCCCTAACCCTATAAACATCACGGGGAGTGAGGTGAACATTGTGGACAGCTATAAATACCTGGGTGTTCACATTGACAATAAACTGGACTGGTCAAAGAACACAGATGCTGTGTACAAAAGAGGTCAGAGTCGCCTGTACTTTCTCAGGAGACTTAGGTCCTTTAATGTATGCAGAACCATGCCGCTGATGTTTTATCACTCAGTGGTCTCCAGCATCATCTTCTCTGCCGTAGTCTGCTGGGGTAGCAGTTTAAAATCAGCTGACACCAACAGACTTAACAAGCTCATCAGGAAAGCGGGCTCTGTCATTGGAGTGGAGCTGGAGTCGTTAGTTGAGGTATCAGAAAGGAGGATGCTGAAGAAACTTCTCAGTATTAGGGACAATACATCACATCCCCTACATGAGACACTGATGTCACACAGAAGCACATTCAGCCACAGACTGAGACTGCCAAAGTCCAAAACCGAACGCCACAGGACGTCATTTATACCTATGGCAATCAAACTGTATAACTCTTCCCCCTTAACACGGGTGCTGTCATAACAGCATCTTCAACAAAGCCTTATCATGTCCTGCAATATATAAACTGTGCAATTAAAAATTCCAATCCTGTGTGCAATAACATACATGTGCAATAACTTATATGTGCAATATCAATAATTCAACACCTGTCTGTAATTCGACTGTTGTCAGTTTTCTATATATTTTTATTCTATTGTATGTCTGTCTTTTATAGTACATCCTAGTTTTATAGTACATTGTATTTATTTGTATTTCATTTTTTCTAAATTTCTTCTTTGTATTTGTATATTTATATTTTTAAATAAGCACTGGAAAAATAATTTCCTTCGGGATTAATAAAGAAATATCTTATCTTATCTTATAATAATGTATCAACAGTAACACACAAACAAACATGCTCACCCTCATTGCTAGAGGATTTTCAGAGTAGTCCACAGGCTGACACAGTAAACTGTATTTTGCTAACCAAGAGGAGGCTGTAAACTAAAAGAAATGCAGAAATTATCTTTAAAAAAAGAATGTCAAAACTGCTGGTATAAAATTATTTCAATTTTGTTTCTCTACCTCATAAAACATATATGCTGAAAGGAACACCATGGAAAAGTTGTAAAAAACAAGGAAGGCTTTGATGTTGACAGGTTTTCTGTGGACCATAATCTTGGGACCAAACCAGACGAGGAGAAGATAGCTCAGGAGGATCCCACTGACAGGAAAAGGAGAATAAACCAACGGCCATCCTTCTGTCCTCTGATCTGAGGAAACAAGATGCTTTCATGAGCCCCGTCAATCGGAAAGAGTCAATGTGTTTAGTTAGACAAAATTGGCATAAAATTCCTTCAAAAACGCAATATAAATTACAAAAAAGACCCGAAACTCACCTCCGCTTTCTAGAAGCCGCTGGTAAACTACCTGAAGCCTTTTCCATATCGACAACTGAGCGAAAAAGAGACAAAACACGATGTTCGTCAAGTTTAAAAGTTATTGTTAAGTTAGGTTAAAACACGAAAACACTTTCAACCTTAGTCATAAAAAAACTTTCATTTTAACTCAAAACCATTATATATGGTTTAGAAAAGCAATCGCTTGCCGGTACTTACCATCATTTCATACATGAAAGGCGCAGCAGCGCCATCTATCGGATGACTTCCAAACTGTAAATTCGTTGAAGGGTGTAATTTCAGGTTTAACCGCTCAAAAATGACAGTAATGTTCACTATTTCCGTTCAACGACAGCATGAACTCGATGTTTTCAACGAAATTTAGACACAGAGTTGTTTATCACAAATCAGGGACTCCTTTCGATGGGTTAAAGGGTTTAGACGGATTACCGAAATCCCTGGATATTTTTATTCTTTACCGTCAGCTATTTTGAGCGGGTTAACTATGAATAGCTATTTAACACTGCTCAGCTGAGAGCCGATTGAAACAATTACAATCAATAAACTTAGTTTGCTAAATAGTTTCTTTTTAATATCTGTTTTACTCGTGAGTTTCCAAATGAGCTTTACAAATGACCTTGTCTTGCATAAAAGTGTTCAATTCAAACCTCTGTAGTAATATTATGGCTAGTCTTATTTGTAATCTTATTGTTTAAATAAATGTCCCTTTGACGTGTTAACCATTTGCTATTTCAATAAAAAAAATTCCACTTGAAAAATGTAACCTTCCAAAAAGCATAAATACAAAGCAAATGTGAATTAAATCATTCTTTATTCTGCCTTTAAATGTTAGTTAGCATATTATAACACCGTAAAAAACATTCAAATTGCTAGCATAAAAATAAACCTTCATTTATTTTTACCATTACCAGGTAAAACCTTACACATTTTTTACTTGATTGTTATCACTGGTTATGCATGAAATAGGTCAACCAATCCTACTACCAAGTTAAAAACTTACCAGACTAGTACCAGGAGGTTTTAGACAGGCATGGCGTCAAGATTACAATGTTGTTTTTAAATGTCAGTTGTAAAATGTTAGAATTTGCATAACTTAAAATAAAATGTTTGTGTGATTGTAAATCATTTTTAACAGTATTACATTTTCCAATGTGCTTATGGGTGGAAAAATGTGTAGACAGTGACCATCAGATTCTGAGTGATTTTTATTCATCACTCTGGATTGTTCCTAAAATCCCTTAGTCAAAAGAACAAGAGTATTGATTAAATAAAAGCTGTTAATACATTATATAAACTCTTTAGTCCAGCACTGTTATACATTTTCCCAAAAGAGGGAATGCAGATGCATATTATTTTGACTGCTTTGCTCAACATCTGTGTGCGGTCACCTACAGTTGGTTTAAACAGCACACTTCATTAAGAACAAGCAGTACTAATCAAATTCCCTTCTTAGAAAGTACTACAGTTCCAAGAAAAAGCTTCTATTTTACTCTAATTAGAGGAACAACAAGCTGTTCTAATGAATGTGTTTTTAATGAGAGTTTGTTGGCTCTTTTGGCTCGCTGGGCACATGTGAATGGACTGTTGTGTTTTTGTTGCTTAGATGATGAGGATGATGAGGATGCGGATGAGTTATGGGCTCTGTAGCGTTCGGCTGCTGGCTGCTCTCTTCTGTGGGCTCATTGTTATTGTTATTGCTGCCATCAGTGCTGTCGGACAGGGATACGTGGACATGTTCCTAAAAGAAAGAATGAATAAAACAACTAGTGCATAGATGTATTTGACTTATTTTGTTTGGGGTAGTTTACAGTAGAATAGTATAACTCACTGAGCAGTTGCATATGTTCTTATGGTAAGTAGCCATGATGGCAGCCTCTATGTATGGGTAATGAAGGAAGCTGTAGGGCAGGACAATGTGGAAAGTGAGATGGCCACATCTGTGAAAAATGGGGAAAATGCATTGAAATTGACAACATACCATAAAAAAAAAATATATATATATATATATATAGAGAGAGGTGGTGGGGTGTGTTTTTTTTTCATACCTGTCGTACACTAGGAAGTCATCTTTGTCTCCCTCTAGGATTTCCCAGACGTCGTCTTGAAGTGGGCCCTGCTGATAAACAGGGATGCCCTCTGCAGTCCTCTTCTTCATCTCCCAGTACATAGCTCTGGACTGTGCAGTCTGATCGTTGACCACCAGGAATGAAACGTTGGTCAGCTGAGCAAGGGCCAGCTTGTCACGCAGGTCACCCAACCTGCAATAGATGACATTTATTAATATACCAGCATCTTGCTAAAACACATTCACAGTTTATGCACTGTTGCTTAGTCCACCCTAGTCCCACACAATCCATGCTGGAGTCACGAGTGTTCAGCTGCGAAGTGCACCCACTGCGGAACAAATTGCCAGCAGCAGTACGTAATAGTTCTAACGTTCTAAGTTTAAATTCAAGCTTGAAACCTTTTTGTTCAGGGAGGCTTTCTCAAGCAGAATTCTGCATCAAGTCTTGTTGTCTCTGCTTTTGGTTTAATTTTATTAGGTCTATTAGACTCTATATATTTGGTTTATTAAAGTCCATGTCAAGGTGCAACCCTCTTCTTTTCCTCTCGATGCGTGACAGGATAACTGCAATTTTCAGAGTGGCCCCTCTGGAAATTGCAGGAGGAGACTTCAGAAGTGTGCAGGTTCTCATTCAATCCAATGTTAAAACTACCAACTTTGGAGCTGAACATATTTCCACCCCTGGCTCCATTAGTTTGTTAAGTCAGATAATTGATCTTCATGAACACTCTTAGGGGGTAAATGACTTTAAATGTGCTTTTTTAAGATATATGCAAATTAAACTTTAATCCAATTAGATGCCTTCACTACTGCCATGCCCCGCCTCCATGCACACTTTTTCGAGTATGGGCTACTCCAACTTTAAGCCTCTTTTAACTTTGTCACAAACCTGTGAGTGGGAGTGACTTCACAGACTCTTTTTCTATGTTATATACAGTCTGACATGGAACGCGGAAATAGTTGTGCATAGAGTCTATTGCTTCTGATGTTTTCTGTGTTATTAACAGTGTACAGTGTCCAGTGTGACAAGAAAGATGTCAACAAATAACATGTATTATTATTACTATCTCAGTAAACATGTAGTAAATAAAATTTACTGATGTTCCGCAGCAACTGATTTGAACATTTCCAAAATATCGAAGTTACTTTACGGTCATCTTTGCAACCGCCACCTGTCAGCAATCGCGGATTTTAAAAAAACAAACTTATGTAACTCAAGAACTTCCCTCACCTGGCAGCCTGCGTGAGACAGAAATGTCAGCTAGCTTTCAGAAGAGCCACAACAACTACATTTCCCAGAAGCGCTTTCATGGGAGCCTTTCCATCAATCTCCCAGTGTGGTGCAAGCATGCAGATCCTGGAGCTTGTGCTTTCCTTCTCCACGAAGAGTGACGAAGCCCCCAGCAGAGGAGGAAAGGCAAATAAACACAGAGCCCAGAGAGCCTGCATCCTGCCGGCTGGACTTCACCCACAGCTACTGCTGCAAAAAAAAAACAATTACCAAACACTGGACACTGACAACACTACATTATAGATCTTTCCAGCTTCTTGAACAAACCTCAGCCTCTGGGTCACTCTCGTCTACTAATAATGAAATGATCTGGTGTTGACCGGTCCATCCGTTTTAAAGGTTGCTTTCTGAGTAAACCTCCCCCTCAACAAACACGATCAGCCAAAAAAGAGGCCAGAGGGCCTGGGTACTACAAAGCTTTCTTTCATGTGAGTGGGTGATCCAAGATAAATAAGCACACACATGGCTGATAACAAACAAAACCGCATTTTACAGTCAAAATATTTGAGCAGTTAGTTTGGGACCATAAAATAGTTCAATCCCTCGAAACAAATTCAGGATCTTGTGTTTAATCTTGTGCCAGTGACACGGCCCCTCACAAACACAAAGTTTATTTTTACAGAAGAAAGAAAGAATCTGAAAAGTAAATTAATGTGTAAACCTAAATAAAAAATAAATAAAAAATGTGAATCATATGGAATGCTGCTTACATTTTTACATTGCCACATTTCTCACTATTAATTTAGTTAAGTACTTAATACTCAAATATAGAGACAACTACAAAATAGAGCGCTAGAGACTTATCTTCAAAATGTGGAACATATCGACTCATTCTAATGCTGTCATTTAGAGTAGTGAAATATGTTCATTTTTGCAACTTCATTAAACAAACTCAACTTAGCTTGACAGTTCTCCCCAACAAATTGAAGCCTCTTACACCATCTCAACAAAGAGATTGATTTTAGTTTCCAAACAGCATGAAATGATTGGGACAAAGTTCACACGCCAACCTACTGAAACTCAGCCTTCAGTACAAGAGTACAAATGACCAAAAACTGAATCCAGAGAATCTTTTTGCCATAACAGAAAAGCAAAAAGCTCAAACTCCCACCTGGTGACAATCATTGGTCAATATGTTAAAGCTGATAAAAACTGTGTGTGTGTGTATGTGTATATATATATATATAATCTGTTTCTTCTTTGATACTTTAGTTCCTCTGGGATCTGGGACAAAAAAAAAACAAGAAACACTGATTTGAAGACAACTTTATTCTTCTGAACAGTACCAACATACTGATAAATAACACCAACAATCACATTTAGGAAGCTCTGTAAATATGTTTTTGGTTGTTAAAATCCTCACTTACAAGTTTATAGATTCTGATAATTTCAATAGCAGGGAAACTGGAACACTTTGGAGTTTGCCATCACATAAATAAAAAAAATCCTCACATTTATTTCTGTTTTTATTCATTTAATCTTATTCTTTCATTTGCATCCCCGTTTAAGTAGATAGACAAGAATTTTAATAAATTTTGGAACACAAAGTTAACCCTACAGCTTCCTTTCAATGGGGGTGTTTAGACGTTCACCACACCTCTATGGGTCTTGGCACTCTGCCCGATCTATGGGGGAAGCTGTAGCATTTACTATTATTATTGCAAAAACTATGTAACCAGTCAAGCAGAACATTTAGTCATGTACTATGTACATTTAATAGACTCAAAATTTATTGTTTTAGAACAAAAACGCTTCACCATTGATTTGCTCTAAGGAACAGCTGACCCACACTTGGAGACCCCAACTTTACAAACTTTTTTTGGACTCAAAAAACTCCCCAAACAAAACAAAACTGCTAACCAACATAAAATTCAGAATGAAGAAAACGAACTTTTAGGCAAAGTAATAAATGTCACAGCTATGGAGTGAAATTTGAGAAAAATTCCCAAGCAAATACAGTATTTGTAGTTGTAAATCAGCAGTGGTGCAACTGAAAATATAATGCCTTAGACCTTTGTCTAATGTGTAAATAAAAAGAAAAGAAAAAGAAAACAACCCTTCTTTTGATGATGTTAATGTTTGAATGTAGGCATAATTAGAAGAAAGAAATACTTCAATAGCTTGAAATACTTTAGTGACTAGTTTAAGAAATCATTCAATCCTCTTTCCTGCCCATCTTTGGGAACTAGACTGCTAGCTATTTCAGTTTGTTTGAAAGTCAAGGTACTTTGCAAAGCTAGTTGGGTTTTCTTGAAAAATACTGGGTTTGTTTGAGAATTTGGCCCATTTTTCAATCAATACACAGCATCTGTGTCAAGGAGCGAACAAAGCAGCATGTCTAAAAAGGGGCGTATGACACAACTAAGTATCCTTATAGAAACAATGGGTTCAATTCGTCATTTTGACGTTTTCACTGGCTTTGCGTAGTTGTAAAATCCTAGTGACCTCAACAGTCAAAGTCCAAATAGTTTCAATAAATTCAAGAACCCCTGGAAGAACAAATGTATTCACATTGATCACATTTTAATAACATCTTGTCTCACATTTTGGTTTTCAAGGAACTTGCTCAGTATAAAGTAAACAGAATGAGTTACCCACTAACATTAATCTCAATAGAGTAATGGCAAGAAGTAGCAGAGCTGAATATTTCATGCAGAGACTCAATTCTAGCTCGTTATATACATTTAATGCAATGACATGTTTAACTGAAACTTGCAACGAAAAAAGCACTTAACCTCATCTGTAGGTTCTGCTGGAACTTGACGTTTAGCTGCTTTTATAGTCACAGTTTGATGTTTTTGTCCTAATCCCATTCTCTCAAGGCAAGTCTCCAATCAGCTCTTCTTCAGTGCCTCCATTGCCCTCTGGACTGTCACCAATGATGCTGAGGCCCAGCTCTGCTAGCTCCTCCTGAATACTAGTGCTGGCCATCATTTTGGGCTCTAAACGATTACACAGTGTCCGGTAAGAAGGCAGGGGGTAGCCTAGCTCCCTAAGGTACTCGTATCCTTTAGCCCCCACAGCACTGCGAACCTTCCGGGCTCTTAATAAAGTGTCATGTGACCACACTGCCCTCCGAGAACGCTTGGTTAGTGTTAAAGCCCGTATTTGATCCTCAAACAGAAACACCTGGAGCCCCTTTTCAATTTTATTCAACTTGTAAAGTCGTTTCTTCATCTCTTCCGCCTGAGTACATAAAATACATAAAGGCGATAGTCATGTATAGAATCACTTAGTTTTAATTTTTTTTCTAGTAAAGATTGAAGAGAAGAATCACGTGACCTCTTTCTGTAGTCTGACTGTGTGCTGCAGCTGCAGCTCCAGCTTGCTCTTGTAAAGCTCGCAGAGACAGCATGGCTTCTCCTCTTCTGTAATCTGCAACGTATCCTCTTCCGATCCAAAAGATGGCTGTCGGCGAGCATACTTATGATCCCCCATCTTAAGCTCTTTGTCTTCTGCATTCATAATGAAATGTACATAATTAGTCTCAATGAAAGCATTATAAATGGCATATAAACCTGATTAAAGAAACCATTACAACAAATAAAAAAAAGTCTAGAAACATCATATCATGTAAAACAGCACCTGTTCTATGATTGTGTCTATTAATAAAAAAAATGTTGCGAGTTGCATGCATACTGTCCTCAAGAGGCAAACATGCTGCGAATAGTAATACACAAACAGACAAGGGAAAATTATTTGATAAAAATGTATTTATGATTGCACAATACTGAAGTCGCCACATCAGTTTCAAAAATAAAAACAAGCTGCAAGTTTTTGCAAAAACTCTAAAGACAAAAAAAGTGCAGAACACAATGGAGGTTTTACACGGGGGTGCTATGACACCTGTCTAAGTCACTCATGTGGCAAAGCGCTTGGAGAGTTCACATGTGTTTTCTTACTTAAAATCATATTAGGGTTCTCTCAATCACCAAAAAATTAACTAAAATAGACAAAGTATGCCTAATTAAATTTTGCGTTCTAGTATAACCATGAGTTGTTTAGCTGAAAGTCTACAAATAATAGTTTAGATTAATTCAACGTAATTTTCTCTACATTATTTATCATGTTAAAACAAAGGACAGTAACTAGACCTATAAGTTGTCTTTAAACAATTACTTGTGGTATTTTGTGGTAAAAGTTTGTTGAGAATTACTCAGTTTGTGGTGTATATCTAATATATCTTAATAATAAGAGGAAGCAAGAGCTGTACCTGGATCATTTTTGACCAGGCCAGCTGACTGAGCAGGGACAGGAGAGGGAGGGTCGTGCATATTGAACAGAGTTGGGACAGCGTTGGGTTTGAGCTTTCTCCCCCCTGTTGGTGATCTGGCGATCTCTTCAAACTGACTTTCCTCAAAGTGCACCTGCAAGTTATGAAAATAAAGTTTTAAGACCCACTATTAGTAATGGCATGATGAGAACGATTCAAAAACACTTTGTTTACTTGCCTGGCACAGTCTAGATGAAGGGGTGGGAACAAAATCACGCCGACAGTTTTGGAGCCACTTTCTCATGCGCACCGGGTCTTTAGGAAAGCGAAAGAGCTGATTTCCGTGAGTGCTCGAATTCGAGCATTTTGGTGCGGAACAGCCACCCATATTTATTTACATTAAACAAATGTTTTGCTTCACATCCAGACACAAACAACGAGTTGCAGCGGTCTGCATAGAGAGAACCTTATTGAAATCCTTTTAAATTCTTGCAAGCCGGGAAGTGTTTTTATTACTTAACGCTATAGACTCTCACTCGAACGTAAATAACTATAAAATAATACTCCTGAAAAAATACATTTTACTTTTGAGTGAAAAGGAGAGTACCTTGAACCAAAATGGCGCCGATGACTTCGGAAGGACCTGTGGCAGTAAAAGTTGGTGACGTATTAGACTGACTAAATGTATGCCTGTTAGAAATTCGTCACACTTTGCTCCTAAAGTATAATGTTACCTGTTATTTATTTTACCCATTTTATTCTCATTTACAGTACAATGTCTGTGACCTTTCTATTCTCGATTCATTCATGGTACGTAAACATGATCCGATCCAGTAGGGGCGAAGCGCGTCATACTTTTCTGGAAAAAAAAACCCCGCAGAAGCAACTGGAACCGGAAAGAAAATACAACGAACTGCTTTGAACACGTTGTTAGGCACTGGTTTTAAACTTGGAAAATTGCTGTTTTGTTGGTCCCACATAGTTTATGGCCACATTTTTAAAGACGAAAAATAATTGAATAGGTGGAACGCAAGCCGTTTATATTAGGGTTTAGAGTTAAAATATATCTACGGCTACGGTTTCAACATAACGTTAGTTGATTGGTTTGAATTAGAGCTTAAGTAGTTCACTTAGTTACGTTCTATAAACACAACTAAAATTAACCGAGTGGATGTTTTTCGTTCGGTAATGCAAAAATGTCAGCGTCGCTCACAGTACCAGTAATAGATGTGCAAGGAAACAATTTTAAGGAGTTATGGGGAGCAATGGTATTGTCTATTAAAACATCATCATTCATCGCCATTGATACGGTGAGAACAGCACGTCCAGATCAAGAACTTCTCAGGGAAATATAAGTGTGAAATGCTAACAAATTCATTTGTGTAACTTTTTAAAGGAGCTGAGTGGGCTTGGATCAAGAAAAGCTTTAATAGCAGAGTACGTTTTTTTAATTCACGTCTAAATGGAAAACATTTCAAATTGTGATTCTCTTATTTTGACAGTTTACCTTTATTTTATTTGTGAAGGTCAATTGAAGACCGGTACAAAGCTATATGCCATGCAGCCCGAACACGGTCTGTGCTTTCCCTGGGCTTAGCTTGTTATAAAGAAGTAAACAACAAAGTAAGTTTCATTTTTATCCTCCAAATAAATCCTTGGACTGAATTGACCTTAAAATGAGTCTTCATTTCAGCCAGACAGAACGTACCTGGTCCAGGTTTACAATCTCACCTTGCTGTGTTCTGAAGAATACATAATTGAACCTCAGTCAGTGCAGTTCCTCGTGCAACATGGATTTGACTTCAACAAACAATATGCTGAAGGCATTCCGTACTGTAAGGGAAATGACAAAGTAAGCATAGTTAAAAATGAACTGGACATTTTAGCACATGCTTCTTGGGTTAATCAGGTGTTTTTTGCACTTACAGGGAGGTGATTCTCATGGAGTAAATATGCGCTCCTTGTTTGTGGAACTGCTCAGGGCTAAAAAGCCGCTTGTTCTTCATAATGGGTTGATAGACCTGGTTTTTCTGTACCAGTGCTTCTATGCCCATCTGCCTGACCGTCTAGGCACCTTCACTGCTGATCTTTCACAGATGTTTCCTTCAGGAATCTATGATACAAAATATGCTACAGAGTATGAGCTGAGGTTTTCGGCTTCGTACTTGGAATATGCCTATAAGAAATGGTGTGTGTTTGTGTGTGCATGAATTATATTTATAAACAAAGTAAAGTATACAGCTAAATCTTGATGCACTCATCCTATACAGCAAGCTGGAAAATAGTCGAGACATTGAACAGGAGGGCAGTGGGAGTCGGGTGTTGTTGGAGTTTTGTCAATACACCGGAAAGATGCAGAGCTACATTGATTACAGGCCTTGCCTTGACAGCCAGACTCAGGACGGGGATCTCAATATCTGTGTTCAGTTTTCGGTGAGTTCCACTATTACAAGCAAAAACTACTTTCACTTAACAGCTATGCAACATGACTGCTATGGTCCACTTTGCATTTACTGACAGACAATAAAACACATGCAAAGTTTAAAAGGATGCGCTCTAGACTAAGCCTTATTCGCCCCAAGAGCGAAACGCTAGCTAAATGTCAGAGTTTGGTACAGAAAGTTGGAAACACTTCAAGAATCCTTAAGTCCTAGTATGATGGGTTAAACTTATCCATATTTCCCGTAGTAGTGAGTGTTGCATTACATCTTCACACATTATCTATATTATAGCATATAGTTGTTTTGATCTAGTATCTCTCGTCATCACATTTAACAACCACTGAAAAAGTATGTTGTACTTAATAATAGAATGGGAAGTACAGTGCTTAGTTTATGCTATAGTTTTTGCTATAGTATGTTTGCAGATTAGGACTTGGTAGTTTTGGATACTTCCTATGTCTGCAAATGGCTTTTGGTGTTGCTAATAATAATAATAATAAGCATTGTTTGACAATCTTGTACAGTTTGTTTAATCAAATAGACTTTTTGAGATCCACTACTTGACCGAATGATGGATGCTTGCAGGGACTGAGGCTGATGTTCTGTCTTGAAACAAGGCTTAAAGGATTTAAAAAATTAACATTCATATATATGACTCCATAGTTGATTTGTAAAAGGTTTTGCCTTTACCACCATTATTGATCTTAACCAAAGAAATGAGAATCTTAGTTATTAATGAGAAATGTCATGTTTTAACACACTCATTTCAACTTACTTACACTTAAAAGTGCATCACTAAATAAAGTATGACTGAAGAGTTCAAA
The DNA here is from genome assembly GCA_900490495.1 of Danionella dracula. Taxonomy (NCBI): domain Eukaryota; kingdom Metazoa; phylum Chordata; class Actinopteri; order Cypriniformes; family Danionidae; genus Danionella; species Danionella dracula. The sequence continues at coordinate 3,779,977 of UELW01000744.1, forward strand.
CATTTCTTACCAATTTTGTTTAGTAAATAAGCAGTACATAAAATATGAAATATAAAAATATGAAACTTATAAAATATGAACCAAAGTAAAGCGTTATTGCCTAAATCTAAGTTGAAATTGATAATTCTAAAAGAAAGGCATTAAAGTTTACTCCAAGGTTGCTACATGATGGGTAAGAGCTCTAGAACCTCCCTATAAACAGGCGGATTCAGAGACCAAAGGGCCCAGAGCTCTCTCTGCCTTTCATTTTAATAGGTTTTTCTGAAGATTTTTTGACTGAATTAGGAATATGAACCAGAGAGGAACAGAGTAGCTGAAATTGCTATAGCAGTGACCTGTAGAATGTTAGGGATTCTTATATAACAAGATAGTTGCACTACACACTCCAGAACATTTAAAATGATACCAGACATGAAGCAGTAATAAGATCAATCCTCATCATTGAGGTTATTGAAACAGTAAGATTCATTGCGATGGAGACTCAGATTTGACCGAAACCTTTGAAGTTTAGCATTAGAGAAGACACTCGACTTTTTAATTTCTGCGAAGGCTAGAATAAACTCCCCAGATTCATCAGCAAGCATACAGTTCATCTTAACATTAAAATGGTGTCCTGATATGTTAATTATAATTTCATTTATTACATCAACCCTATATAAAGGTTTAGAGAGAAATGTATTTTATATGAAGGTTTCATCTATAAAGGTATAATAAGAAATTGTGAAACTGATGGCAATGGAAATATACAAACCTCAAGAGTCAACACATTACATCACAGAGGCGCCTGGAAAGTAAAAACTTTTTCAGTTGAAAGCAAAGTACACATCTCTCTTGTAATCCTATAGAGAGCCGTACAAAGTTCATTTGGTCACCTGGATTTTTTTTCTCAAAATGTTGCTTTAAATGAGTGTGTATGGTTAAATCAGGTCTTGCTCATTTTCTGTTGATTGGCAACATAAGTATTGACAGAACAACAACTACAATCTGACAATCCAGTATTTGATTGGTGCTAGATTGCTGTTAGCTGTTAGTCTAATGGGGATATAGGCTTCCAATCGAATTCATGAAACATTCCCAGACCGGAAACAGAAATCTATGTGATCCATATTGTGCGAAAGTTAAGTTGGATTAAAATCGACCTGTGATTACTCCACACGTACTGCACCCCAAGTATAGTATCCACATTGGCTCAAATTGTTATCTTATGTTAGTATAAAATACTACCGTTTTGGCCTCAGCATCACTCTAGAATTGGTCTCTAGATTGGATTTTTTAATATGATATGTATTTGGTTAAAAAGAGACTGACTAATTGGTGCTCTCAAAGCAACATCTCTATCATTTTATTTTTATAGCACTTTTAAAAATATCTTAACCAAAGTGCTGTACAATGTAAAAGGAAAAAAAACACACACTATAATAAGCATGAGACAAACAAGATAGACTGGTTTAAGGAAAATTACAGTAATTAACGCATGATGGATTTAGAATTGAAATCTAAACTCATTAAATGACATACACTATGGAAGAGTTAGTTCACATCATTGAGAGTGTTATTTCAATTGTGGCTTTAAATTGAGATGGGAAGACAGACATCAAGGAGGCATATCTCTTGTGGGATGCTCTTTCACAATCTCATTCCGAGGGCAGCCAAAGGGAATGCACAACCACCTCCACATTTCAGTAGCAATCTATGTTCAGATGAGGAATTTTTCCTCAGCTTAAACCAAAAAGATATTTTTATCAACATTGAGACACATTCATGTGATCATTGCCATTTTAAAATGTTTTAGACTTTAAGATATAAAATGTCCATGTTGTCTGGTGGGCTTGTTTAAAGACGCATGTGAGCTCCCCAAACAACATACCAAGTCATAAGTCTATAACATAAAATGACACGTCGTAATAACACGATCTTTTCTTGAAAAAAATGTAAGTTGTATTTATGACATATGTCGGTTTTTACGAGAAGTGATCTTGTTATTATAACATGAGGGGGAAAAATGTGCATGGCAACAATGAGCTTTCATACATTATAAGCACAATCCCTAGCAAATGTATTTTTATATAGTTTATATCTTGAGATCAATTTATCCAATATCAAATTGGTGTTACATAACTTAAATTATGAAATGTGTTACTTTGACTTGCATGTTTAGGTAATCTCACATCCTGTCTCACATATATGCATTGCTGTATATATAAAAAATTAGTGTTTAACTGAGATTGTGCTCTGCTCTACTCCTAGGCTTATGGATGGTGTCCTAATGGGTCACAGTGCCCCAAATCACATGACACAAACCTAATTATCCAGCAGGATGAAAAGTTTAAAGAAGAAAAAAGAAAGAAAAGGAAACGCAAAAACAAAAGGAAAGCTTCCCTGGAGCCATCCGAGGCAGGCAGCTCTCCACTGAGTAAAAAATTACTGGTTGAAAAGGCTGAAGTCGACCAGGCAGTGCCCATATCTGACCATCTGATGACAGAGAATCGTGAACCAGCAGCTGCCGCGGAAGCTTGTGAGTCTGAGGAAACAAAAAGCAAAAAGGAAAGTGAGCCAGAAACACCTTCTGAAACCCAAGATAAACCAAAAGTGAAGAAAGACGAGGGAGGGATTCACCGGGCAGGGTTTGATGCCTTCATGACCGGGTATATTTTTGCATATGCTAGAAATGTGACTAAACAAGAAGAGTCGAGCACTGGGCCAGTCATTCCTACTTGCCTAAATAAGCTGTTCCTCAGCGCCAAGTCTGTCCCTCTGAATGTTGCTAAAAGCACCTTTTCCAAGTCTTCAAAAGCTCACATTCACAAGATGGATTACGTCTGGGGGAAAAACACTGCTGTGAAGATGGAGGAAAATGCATAGAAAGCTTTTATATGCAGATTGTGAACAAATAAAACCTTAAACATACACAGTTCTCCAATCTCTGATTTTTCTTAATGGAAATTAAATGGTGTGAATAGGAGAGATGTTACACATTCGTAGTGGAGCACAAAGGAGAACTTCAGTGAATGAATGATGAGTTTGGGTTTTTCAAGGCGAGCCATAATTATAATGAACTCTTGTAACAAACATATTCATGTATCAACTTGTGAAATAATGTCAAGTAGGTTAAAATAGCAGACTGTAGAGTAGCTGCAAGTTCAATAAGACATTTGACATTTATTTTAAACAAATCATTAAACACATCGACTGTACAAATACTCATCTATTATTGGAAAATAAGTCCTGATCTGTCTTTGGTAGAAATATACATCTGAGGCAGCTGCAAATATACAATCAAAATTTCGAGAAACAGTCAGGACTATTTAACGCAGAAAAATAGAATTAAGAATAAACTAAAACTCATGTTATTCAAATATGACCGTAAAATTGACCTTTTCTTTTAAATATCAAAATATATCTTCTCTATAAAATTATTACACCTTGGTTATATTTGTTGCATAGAAATGTAGTGACAAAAAACTAAATAACAAATCTTTTCAAGGGCTGTTACACATTTAAGTAGATAGAGACATTAAGAGCAGAGAGGTCCAAGAGGGAAATAACAATGGCACACAGCGTTAGCATAAATGAAAAAAAGAAGGGATAACATGGAATGTATATTCACTAGGACCAGCTGTGCAAAAAGTGGAATTGTTCTTCCTCAATGTCTAAAAAAATATACTTAACCAAAGCTGCTCCTTAACATTATGTATGGGTTTCAGTTTGTGTGACCAATAAAAATAAATTAAAAGCATTAGTAAGTGCAACAAAGCATCAAAAAAGAAGGAAAAGCCCTGTAAACCTCAACTCGCAGTTGAAAACCATCAAACAGACGTCTCGGTTTCACATCTGATTCCTTGTTGGAAGTTTAAACAAATATATACATCCTTTAACAAAATTAAATAATTCTTCAAAATAATCTCTTTTTGCATGACATGGTATTCGTTTAAGTGGGCTGGAGATCTAGAGGTCACATTTGGAGAGAAGTTCTTCAGAGGACGAATGTTTGCAAGCGCTGAGCTTGATGGGGCAGAGTTCCTGTGCCTCCACTGTCATTCTGAGTGTAATCGAGTTCCTTGTTGAGTCGTCTTGATCTTCAGCCTCCATTTCTTCACAAAAATCCCCGTTGTGCATCCGTGTTGCATTCTTCTCAGCAGCAGGGCTTTCTCTGCTGCTGGAGCAGTCCATAGCCTCTGCATCTCGCCCTGAGGGCTCCAAAAACGACCAGTCCTCATCATCTTCCTTCATCGTTGTTGTGCTTTCAAGCTCTCTGTCTGTTATTGGCTTGAATGGAGGGATCTCTGTGACCGTGTATTTCTTAGCCCAGCTACTCAACACCCTCTGCCTGGTGTCACCGTTTGTCTGGGCAGGATCGCTCTTGGAGGAGGGCTGAGATGAGAACAAGACTTCTGAGTGGGGTAGAAGGGGTGAGACGGGAAGTGATCGACATTGCCGACCGGGGAGCTGCCAGGGATCTGGCCAGTTAGCGGAGGATGAAGTGCTGACATTGGGATGAGGTTGGTGTAAGCTTTGACTGGCTTGAGGAGAGTGCAGATCAAACATCAGGGAGAACACAGACTTACTGGGGTTGTCATAAAATTTAATCTTGCCACCTTTTAAGTCCTCTCGGGCTGTGAAAGGGTTGACTTTTGGGATGAGTCCCCGAGGTCCAAGATTGTAGTAAGGGTCTTGGACGTTTACTTTGCGGCCGTGTTTTCGGGAGAAAATGTCTGACTGACTGCGGGATAGCCAAATGTTGCGACGAGGACGTGGAGACTTGGGTGGAATCTTGTCATCGTGAAAAGCAAGTGGATTTAACCTCTTTATCGCCTTCTCAACTGCACCTAGAATAGCAATTATAAAGAGACACCATTATTGTTTCGATAATAGTCGTCATTTTCTCCAAATTAGTTTGGATCCAATTTTACTTTAGAAGTAAATACAGGGTATCATCAATGTCAAATTTTAAGAAAAAGTGTTTTATTTGAATTAGAGATTAACAGTGGTACCTTGAAATACCAATGCTATATGTTACGGAAAATTCAAGACACAAAAGGCTATGTGAAGAATATTTTGCTTCATTATACAAAAAAAGTGTCAACATATGAAAAATGCTCAAAAAGAAATGCATCTTTGACATTTGAAATTCGGATGGAAGACAACACTGGAAATCATGTGACTATTCAACGTGCCACCAAATGTTCTGCTCTCCTATTGATCAGCCCAGATGCTGTGTGCTTGTGCATACTATCCTGGTCTCCTATTGGTTGCCTGACACCCCATAACGCCATCCCGGAAGAGCTCTCCCTGTCTTCATGCATGCTTCTGGTTTTGTGTTCGTGCCCTACATTTAAGAATATTTTCGTATTCATTTTTGGCTAAGTGTATTTTTTTGGTCATGGATCTCCTCCGCTACCATTCGTTCTCCTCCCCTACCACCTCCTCTTACATGCCGCCACATCGCCTCACCTGAAAGGTAAGGAATGTGTACTTTTAAGGATTGAAGAATTGAAGTTGAAGTTTTTCTCTGGTTTTCCATGTCATTTTACATTTTTAGTTGTTTCTCTGTGGCTTGGAACGGATTAGGCCTTTTTACGTCAACATATCAATAAAATTCAGCATACGAAGGCCATCGTGGAATGTATTAACTTCGTATCTTGAGGTATCATTGTATCAGGTAATCAGTCCGCGCATAACAGGTGCAGAAGTGTCCTTGTACTGAAAATAATTTAACAATAATAGCAATCTGATCAAATTATATATACTCTAATAAGGAGTACAAAGAGTTCGCTATAGCAGGTAAAGGCAACAGCCAACTTTGCAGCAAATTATGCGAGCACAACTATGGCATGAGCTCCACAAGCCTCCTTGACGTAAGAGTCTCACGGTATTGGACCAGAGGTAGAAGATTACACGTTGCTTCCAAACACACATATACACAGCGTTTACGTACAATTTAACAACTGCATTTGATAAGCAACAGTCCGACCTCACTAGTGCTTTTGAAAAATAGCACACTTCACCTTGGCTGAGTTTGAGACCACAAAGTAATCAAACATTCTGCAAAGCTTTTAACAGACATATTCTTGTTTAAAATGTTTTAGAGGCAATGCTTGATTAACAAAATATTTAATTTGAGTATTTTGGCCACAAGATGGCAACAGCGCAACATTGGCTTCAAACAGAGAGGAAAAAATAGTTTGCAACAAAATTCCCTGATTATTTCATGCTTTTATCCCCTATACCTTTCTCTCTGAGAATATAATTCAAAATGCTATTTTTGATGTTCAGAAAATTAACCCAAAGTTTGTCTTTATTACCTGAATATGTTTTAGCTGACAAAAGTCCAAGCAATTCCTTTAAATCAGGGATGTCAAAGTCAAATCTTACAGAGGGCCAAAAAAAAGTTGATGGCCAGACTGGTTCAATGTCTACCAAAACATTTTGGAATGATTGCTCATAGCCTATTGAACTAAGAGCTGAGAATTTATTATGTATATAATTTTGATGATTAAATAAATAAACCAATATTTTCTAATGTAAGTATTTTTAAGGAAAAATATTTTCAATGGGTGAAATTGAATTCATTATAAACTGAAAATGCATTGTTGTGTTGTTCTATGATCCTACCAATCACTGCTTTCAAATTGTAAAATTATAGAAAAAAAATCTAATCAGTGAAATCATTGTATTCTTGAGTTTACAGGCTATTGTTAAATAGTGGAAAATGTAGTGTCTGTGCGTAGCATCACCCCAGGGTCCATAGATAATGCATTTGCAGGCCAGATTTGGCCCCCAGGGCCTTCATCACATTTTAGGTTGAGACCAAAATATAAACCTTTGCTAATATTCTAGATGATCTGAGCAAAGCCTCAGTGGAAACAGCGTGTGTGAGGTGCTCCGTCAAAGCAGTTCACATCAAAGATGGAGTCAAAGCACATCAAAGCTATTGAGTGAGAGGAATATGGAGCGGACACCAGTAGCTGTATGGTCTTTTTGAACATTTAGATCAAGTCCGGAAGTAGAGTTGGAGTAAACACACCTTTAGGGACAGCCTTTTTCTCCCCCTCTACAGCAGCTAAGAGCATCCTGTCCCTCTCGGAGTCTTTCAGCTTTTTCTGGATTTCCTCCAGTCTCTTGACTATCTCAGTGAAGGAGGGCCTGAGCTTTGGATCCATCTGGGATACATAAGGAGTCAACAAGAGGATAAAAACATCAGCAGCTAAATCTGGAGGAGCGGCTCAGTCTCGCTTCTATTCTAAGAATGCTTCACTACTTATAATGGTGTGCGAGTGTCATGTTGGAAACCTCTCATTACACAGAAATGTCACCTACAAGCAACAGAAGATTATAATATTCACAATGTTACACCTAAATGTCTTGTGCTTTATGCAAGTTTATTATTAATGAAGTACAGCAGAGTCAATTTAGTCTTATTTGTATAGTTTTATGACAATATTTTATATGAACAGATTTGACAGGTGGATTTGTTGAATGTATTTTTTTCATTCATCTGCACTTAAACTAGTGTATAGAATGCCAAGACCGAAAAAAAAAAACCAGTCAACTATCTGATGAAGAATCCCCAAAATTGAATATAATTTCTATAAAACAGCAGATTTTTTTTTACATTTTTACATTCTTAAGTTCAAGGAATCCTGATGTTTAGTTTGCCATTTTAAATGGCATGCTAAACCTTATTTGAAACTTCAATCTCTCTTTCACAAACAATATAAAATGTAATTCTTAATACACCAGTTGATAGGAATAAGACTGCTGAAAAGCCTGCTTTCTTCTCCACTTGTGATTTGCTGCCATGGTTCTGTTTAAAGTAGTGACATTTCTTAAAAGATTGGATCTTATAATGTCTTGCTGCCATTTGATTGGATGACAAACGTCCAACTTAATGAACAATATTCTTTAATTGGAGTGAAAGTCCTTAGAAGCAGAAAACAAAACATAAAACTGCCTGATATGTGACATCCTTTTAAAGGTACGCAATGTCCGAAAAGGTTCATAGTTATATTGAAAATATTTATGCTAAGTCTAGTCTTTTTATGGATGCTGGCCAAACATGTCCACGACGTGTTAATTATCTATGTCTGTTTTTAAATATTATATTTATGAATGTTTTCCCAGTGATGGGTTGTGGCTGGAAGGGCATCCGCCGCGTAAAACATATGCCAGAGAGTTGGCGGTTCATTCCGCTGTGGCGACCCCGAAAGGGAAGAAAGCCGTCATGAAGATGAATGAATGAATGAATTTATGAATGTTTCCTTTTCAAGTTCTTGAATACTTGAATGTGTGTGTCTGTATAAATCTCAACTGAACACAAACTCTGATGAGTAAGGGTGTCTATTTAAAAAAAAAGTTAAAGTGTGAGGAATCTTTAAAGGACTCTTACGTTGCAGCAGTTAAAGGCAAGCTGAAGGAAGTCAGGGGGGCAATCTCCAACCATGTGCTGGAAGGCATGGTAGTCCAGACCAAAGTTCTAACGGTACAAGTACAAGGTAGCAAAAATCTGAAAATGATATCTATCTGCTCAGCTTTCTAATAGTCAAGGGACTCACTTCAGTGCGCGGTAAGTAGTCTGGGTCAGCCTGTATCCTTGCTATAATCTCACACATAATAATCCCATATGAGAAGACATCAGCCTGGAAATGAACGAAAAGAAATCATCATGTGTCCTGAAGTTTGCAAGCCTTGTGACAGAGCTTAGAGTTCAGAAACTCAACCTTTTCATTATACGGTTCATCTCTCAAGACTTCTGGAGCCATCCAGAATGGGGATCCCACCACAGACAGCTTCTCCCCCTCAGAACTGTACACAGGGTAATAGAAGAAAAAACACACCAGCATATTAAAAAAATGTTTCAACATGAACAGATTCCACCAAATATGCAAAGACAACCGGCGTTCTTACAACAATTTATGACTACAAATTTGGTTGCAATTTAAAAAAAAGTTTAAAGTTTTTAAAAGGAATTCAAATTTGATAGAATTTTGTTTGTCTTAAGAGGCACAAGTAAACAGGAAAGCAGTATTTCACTCAACAAGTAGTAAATGAGTTTTGAAGGTTAATACGGGAACCTAATGGATTGTGTGCTGGAAGCTTTTCAATAGTAATAATGAAAGGTTCTTCCCTCGTTCTTTTATAGCTGAAGTATTGTGAGAAACAGAAGCCCTAATGAAGCCATCAAGCATCACCCAACACATAAGCAGGTGTGCTCATAATACAATGAGGGCATTTACATATGCTGAATAACTCACAAAAATCTGGAAATTAAAAAACTTTGACAGGGAGCGTCACGGTGGCGCAGTGGGTAGCACGGTCGTCTCACAGCAAGAAGGTCGCTGGTTCGAGCCTTGGCTGGGTCGGTTGGCATTTCTGTGTGGAGTTTGCATGTTCTCCCCGTGATCATGTGGGTTTTCTCCGGGTGCTCCGGTTTCCCCACAAGTCCAAAGACATGCGGTATAAGTGAATTGAGTAAGAACGATTGTCCATAGTGTTAAAGTGTGAGTGTGTGCAATGGGTTGCGGCTGGAAGGGCATCCGGCGCGTAAAACATATGCCAGAGAGTTGGCGTTTCATTCCGCTGTGGCGACCCCGAAAGGGAAGAAAGCCAACATGAAGATGAATGAATGAATGAATGCTTTGACAGGTTTCGTTGACACAACTGGATCATCCATTAAAAGTGGGTAGTATTGATGGATCCTCTTTTAGGATTTGTATTTTAATATCATGATGTATACAGAATTCAGTCTGTTTCAGTTCCCAGTCTGTAATGATTGACAATTTGAATTACATGTGTAATGAGAAAAACAATCCACATTTCAATGCAGGTTAAGCCTTTTACAGGTACACCAAAATTGGTTTATTGGGTAAAAAACTCTTTTCCTCACAATCAGTTTCCTCATAAACAGTTTTTGGGAGTAATCCAAAAAACAGAAGCCCATTTTTTCTGTCACGCATAGTGAGCATAACTAGGTTACTGAAACACCTACTTACTCGCCAGAAGCAGATATGAAGTCCTATAGTTTAGAGATTGTAAACTTTACCTTTGGTAAAGCCTGTTTAGACATTATAGAAAGTAACAAAATCTTAAGCAAAAAGGATTCCTACACATTTTAAAGACTAATCAACTTATTTTTTGCTCTATTTTGTACTGTTAAATGCTTGTTCAAAATTAATTTCTTCCTCTGCATAACGATTGACAATGCATTACCTTTCAAAAACAATCCATTGAAATCTCAATAGTCAAGTTTGAAGATATACATCCTTCGTTTTAAGCATTTAGGCTTATTAAAATGCCACCAGCTTAAGAAAAAAATTATTCAAAGAGCCCTGCTTTTGAATTTAGGTTGAATCTGTTCATGTGGAGTTCGTTTAAGGCCTGTTTTTAACTCACTGCATTGTACACTTGTAGTCGATTACAAATGAATATTAATGGTTACAATTAAGAACAGCTTGGTTTCATATTTTTCTCCAATATATGGACAGAGTGGTCAAGACGACACAGTTAAAATTACAATGATACAAACACACAATCAGTTGGTCACACTTTCAGGTTTAATAAGTTATGAGTTTGAAACTCTGCTATCAAGTAGTGCATTGGGTAAAGAAAAATTTCAAGCACTTAATCCAAAATAAAGTGTTTGCTGTTAAAATAAGCTTGTGAATCAGATGAAACAGATTTCAATTCAATTATACAGTTTGTAGAAAAACTGCACAGACAACATGATTTTAAAACTATGCAGAAATGCGCTGGTGGTAAGGTCATGAGAGAGAAAGAATCTTGAGCTCCTCTGGTATTATTAGCTCTCTTAAAAGTTGACATTGGACAGCGTGTGCTTTCCAAACCAGATAGCTGAGCCAGTACCACTCGCATCTCACCAATGCCTCCATTGAGACTTCAAGGGTGCCCAATACAATAATTCACAATGAAAACACATAAAAACATCTGTCATGATATTTTCCAAAAGAGGCCTTTAACAGTAAATGACCACAAGAACATATTTCCATCATGTAGTAGGTCTCCACTCACTCATGACAGGGGATTTTCTCAGCAAGGCCAAAATCTCCAACGACAGCAGTGTAGCCGTTCTCGTCAGACTTGATCAAGCAATTCTGAGTGATGATCAAAGGAAAAAGAAAGAGAGAAACAACAAGATGAACATATTCGCCTCCTCCCACAGGAAACTTACACTAGAGATTCAGTCAATTAGAATTACTTAAACCGAAAGCAACAGAGTAGCAGAGAAGCCAGGGGGTGATTCCCAAAGCATATCATTAAGGGAAGTCCCACAAGTGCTTGGAAAAGAAAGCAACATGCTGCTAGAGGTAGAGAAAACATGTTAGCGCATGCAACCAATAAGATCATGTTGATGGCTCAGTCAAAAGCCCCTGTTTCAGTGCTTTTGACAGCACATCCTAATACTTCAAAAACATCCCATGCCTTTGGTGCTGTAATAATTGTCTAACAGTTACACAGTATTGGGTCCTGTACCTTGGAGGTGAGATCTCTGTGAAATATCCCTTTTGAGTGTAAGTAACTAAGCCCCATAGCAATCTCCAAGGCCAGCTTGGCTCGTGTGGCCCAGCTCAGGAACTTGTTGCTTTCCAGCAACTGCTCCAAGTTTCCTCCATTAATGTACTGAAAAAAAACAGAATAAAAACATGTAATGGACAAATGAAAATGATGGTTAAAAACAACCAATGTAAGACTGATGTTTTGGGAGAAAATGTAAAACCTGTGAAAACGTATTGTAAACAGCAGTAAATTTAACCTACAAATTATCATGCAAATGTAAAATAGCCACATTCGTAATATCAAATTTGTTGGAGAACCGGAGTCATGAATAATGGATGTGACACATGCCTAAATAGCCTTTTCTACTGAGGCAGAAGTGCAGGGCAAAGCACAACATTTAGAGAAATGTTTAACAGTAACGTGAATCTCAGGTCATATTGAAAAACAAAAAAACAAACAAACAAAACAAAACTAGAATACGATGTTCTTCTAGGACTAGAAATATAGCAACGTGCTGTTGATCAACTTGCAAATTTATGACAAAATGCAATGGAAGCAATGGAAGAAGATTTAGAAGTGGTGTCCCTGAACTGCGGTTAAGCAAATGGTAATTGATCTATTGCCAACATCTACCCTCCCTTAGTAACTGTTGCTAACTCAGACAAGAAGTAAGAGCTGCTCATTGACTTCAGAAAAAATAACATCATGAGGACCCAAAATGTTCAGGACATCACAGCAAGAAAGACCATCACAGCAAGAAAAAAACAGATATAAAATCTCCAATTACTTTAAAGGTGGAATATGATAAAGTTTGTTGTGGCAGATGAGGATATCCTTGTTCACCTCCTGGAAATCCACAACCACACATGTTCCAGAGAAAAAATTTAGCTCAATCTTGTATTTGGTTTAGAATGCACTCCCTTGCAAAGCCTCTCAAAATATCTGGGATCTGTTTGACTTCTCATCTACGTATTTCTATGGACCAGTGATTGGCTAATCAGGTGGTCAGGGATGTGTCTAAGGTTATGTTCAGACTACAGGTCTTAATGCTGACATTTGATTTTATAAAATTAAATCATTTTTTTTTTGTATCCGTCCTGTGTATGAACGCAATCCAGCTCGCTGGAAAAATCTGAATTGAGTTGTGCATACAATCATGTAAAAATCCAATACAGGTCAAATATGGGCAAAAACAAACAAACTGATTTTGTCACATTGGGCTGCAGTTTGAACAAACCCATATACTCTAGTGTCAGTGAACATTGAAGCCAGGCTCCTTTGTTTTCCAATTGTTGAGGGCATGAAAGGCTAGAAGCATGAACCTCTTCCTTACTACTACAAATCTGACTATTCTTAGCATTTACAATAAATCAAGAGAATTACTATAGAAGAAGAAAGAATGGGGACCACAATCTGGCCTGCTTTCCAAATATCTTCTCACATAACACTCACACTTGTTATCTCCAATGTATGAGGAAAAATATATGGAAAAAGACATTGTCACAAGCATAAACGGCAAATTCAATTCTGATAGGTAACCAAACCAGGAACCTCTTGACTGAGAAGCAGCAGTAATAACTGCTATGCCACCTGCAGTATAATTATGATGTTGACAGCTCTATGTGTTTACAATACACACATGAATCCAATCAGCTTCCCAAGGGTAAAACTATTCCATGGCAACTCTCCAGGGAAAAGGCTTCCATGAAAGAAAAGGTAGAGTCGAGTGGGAGAGCTTCTGTTTCAATCAGTACATTTACATAACAGCAGCATCTCATAATTACTGAAGATTTTTGCAGCAGGACCTGTTTATGTGTGATTAATTTGAATATCAGTTTGAGATGGCTTAATCATGTAGACTTCTAAATAGGGGCCTGAAGTGTTCACTGTGGGGCACTGGTTTCAACAGTGTCCTAATTCTGGCTTGCCTGAAATGATCTGTGCTGGCAGATAAAGGGATCCACATTTAGCTAACCAAATTAGCCACGACTGACTAAACAGTGGAGACCTTAGCATGCACTATAAAAACCAAAAGGCAGAAAAGATGGATGACTGAATTATATCTTTATAGGAAACGCAGAGATAGTGTCATTTCCAGAGTGCCAACTCAGACCGACCACAACCACACCACAATCCTTTCATCTATTAAGAGAGGAATCTACCAGCAAATTAGTCTAAAAAAATGAACAAAATATAGCTACGTAGTGGAGGTAAAAGGCTAAAAACCATTCCTTTTTAAGGCACTGAACTGAGCATTTGTCCACAGAACAGTTTAGTTTTCAGCAGCTTTTTCAATTATTCAAACTCCTTGTGTTTTTAAGTTAATAAAATGCACCCATTGTAGCCATTAATTTCTTTGAAAGATCAAACACCTCCATAGATGCAAAGAAAGAGCAGTATAACAACATTTAGAGTATAGACTGTTAAAGTATTTGGTTAAAAGAATTGTGCGTTAAAGCATTTCTACAAAAATATATAAAATAATAAAAACAACAGTTTTAGATTAATCTATTAAAAAAAATACTGGTAGAAATTATTAGGACTATGGAAAAAAACAAGGTGGCAAGCCAATTTTTTTATTTGACATTAAAAAGACTCTCATCCAATGAGCAACTTTTCTAACTTAAAATATACAACATTCAGATGGAAACATGTTAATTAAACAGGTATTTTAGTAAAGTACAAGCCTTCTTTGATCCACTGAACAAGACAAAGATAGCTGGCAGGTTTTTGTGAAATAATGGCACCTCCCCATGCAGCAGTTTATCAACAAATGAAACAAACAAACAAAAAAAAATCTGTTAGTCGTCTAAACTAGCTATTCCGTAAAATTAAAACAGACCTTACTCTGTATTTTTAGGAATTTTGTGAAGTGCACCGAGACAGACTAAAGTGAGGAAAAAGTGCTATTTCATGTGTAATAACAAACACTTTTGTATCCCATACAAATGCACAAAATAAACCTTAATCTCAAAATCACTAAGGGTTTAAATACTAATCCGCATCATTTCTGTTTAACACACTACCTGTTTTGCTGTAATGCATCTGTTTAAGCCCCAAATGTTTCCTTCGCAAGACCCAACACCCATTTGCAACAGGATAAACTGAAATCAGCAAGTGCACTTGTTATATTGAGAAGCCAAGGTGTTAGTTTATCTTCTTCATAAAACAACTGACCGTCTTAAATATCTTGGGCTAATTATACAAGCTACGCTGTGTTTGGTTCTGGGAGCTCTGCTTTTAGCTCTGTTTACCTCAATCAGCAGATGGATAGTCGATCAGTAACATCTTCACAAGTTTAAAGTATTTTACAAACTTTTAATGCTTTCCACAGATCGAGAAAGTGTTAACATGGTTAAGTTCTACAACCAAAATTCACATATTACTTCAAATAAACCAATTATATGTTAACATACATACAAAGTATCTGCATTTATTACACAATTATATAATAGCTTGAACAAATGTTCTGGGGCTGCTGATGTTCAAGCCCTCTTCCCTCTACCTCTCTCCTTGTTGAATGGATCTCGTTCCAAGTATCTCTCTAAACGCCATATAAGGACATTTTTCTTTGAAGTGGTCACATTTTTTCAAGACTTCCAGCCAATGCTACACTGGACCATTGGGTCATTGCTGACTATCCAGTGTTCTCCCTGCTCCATGCTAAAAAAAGTAACATGCATCAGTCCAGGATGAAGACTTGAGGTTATTAGGCCACTGATGTGTATGCTTATTTAGCACTAATCCCCTTGATGAAACCGTCACTCACCTTGAGTGCATTGGGTATTGATGCAGGCAACCCCTTAGGTCAAAAACCTTCACCCGGGGCTGATTTCATAACTGTAGTGATGAGTGAGCGCAATTAATAAATGGACAGCTCACTCAGCAGGCTCTACATGAAATGACTTTTGGTGGAAAAGACATGAATTAGATTTTCAATAGCAAGCACGGCACAAGGTCCCAGTGGCTTTGAAAAGTTGCGTAATCCTTCACCAGGTCAGTGATTACAAGTCCACTAATACCTCTTTCTGTCAACACGAATCAAGACAGCGCAGTAAAAGATCAGATGCCAATGGGAGACTAAATAGATCTGCTTTGGCTTGAACTAAAATGAAAGTAATGGTGAACACCACCATTTATTCAAGGGAAACCAAGCAAAAATTAGAATGTTTGTCAAAATAAAATGTAATTATTGAAGACCATTATTCTAACACTTTAGCAGTCATGTTTTCTCAAAGAGGCAATTTCACATGAAAAGGTCTTGGCACACTTCAAAGAGTGCATCAAAGGTAAATAAGAAAAAAACATGTAAAAGAGAGTTTAGTAAAAGAGAATTCAGAAACATTCAAAACTCTGCTCTGTTATTGTAACAGGTCTATTTGGAATCAAAACAAGCTTGTAGCCAATCAGCAGGAGCTATAAAAAGTTGATTAATTTGGGAAAGAATTTACTCGAAACAATAACATCTCATAGACTCCTTTCACATCAACAATGTATTTTCGTGAAACAAGCATGGATAGTTTTTTATTCACTTCTGTATTGTTTTTAAAAGCTTGTTGCGGGTGACTGCAACACATCTGACCAATCAAAATTCTGCTTCTTGCAATGTCAGTCCAAACATTTAACATGTCAGACCGATAAAAATTTCTTTTTGCAGCAGCCAAAAAACTACTAGCTGTCCAGCAAGATGTTTTCTGGGTCAATCAAAGTCTCTGGATTTTCTTCATTTTTTACACATTTACACTTGTACTCTGTACCATAGACATCTAAAGTACATTAGATCCAGAACCGAGGATAGTAGAGATTCAGCTCCTGCCCTGAAAGGCTCTACATTCCTTATCTGTTTTAATAAAGAATGCACCCAGAATGCTCTCTTTTGTTGTTGCTGCATAATCACTTGACAGAAAATCTGAGAATTTACAGAGCTTTTAACAAACCTTGTTTGCATATTCACATCCCCTTTTTGATGTGTATAACAGATTTTTTTTGTCTTTTGGTATCAATAATTTGCATCACTTCCGATGAGCAAAGGGCATTAAAACTTCAAAAGATAAATCAAAGAAGTCATTTAGAATGTTGATCAGAACCACTGGTGCACTCTGATTGGTCAACAGTATGTCATAATGAAATCTAAAAAGCTCAGCAGAACATAATTGTCTGGAATTGCTGTAAGGTCTGGTAGTTAAATACAGACATACAGTTATGATTAACTGAGACAGAATTAGTGAAGCTGCATTTTTTCAGTCACATTTATTGTCAGCAGAGACTAATTCCACCATAAATTTGAGGAAAACATAAAATAGTTTGGGGAAGAATTTGCTGTAAAATGAAGATAAGGTAAATTATGGCTTATAGGTAACTAGAAATAGATTTTATTTACTAGTTCTTCGAATTCGTTGTCAATAGCAGGCCAACAAACAAGTATCTTCAAGTAGAGCAGTGAGCTTTTCAATCATCTGACCATCTATCGAAGCACATTTCTCATTTTCGAAGCGTCTTCTGTTTACAAGTGTGTGTGACTTAAGCACTCAAAAAAGCTAATATTTTAGCTTACGAGCTCACATGTCTGTCTGTGTAACCTTCCAACTCATTTATTCATGTCGGAAAATCAAACATGGTTATGCAAGCTTTTCGCAGAAATTAACATGCAGGAAGGGAAAATGTTATAGTTTTCCTGCGACAGATTAATGGAGAATTAATTTACTTTGTGGAGTAATAAACTGGACTCATATTTTTCCCCTAGGAATGCCCACACAAAGAGCCATGAGCTTCTCTGGTGAGCTCGACTTAAACCTTAACTCTATTCAATCTTGGGCAGTTTAATGTATCGAGTGCCAGAAAGACCTAATTCAGCAGCTCCCTAAGATGCTCTGGTTGATTTAAGTAGAGAATTTACGTAGGGGTTTATTACAAACAAGTCACTAAACAAATCTTTTGGGAATGGCGACCAAATTCAGCAAAATTAAATTCATATAGAAAACCAAAGTTTTGTTGGTTGTTGGAGACCTCCACAATCAAGTAAGGAACCTTTCAAAATCACAACAGTGGCATGTTAATTTGAAAATATGCAATTTTAAAGATCCTTTTATTTCTACATTCCCAATTATCTCAGACATTCTCGTAACATGTACATACTTGCCGAAACTGTTAGAATTCAACTTATAAATCCAAAGAATATTTAAATGTGGCCATGATTCAAACCTATATTTTACATTCTTTGTATAGTCAAAATTCCTCTAATCAAAAGGCAACAATGTAACTACTGCAGAACAAATACAGTTTCGTGTGCAAAGTGCATGTAGAACCAGGAGAGATGTTTGTGCATTATTGTAGAGTGTATTAAGAAACAAACAGATACTTTTATTACAAAGACGACTGCTTTACTAAAACGTGTTCAGTAGAAATATAAGCAGCAGACCAGTTACTGGTTGTTTTAAAATAAAACTTGTTTTATCAGCGTTGACCTTTAGCATAAACCAATAACAAACAGCAACACTTACTCAAGTCTAACACCTTCATAGTGCAAGAAGGTAAAATAACTCATGCCTTAGGGGACTGCCAGGGGGCTCTAAAAGAATCCTTCCCCTCAGGCAACAGGAGACAAAGACTAAACTGTTCAGTGCTTCCATGAGTCATTTCATTCACTGGGGAAATACCAAAGACCTACGCATTTACAAGAAATATTCAAAAACTACTTTAAAAGTGTTACAATAATTATCAGCCTTGATTGCTGATATCTTTTAAATGGTATCTGGTGCCCTTTATCCCAAGCTTGAATGCAGTCACATTGTAATGGCGCCGATATGATAAAAGTACAGTGTTGTTAAAGACAAAGAAAGATGGCTGATATCTCTTACCTCTGTGAGAGCATGGAGCTGGCCTTCCTGTACACACACCCCCATGAATCTACACAAAAACAAACAGATGTTAGGTTCAGGTTCAGAAACATGTGAAAGTAAGATTTTTAGGCTGAATAAAATCTGCAAGGACAAATTCAGCATTTTCAGCTATACCACAATTTATATGTGGTCTATTTTATGCTCTTCATGTCAAAAATGGCTTTTACAAATGAGGCCATAAACTCAGACAGGTTTATGACGCTGTACATCAGGAAAGGTTGTAAACTGTCTGTTGCCGGTGGGTGGGTGAATGGCTGTAAAATCAACTTCGTATACAAAAACTAATGTTATTTCACTGAAAAACATAGATAAATTGAGGAAACAAGATTGTGCATACAAAATAAAATAAAATATAAGGAGTTGGGCTCTCTGTTTTTGTTTTACTACATATTGGGGTAGTGAAATGGACAGTTTTTACTCTGTAATACTGGACTTAAACAGGTTCATATATAATAAATTAATGACTGCTGATTACTAATTACATTTACTTAGTTTGTGTTTTGTGTGCCACTGGATATAACTGCAAAAGCTCCAGAAATTTAATTATAATTATGATTAAGAATCCTTATTTCACATAAAACTTAAAAATTATCAGCACTTGTATGAAGTGAGCAGATAAATACTTTTTTCTTTCATAAAAGCAGAACAAAGTTGAACAAAGTTTGACAATCAGCGAATTAGTAATTAATATTGCGGTCAGTAATTAATAACTACTTGAATAGATTCTTCATTCAATACTTTTCTACTCTTACTCAAGTATATTACTTGTTAGTTACTTTTATTCTTACTTAAGTAAATATTTTCACAAGAACTTTCACTCGAGTACATTTTTTGGATACTCCACCAACCTATGTTAATACTTTCCTTTACTGAACAATTATATTTCCTGATTTCAAAAGGATCTTTATATTTCCTAAGTTATGAGTATATTGTAATTCTATTTGGCTGCAGGGCCCGGGGAGCAGTGGGGGACACTGGTGTCTTGTTTAAGGGCACCACAGCTGTGGTTGTTGAAGATGGAGAGTACGTGTTTCATCAAGCACACCACCTTCAACTCGGTGGATCTGAGGATCGAACCAGCGACCTTCTGATCACAAGTCGATCTCCTTATCCACTAAACTACAACTGCCTTATTGACTATAAATACATTTTGATTGATTTATTGATGGTTGTGTAACATTTTTTTTAGCTAACTATTTGTATCTTTAGCAATGTCCCTTTTCTATTACAATGTAATTTTTTTGTGTACAAAGTCTTCAAAAGCATTTGTTTCCTGTTCGATGCAGAAAGATGAGGTGTAGTGAGGATGCTTTCAGGGACCACATTTATGTGGATTTATCAAAACCAGACTTTGCCTTTTAGTATGCTTCGCTTGGACAAGGTAGGATGCAACAACCAAACTACCAAATGTGTACCAAATGAGAAAAAAAGTGTACCAAGGTCTGCTCAAGGAGGTAGTCTCTACATGCTTTCAAACATATCAGGTTTGTGGTGAGAACAAGACACAGACTAAAGAACACCACACACCTTTGCGAACGTAAACTTCGCATCAGCTTCTCTGCAGAGGGCTTACACAACTCTGTTGATCCAATGGCGCTTCTTGCCCTTGAATGGCCCTCTTACCACTTCGCTTTTGTCCAATTTTTTGTGGTCTTTATGGGACTTTTTGAACAATTCCGGACACTAGGAAACCAAAAAAAAAGCTTTACACTATCCATTCTCTTTTTTATCCATCTTTTTCTTCTGCTCCATTTCCTGTCGCCATCCAACTGCCTGACGTGAGATCATGCATTGCAACAAAGAAAACATACAGCAAAGGCTTTTTGTTCTTTCATTTCCTCCAGATTTCTATAGGGAGTGATTTTGCCAAATAAGTTCAGTGTAGAAATCTGGCCAACGTGTGATGTAAACTTCGACGGCAGTAGTTTAGATTAGAGTGAATTGTGTGGTATGATCAGTGTGGTCGTCTTAACCTCTGTATTAGCCTAAAATGAAAGGCTTGTGAATCTCCACTGTAAGCTCTATAGGTTATGCAGACATCCAGGAGCCTTTTCCATGCCTTCACAACCAAGAGTGTCTTTGAATGGCCACCTAAGTCCCTAAGTGGGATACAAATTTACTTGTGTATCTCAAATTATGGCCTCATAAAAAAACTGGGTTGGGACTTCAACTAAGCCCCTAATTAACATTTACATGTATCGCTATAGTTCCTCAACATCAATAAACAAGACAATGGTGTCATTATAAACCACAAAAAGCCATTTCTCCCTCAATCTTTCATCCACATACCAATCCACATTCCTCTACACGTCAAAAACCCTGACATTATTCAACATTTCAAAGTCAACCTCTTCCTGAGACAAACCAATAAACATTGACTTCAGTTATTTACAAAACACAAAGTACCTGACAATGAAACAGATAACCACACAACATCTTAATGGTCAGATCTATTTCATGACAACTTTTACTGATCGCAGAACAAAGAGGAACAGTTGTTTTGATCTCATTGAAATCCACACTCCAGATGCTGTTTCACTGCATGTATTGTTAATGGATTTCTGTGGAACAAGGAGGAAGAGGTCATCCCTGAGTTTCCATTACAATACGGAGACAGACTGACTGTGAAAGCAACACTCCCACAGCTTCACGCTAGATTCATCTTGAGCCACTATCGAGGATAAAGTGAGGAACTGCTTCATTGAGCACGAACCCTTTTTTTTGTATCCCATTGACTACTGTATAAAATTAATTTCAAAACGCCGTTTCTGAACACAGCATCTATATTTCTACTAAGCATATGCAGCAAATGAAATCAGGAACCACAGAACAGAGAGGATTCGACTGGCATTTAAAATCAACTGTCCTTTGCTCTGTTTGCAATCTTCCTTCACCCCTCAGTCAACCTCTTCTCTTTCACCACAAAGGAAAGAGAGAAAATAATAAGAAATGTAGAGAGAATTAACTCAGGAGGAGGGGCTGTGATATGAGTGTGATTCTGAAAGCTAACCTGAGAATGTTTGGGTGAGAGAGTCTGTTCATCAGCTGAACTTCTCGCAGCATGTTGGCACGGTTACTGCTCAGTTTATTCATCTTTAGCGCCATTACCTGATCCGATGCTCTGTGGCGCACCTAAAATAAAAACAGAAAATTGTACTTTTAATTTCCCACTTTTTATTTAAAACACCAATAAACAAGACAATGGCTCCATTATAAACCACAAGGTGCCATTTCTCCCTCAATCTTTCCTCCATAAACAAACTCGCTTTCCGCTACAAGTCAAAAACCCAGAAAATTATTTCAACATATCAAAGCCAACCTCCTCCATTACTTAGTGTGGTGTTAGTTAGATGTACACTGTTGTCCATCTTTTTCAAGCAAACTCTGACAGTTTTTTCAGGTTTTTTAGTTATCAAGTAGCATGTAAAATTTTATTTTGCAAACAATTTTCATTACTATATCTCTGATTCTCAAAGTGACCAGAACCCAATTGTGCATTGTTGATATATAAAACAACAAAGATTTGTTTTTTGCTTCAGCTTCCAAATAAACAATTTTCTTAATCTACTCTTGTCACCATTTTCGGTGAGTCTAAAGCATGTAAGAGGGCTGGTGATGTAATCGCCTAAAATGTAATGTCTAATAATTCAAAAACCGAAGCAGCACAAACGAAACTTTTACTGGCACAAACCAGCACAAACAAAGGAGACAGTTTGTGGTAAATTTGGAGCATGTGAAAGGGGGTGGAGTTGGGGGGGGGTGACCTTTAAATAAATAATTTAGATAAAAACGAAAGCAGCACAAACAAAAACTTTAACAGCACAACCCAAGCACAAACAATCGAGACTATTTTTGCGAAGTTTGACGTTGGGTGGGAGACCAACTTCACTGAGTTGGCACTGGGCATCTTCTGTTTGAGTTCAGGGTGGGTTTTTTAATAGATTTCTTTTCTCTAATTAAAAAACAAATATGGTGATGCCAGATAGTTCGGAGAAAGGGAAAGTTGGCAGTTGCCTTAAATCTGGTAGGAGCTAAAAGTCACACAATGGAAGGGTCTTTTAATAAACAGCTCAAAGTATTGACAGCTTTTTATTAAAAATAACTAGTGTTTTAAAACGTTTTTATTTAAAAGGTTCAACACCTGCTAAATGTTCAAAGAGCACTATTTGGTTACTCTGCCCATAACCTTTTCAACCACCAAATTGAAAATTGAAACACTACTTTGATACACTTGTAGTGTAAAGACATTTTTTTTATCAAACCACACGAAGAAAAAAAACTTAAATATTATTAAAAAAAATACCTGTGTGCTTAGGTCCAGCTATGTTTGTACTTTTCTTCAACAAACAAATAGTTTTTTTTTACAACACTGCTGCTTACTGTGTGGTAAACAGCTAACTGCATCTTTCAACAGGGTGCCCTGTTACATATTTTATGTAGCCACAAACAGCTAGAGCTGACTTTAAAACACGAACACCATTTTCTTCCAAATTCTGTTCAGTGCTAATACAGTCAGAGTTTGATGCCAAACATGCAGCATTCTGATTTTTTTTGTTTTGTTTTGTTTTTCCAAACATTGATAAATTTAGCATTTCAGTAACAAGAATTTCAAGGTTTCCTCACAGTACATGTGGGGATTTATAATGGAATTCTTGAGATTGCCATAACAAAAAGTCCTGAAACTAAAGCAGAAGCTGTATTAGCTTCCCAGAAAGGTTGATTCAGATAACTAACAGATCTAGGATCTTGTTCATGGCATTAGCCCAGTCATAAGCAGACTTCCCTTGCCTGGCATTCTCGAAGGATTTCATCTACCAGGATGTAAGCCAGAGCAAGAAAATACAGCTGGCAGCAGAAAATCAAATATAATTTGGCATGTTAAATTCAATGTTTAAAAAATGGCATATTAGTAAAATAGTTATATAAATAAAAAATAGCGCATGCAATATTAAAAGTTTGCAAGAATGGTATCCAATACAGGTCCCATTAAAACATAAATATAATCAATTACAAAACTAAGGTAAGGTTGCTAAAGATTTGAAAATAAAAACAATGTGCTAGTATTAACATGTCCCTCTATAACGAGTATATAAAACACACATCTGAGCTGAATATAAAGCCAAATAACTTCTTTCATGATGAAAAACTAACCCGATGTAGTGCAAGTATATGTCCATGTACATAGCGGGCATTCAGAAACACTTCTCTCCATCATTTGGAGATAGATGGATAGAAGAATTGATCTTGGTAATGGGCATCATGATGACACAATGTTCTCTTAGGGCTTCTCTGACCTCAAATGTTCATTGAATTATTTACAGTGAATATAATCCCCCAGAGCCGACTATCGTGAATCAATGTTAGAACTTGGTTTAATGCAGGAGAAGGTCATTGGAATCTCAAGAAATTGATCTCACTTTTTACGATGCAAGTAATATAAAAGGTCCGCAGGTTTCTTTCTTAAAAATCTGCAATGTTGGGCAGAAAGCAGAGTGCACATTTTTGCACATACAATTTCATATTTGACTACAGCTGGTTTGGTTCAGTCAGGTGACTACATTTAAAATCAACATGACTCACACATCTAAAAACTATCTTACCTTATAGACCTCAGAGAAAAACCCAGAGCCAATTCGCTCACAAATGAAGTCATCAAGCCGAGTCAGACAGGAAAAGGCACTGATGAGGGCCCGGTAAGAAGAGGGGCAGACACGGTCTGGTGGTCCTGGCCCATTTTCTGATCCACCTCCACAATCCAAGTCCTCCAGCCAATCTGGTCGAGTAGGGAACCCAGCAATGGAATTGCGTTTGCCTCTCTCCATTGCAGGAGGTGTAAATCTAATCAAGGAGTCACGATCACTGGTTCACATGTTTGACTTCCCTTGGCAGACCTACAGAAAAAAAATGTAATATTACAATTAAATAAAAATCCTTTAATTACTTTTTTTAAGGCAACTGAATGTCTGAAAAATCAACACAAGAGTAACTGTGAAAAAGCTTTTGTATATTTAAAAACACACTTGAAATCCCAATTACAATTCAACTGAAACACACAATATCAAAACTAACTTTTACTATATAAATGGTGGTGGATTGGAGTAAACATAATTCTTAAATAGTATAAATATTTAATGTATTTATATACTGTATATATTGAAAACAATTAGTAAAGTAATTGCTAAGCACCTTTTTCTCCTGTTAAGTATCATATTACAATTGAAAACATCCCTAGGAAAGCGAACACACCTTGTGAATAATATTCCAATAAATGCACAGTTAGGGAAGCACACTAGTACCCTGGTATAGACAAAGCACTGAGAGGGTCAAATCTTAGATTCATCAGCCTTTGTGTACAAATATTCGCCTTTCTGTGTTAAATTAAACAAAAACAAGTCATAAATACAGCCCATGCACACTGGTTTCTTTTAATTCATCAACTACAACTAAGAGCGGATATGGTTTAAATGGTCCCTGCAACATTCCAAACCCAAGCTTGGAATTAAACGAGTGGAAAATAAATAACAGTATCTAAACATTACTTCCCACTCTCAAAATTCAGAGACATACTTCTTTAAATGGTTATTTTAATGGAGCTAAGCATCCATACAGGCTTAATATGTTGAACTTACTCTATGTAGAAGACCAACTTGGTTTTGCTGTAGCTAGGAGCAGAAATTAATTACAAAATGATCTTATAGATTAGGTTTTTACTCACTCCAGTAACACTGCTCATCCTCCCAATCTAAGTCAAACTTATTTAAAAACTAAAAGTGAAGTGAAAAACACTTGAAAGAATTGTTTGACTCTCAAGGGTCTTTCAGATTGGGAACGTCTAGAATGTTTCGTACCAACAAATTTCGCTCCCCATCAATCCCCCAGGGTTTTATGCACACACACCATTTTTCTGATCCGCTTTCGAAGATGCCTAGGTACATACGTCACCGGAAACACGTGGCATGGATGGTGGAAAAAGAAAAGACTAAAGCTCTCGCGTCAGGAGTCTGCAACTCCTCTCTGAAATATACGATTGTCTGTACATAACAACTCTGGCTACCTCAGCGTTTTTGTGCGTCCTGTCGAAGTGAGAGACTATATGCTCTCGTCTTCTCAAATTTCGATCAAACATTGGAGTTCCTCACTCCCCCACAAACATCCTTTTCCAGCCATGTTGATCTGTGTATAAACAGTGAATGAGTTGAGGAGTTTTAATGACACATCGAGCGCAGACAACTTCCTCTTTTGATCTACATGTCCCGCCCATATCTCCACTAGACCGTGTGAACAGAGACTACCTCTGGAAGTGATTTCAGAACTGGTTCATGAAAACAAAAGACTTGCTTACACACACATACTACAATGAACCGTTACCAGAGCCAAGTGTTTTTGGAAACGCAATACAGATGCCAGTCTGAAAATCTCTTTGAGACCCTAGGAAAGCCCTGAGACGCTGGACTGAAATTGTTAGCCTCCAATTGCATCCATTTCTCCCTAAAAATACACCCCTCAAAAAATTTACAACCCAGTGGAGGAATGAAGAGGATTTCAAAAGACAAACACAATAACTATAACGAAACAATCATTCACATTTTAACCATGGAACAAAATAATATTTTTTTTATATGCATTATTGATGGCATTTCACAGATTTTTTAGAAAATACATAAACAAAATACACAGATTAGTGACACATTATTAATGCAAAAACATCTGTTGGGCAATTACAGAGAGAGGGTGATTGTGTAGGGAGTGGGGAGTGAGCAATGGCAGACCTGGAGCAGTTACCAATACTCTTCTTGGTACACCATATCTTAATTTACATGATTCGATTTAGTTCTTTTAACTGCCCATAGTTCTCCAATCCCATGCCATTCTAATATTGAATTATACAAAATGTAAACACCAGAACTGTAAAGAGTCCCTAAAATCAGACTTTCTGTAAAACTATAGCCTGTTTACTGCAAAAAGGATTGATTAAAAGTTTTCAGGTATCAGGTTTTAAAAGAACTCAAGTATACTGAACGTATGTTCAAAGAAATGTCAAAATCAAAACAACAATGATGAGATTTAGTTTTCTAATACAGAAATGAAATAGAACAACTCAACATTTCAAAATAACGAAACAAAATAAAGTCAGTCAAAGTCAGTAGATTTATTTTTAAAAATATTTTTTTAGCTTAAAATAAACTCAAATCTTCACAGTAGACTTTGAGTCAGATCATTTTTATTTATTTTTTTTTAAGTACAGTAACGAAGTCCATTTATTCGAATACTTCACACTACTGGTAAACATTTAAAAATAGAACATGTATAATAAGCATCTTAGGCTAATGAAGAGCAGACAACAATAAAAAACGCCTACGAACTTCACTCTACAAAAAAACACAGTCTCAAAAACCTTTATTTACCATTTCAAACAGCTTATAGAAACTAACATTCTCAAGATTAGAAGTTAGAAAAGTTTCACATCTCACACCAGCCATTATTTTTGTAAAAAAAAAAAATAAATAAATAAACACTTAATAGAAAAATGCTTTTCTTGAAACTCACCTTTCTTGGAAACCTCACTGAAAAGTGCTAGAATGTAAATACTCATTTTAGGTGCAAGACTGTCACACTTGTCAGGACTAAAAACAAACACACATTATATACTAGTCTATGCTAAAACTTAACAAACCAGAATATATATTATTTGCATCTCAGGCAATGTTTCCTGAGGTTCAAACTATCATAGTTGTATTGTGCAGTTACAAAAATCCAGAGGAAAGTAAAGCTGAAAAACAACTCGGAAGTGTAAGTGTTGCAATCTAAGATCTCTCAATTGATATACTGACCGACAGTGAACTCATGTTGCAAGAAAACAATAAAAGCACAGAATTCCTCGGAGAATCAAGTGCTCAGGTAAAACTACATCGCTGCAGTTAAATAGACACTTGTAAAAGCATTTTACTTGGCTACTGACTCAAGTCTCCAGCATCTTCTTCATTAACCTTTATAATAATTTCCACTTTTTCACCCACATGGTTTGGTGTTTCTTACCTGGCCATCAGATGAGAGGCACATAACGTTAGTCCTGTTGCAGTTTGCATTGGCAAACACCTCAATCCTTGAATTTACATAGAGATATCACTGTTTGTTTTGAACCCGCCAATGTGGGGTAACTTGTATGTAAAGTCTACTCAATCTAATTCAATAGTTAAACAACAACGCGAGGTTTTTACATCTTAACGAGACGACAAAACGTCTATTTAAAGGGGCAACCGCGTTTGTTTTGTCGCGATATGTACAAACATGAAGCTGTCTTGAGAAAATAAATAACTCCAGTATCCTCTCACAGGGCTCACGGTATTTCCGTCAACCATTCAAAAACTAAAAAAGCGGTCAACAAACGACTTTTTTCTTAATAGGATTAAAACTACAGTGAAGTAAATTCAAGAGACAGTCACTTCCATGTCTGTCGCCTCTCCCCCGGAGCAGACTTGCGTTACGTTTGATGGAGATAGACGTCAACGTCGGCCATTAAGATAACAGACGATTCAACAACAGCAATGCTGTCAACCAATCAACGAGAAGACCGATACAAACGTAGGCGGGAGTTTTAATGATTGACGCGTCTTTCAGCTAACCAACACACGAACTCAGTGCTCAGCTTTACGATGAAATGTTTTGGGCGTGTAGACGAAGCAAATGCAAAACAAACCAGAGCAAACACGGTCCAAAAGCGCAGCCTACTGGCGAAACAAAACCAAAGCAGGTATATCAGGGCGCCATCTTTTGGCGGAGCAAGTGTAGTTTTCCCGAATCGATCTAATTGAAAGCAGAAATGCTTCATTTTTCTAAAACATTACCACCAATATCATTTTACTACTCGCATAAAAGTGAACACACTATTCTAGTGAAGAAATTCCAGCATGACTAACGATAACTGACCCTGCCTGTTGAAACATGAAACCTGGTTGTTGGTTTAAGTTGGCCATAGCTGGTTTAAGCTGGTCAACTAGCTATGACAAACCAACAAGCAACTTGTCATGTTAAAAACACAGCTGTATTATAACATTTTTAGCTGGGCATGCTGGAATTCCTACAACAGTAGGTCTAAATTAAAATAATCATTATTAGCCGAGCCTCACAGCTTACATGATAAATAAACCCATTATAATATTTTTAAATTGTTTGTCTTGTAGTTAAACCAAGTGGAAACATCTTCATGACACAACAAACAGTGCCCTAATTCTTCTTCTTACCCCTTGGTAAAATGGGGTTAATCTAGTCAGTGAAGAGCTTAGGCTACTACGACTCTCATGATTATGTCACTTACTCAGCAACAGCTCTGTTGTCCGTAACATATAACGATATAGGGAGTTTAACGTGAAGATCTGAAGATGTCAAGAACCAGGACCATAACACTTGCAGGTAGGAATTTTTTTAGCACCCCATGTGTGCAACCATGGCACTCAAATGAGTCACTTCAACAGGAACTTCTTGGCATGTCTATCCTTTTCTTCTTATAGCACTGCTGTTGGCTGTGGTGTCAGGATACGTAGAGGAACTCGATGAAAAGTAAGTTGCATCATTCGAGAATTAGTCAGTGAAGAATCCTCATATCTGTTGCATAATTAAATAGTTGAAACCCACGTTACGATATTTAGATGCAAGCATCTGAAGATATGTAAATGATGACAGAGATAGACTGACACAAATACAAAACGGCACTAAATATGAAGACTGAGAGAAAGATGGATATACTGAATTAAGTGTTTGCTGTTACAGCTTTAAGGAATCCCGACCAAATGAACTTTGGCTGGTGATGGTGAGTGTTTTCAGATATTTCATATTGCTCTAACATTTAGTTTTGCACATGGGATAATTTGATTTTCTATTATTGCAGTTCTATGCTCCGTGGTGCTCCTACTGTCACACATTTGAGCCGATATGGCATGCTGTTGGTGCAGAGCTGAAGAGTATGGGCTCTCCTGTTAATGTTGGCAAGATTGATACCACTGTGCACACAAGTGAGTTTACAAGTCATAATATAATACACCAATTACGTATAATTAATTAATATAAAAATCTATATATTCCATTATATAATAATAGAGCTATTACTCCCATAAACCACATATCTGGTAGCTTAATTGTTATATCTCATGCTGAAGCTCTATTTGAGATAAGGTGTAATGATGCCACATTGGACCATTGCTTAGCAACCAATTAGTATGCTACTTAAATGATTGGATATACTTACCTGCTGTTTAATAGGATTAGTTAAGCAGGCCTCATGTGTTCGCGAGACTCCGTTGCTTGAAGTGTATACACAAGTCTGTATCTTGTTAACCAGATGGCCATATGGCATAAGTTGCATTTTAGCAATTGGAAATCCTTTTATTTAAGCTGCACAGTGTCTGCCGTTCCTCCCAGTGTCTTCAGACACAATCACAGAATATTATTAACTTGATTAGCATAGATAGCAGTGTTTTAAAGAATAAATTGTGTCAGATGTGATTAAGTCTAATGGTGCATCTCACAAGATTTATTTAGGGGAATGCAAAAGAGTTTGCTCATTTAAAAAATGCATTCAGAGAAATAGATAAATATTTGTATTACATAAAGAAAACAGATGTAATGGATGAATAATATGATTGAATAAAATTATGCTGATAAATAAAAGCGTATATTTAATTTTAGGAAATCAATAAAACATTTTGCTTCTAATATAATTTGATATTGTATATTCCTATCTAAATGACAAGTCTGTCACATTAACTGTAAATCAATGTGTTAATGTATATCACATTAACTGGTTGATATTAAATCATTTAGTAATTGCTTTTTCCAGCAAAATAACATAACTGCCTTATTTCTGTTTTTAGGTATTGCATCAGAGTATAATGTTCGTGGGTATCCAACTATAAAACTGTGAGTTGGTTAATCAAGATCATATTGATCACTATTCACACATAATTTCTGCTACAACCAACACAACACATAACTATTGTTTTTTTAAAAAGGTTTAAAGGAGATGTCACTTTCGACTACAAAGGATCACGAACTAAGGATGGCATAATTGAGTTCACCACAAGAGTTGCAGGGTAATGCTGTTGCTCATCTCACTATCAGTAATTATTTTTATAATTAATAAGTTGTATCCATATTACGTCTATATGACGCCTTTTGGTTCAGAACGAGGTAAAATTGATGTCCTGTTGACATTGGCTGATCAGGGGGTATCCTACTGGTTAAACTGGTTTCCTCTCTTTCTGTGTACTTGACTCCAGACCTGCAGTAAGAGCACTTTCCAGTGTAGAGTTGTTCCAGCACGTTATGAGCAGACATGATCTTATCTTTGTTTACATTGGAGGGGAGTCATTCCTCAAGGTAAACACTATGGCTCATGTGTGTTAGTCGTGTGAATGTACAAATCATTATTTAATTGTTCAACAATTGCAACAACAGGAGTCGCACTAGTGCTGCTATTGTGCTCTAAGGTTAGACTTCATGCTAGGTTCCTCCTCTTCTCCCCAAACCCCTTTAAGATCCTATCTTACGTTTTTTGAAACTTTAAAGGCACAAAACATGGGTGCTCATATCCAATGAGACCCAAGAGCAATGTATGCAGCCAAAGGGGTTATGTTATAAGAAATTAAAATAAAATGTGTGTCAAAACATGCTAAATGTTTGATGGCATAGAAAGTTTGAGGCACAATTATGCTTAGATGAAACGCCAAACTTATCAAAGATTGCAAATGAAAATCTGATGACACTTGTCTCTTGGCTGGCTTGATTTTATGTTTTATATAATAAGATAAAATAAATAATGTTTTACTTATTATTTTTTAATAATATAGTTATTTTAATGTTTATTTTTATGAGCAGTTTGACGTATCATAACAATATTCAGGATTGTTTTATAAAAAAGGTGGTCCTTTAAGTTTACTATGGCAAGTTACATTAAAAATGCAAAAATGAAAGTCAATCTACTTGTTTACTTTACTTGCAGAATCAATTTTACAAAGCTGCTGCAGAGTACATTGTCCACACATATTTTTTTACTGCCCCTGAGAAAATCATTCCAAAGGTAAGATTTTCACCTTTCATCAGAAAAAAAATCCTTCAAATATTTTGCTTTTTTTTTTAAACAAAGAGATCTTCAACTCTATCCACAGGCCGTCACTCTGCAAGATGTTCCTGCTGTTGCTGTGTTCAAAGATGGAACATACTACATTTACAATGGTAAGATGCACCCCTCTCGAAGCACGATTTCAGTTTGCAAATATTTGGAACCAAGGGCATGTATGAGCAGTAAAGCCTCACAGTCTCTCAGCGCCTGAGCTGCAGGCTGTTTCCTCTCATGGCCTCTTGAAGTGTACCGTTCCACTCTGGCCCAGAAGGGAGGTGGTAGTGAAATGCCAGGGCATCAAGGCAGAGTGTTACCAGAAAAGGGCACCAATAATGGGAATTGGGGAGGCGTGAAGAGCGATGCAGCACCCTCAAAACAAACACTAGCCCATGAAAACTGTTCATCCTCAGGGTGTTGGTCTGCTGGATTTCCCCGTTGTTGAAGAAGGCCTTATGGAGCCAGTAGTTTAGCAGGAAAATGTCAGCACACTGAACCTGAACATGAAAAACGGCACTGTCTGAGGAGTCCTCCATGATTTGGATAGTTAACACATCCATTAGATAAGGTTATAAAAGGAGAGGAAGAGAGTGGATGCAGCAGAAGGTTGTAGGCGTTAACATCTTGATAACCTAAAAAGATTAGTATTTATATTAGGATAAAAATTCTTACTATAAACTTTTTTTTATCACTGCAACACATTTGTCTGCTTTCTAGCCACATATAAACAGTCAGTTACACAAGACACTAAGATGTTTGGGGGGGTGGATCTTAATTATATGTTTTACAGACAAAATGTAGAGCTTTCAAGTTCTTTCTGGAATTTTTATTTTTAGCATGTTTCAGGCATATACTCAAAATGATTTATTTGCATTGACAAGTTAGCAAAAGTTTAGGTAATCTGGGCTGATTGACATGGTTTTCTTTAAGTGTATTAATATAAGTAATATAAACATTCCTAAAATATTTAAATAATTTTAAAGTACATCATATATAATATAAAAGTATATAATACTTTTCTGAAATAAAAGTACATTTTAGCACATTCAATCTCAATCTATATCCATTAAAATGTGATATTAGTGATCATTTTAGTATCAATTTGCTTTTTGCTTGATATTTATGGATCAATTGACAGTGCAGGACATAAGAACAGTTTTGAATGTTATGCACAAAACAATAGATTGTGATCATTTAAACAAAGACATAGATTTCATTCTAGACCCTGTTACATGTTTTATGAATACTTATAGATCTCTCTGCAAAACCATAAAAAAACACAAAAGGTCCAAAATCACACGTAAAAGAAAGCATTGTGTACAAATGGCTAGAAAGATGTAACTTTTTTCTAAAAAGGCGATGTTTTAAGAACTTACCTGCAGCTTTTGACTGATTCTTGCATGCACATTGAAATAAGACAGTTCTGAAAGCCAAGTCATTTAAGTAATGACTTTCTTTCCATTATTTTTTCCAGAATGACAGAGACTGTAAATTGTTTCAGGTAGTGCCTTCCTCTTGGCTTCTTCAGGAGATTACGCCTGGGCTTTTATCCAATACACACCTTTTGAGTCAACATAATTTGCATAATTTAACACACACTGAGTCAACTCAAACATTTTGGTCGATAATAAAATGAAGGACCATTGACACAGTTTGTTTAGTATTTTAAACTAACATTTCGGAGGGCTTTGCGTGTTGTTTGCACAGGTCTCTTGGTTACGTGTAAAACACACAGTAGGTTCAGGGCATTGCTTGCAGATGAAATGATAATTAAACTCTGTTGTCTTATAATTTCTTCAGAATTTAACGATGGTGACCTGTCCTCCTGGATAAACCGAGAACGTTTTCCTTCGTACTTCCAAATTGATAGCTACAGTCTGTACCAGATGGGGGATTCAAGTATGTTTGTTTGTTTTTTTTTCGTTTTTGTTTTTCAAAAGAACATAAGTGCCGTAAATTACAAATATATTTTTGTTCTTCAGTTTTCCATACTTTCTTATACCTATTGTTTCAAACTGTATTAACACCAATTTGTTGACTGCTACATTTCCACTAGATGATAAAACATAACTGTCTTGATGCCACGAGACATTTTTATGTGTGAAAAAGCTTCTTTGACAGATTGAGATTTGAAGTTTGCATGCATAAATAATTGATTGTGCTGCTGTTCATTTTTCAAATATGCCTGAAAGGTAAACTCGTGGCTGTGGCAGTCGTGGATGAGAAAAATCCATCTGAAGAAAGCATCCGGTAAGCTGCAGTAAAAAAAAGCACACAAGGTCTTAAAAACATGGGAATCAGCAACAGTTTTTTCCTATTGTTTTCATTTCAAACTCAAAATGTCAAATTAAATTCAATTAGGTACAAAACTCTGATGGAAAGGGTGTCTTCGGAATATAGAGATCATTATAAAAGGTATGCTGCATAATTTCAACAACTACAATCGTTTGTTAATCAACCATTAGAAGCAGTTGTTAACCAAAAGTGTGTGTTTTTGTTTTATTTTAGTAACTTCCAGTTTGGTTATGTGAATGGAAATGAATACATCAATGGCATAATTATGGGGTACGTTGATCAAGCTTGAAGACACAGACAAAAATACAAAGACACAAAGATGTCCATAATTGTGCAATTCTCATACATCATGTCCCATCTTTTCAGAGACCTTACATTGCCTTCCATCATTGTGATGAACATGTCAATTGATGGATACTATCTACCAGAAAGTAATATTCAGAACATTGAGGATTTATTACACTTCTTCAACAGCGTTCTGGCTGGAAGCACAACGGTACGACGAGCAAATGCACTTTTCTCTCTGTCTGATTTGACATTTAACTTTCTTCTCATGAAATATTATCAGATAGATTTTAATTCAGTCATTTTTCCTTTGTAAGCTGCTTGGAGGAAATGGATTTTTTCAGCAAATAAAAAGAATGGTCTATAAAGGGACTAACACAGTGACGGTGAGACTAACACATTTGACAACACATAGTTTTTCTCTAGTACTCATTAAAAAAACCTCCCCAAATATTTACCAGACACTTAGCGGCTCAAATTCAAAACTCAGCTGATCGTATCCTTCTCAAATGTTTACCTGGCTAATATTTAGGCTGCTGTGTTCTAGCTATCAACACAAATATCTCTGTTTCCAGTCAATGTTCGAGACGGCGCCTATCTTCACCTGTTTTGTGTTTGGACTGCCATTTTCTGTTGTGGTATTTGTAATCTGGGCTACATGTACTGCTGTACCTGTGGATGATGAGAAACCTGAGGAAGGAGCCCTACCCAGTCCTGCATTACCTGCAGATGGAAAGAAGGCAATAGAATTACAGCCCGAAAGCTCAGAAAAGACCACCGAAGCCAAGAAAGAAGATTAGCTTGGTAGATTTGCATTATTTTAATGTGCAGTATCATGTTGTCTAGGATTTTCTCTTTGATATAAATTGTTTTCAATATTTCTTTTGTCATACTGTTGGTGTCTTTTACATTTAAAATAAAAGTTGATTACATCTGAAGGTGTATGTGTTAACTTAAGTCATAAGAAATAATTATTTTTTTGTAAGACAATAACTCATTTAATATGGATGCTCTATTCTGCTCAATATTAAAGACTCAGGATGCACAGCTCCAAAGTTACATATAGACATGAAACTATAATTGCACAACTTTTTACTTTTACATTAGTATCCTGAGTCAACAATTTTAACCCATTCAGGTCTGAGTTATATTCTGACCATCAAAAGAATGTCGAAGTTGTCCAACTTTAATTAAACGTGAAACTTAAGACAGTATTATTATGGAATGTTTTAATATAATTACGCAGTAAGGAAAAAAAAAACAGGAACAATAAAAAGCTAAAATTTGCAGGGATGGCATCATCATCAAACACTTCTTCTTTACACAACAGAGTTAAAATCATCCAACAAGCACACAGAAAAGAATACATAAACTAAATAAAGAATGAAAAGTGTATTATTTACAATAATTGTTAAATGTACATGAATGAAAGCAAAT
This sequence comes from Danionella dracula, assembly GCA_900490495.1. NCBI lineage: Eukaryota > Metazoa > Chordata > Actinopteri > Cypriniformes > Danionidae > Danionella > Danionella dracula. The sequence continues at coordinate 3,815,515 of UELW01000744.1, forward strand.
AGAGACTTATTTTTCTCAATGTGTTTCTTGGGCCATTTTTAAGCGTTTCAGGGTTTGAAATTGTCCTTGCTTTAAAAGAACCGAAGGAACACAATTTTGGAAGAGAATGCTAAACTTTAAGAGAGAATCTGATTTTACCCATTTAGATTTTTTCTTACCTGTTATTTTCTCTGTCCATTTCAACAGAAAACAAGCCTAATGTCCTCAAACACAATACCTTCATGACATTTTAAATAAAAATAATGAAACGTGGTAAATACTTTTTGCACATATAATGTTGACACATTACTAAATACAAATCAAATAGCTAAACATGGTTGGTTTTGCATTAATAATACAGTCAACGAAGAGCGTTTATGCTATTCTTTGAATGGTCAACAATCAGTGTCCTGGTTAAAAAAAAGACAGTTTTACATTTTAATTATATCGAAACAGCACAAAGTGCTCAAACTTAATCTCCATTGTGATGTGTGCAGGACATGAAACGTTTAGGTGACTAAAACTGTTCAATATGATATTGCAGCGCCATCTATCGACCATATTGAAAAGTTTAAATTCCTTAGTGGAAAAGTTGCACAAGTTAACAGAAAAAAGATCCTCAGTCACAGAGCATTGACAGGCAGCGATTATTATGATGGAAAACGCCTAAAAATTAAACAGGGAAATTTTGTCAGGACTTTTAACGTTTATAATATATCTTCATGGAAACATCACAGCAAACTGTAATTTCCGTCACCTCAAAGTGGATTAACGGATTATCTCGCTTTACGTGTCACAAGAACAGCAAAAGGCGCTAACAGTCACTTTTCTGTCGTTATCATGCAACGAGGAAAGAAACTGGCGGTAACAGCTGAATCAAACTTGTTATAACGCTGCATATTTCTCAAAAACAATCAGACGCTTCTGTAAAGCTTCACCGCATGTATTATTCCCGTTGTGACACAACGATATGATAAATATTCGCCGAACTTCATCCGCTTCCTACTTCTATGTAGAAATTGGCTTATCAAATGCACAAGGACTTGGTCATGGAACTTAAACAAAGTGAACACTTCAAATATGTTGTCTCACTTTGAGTGATGAATAAGGGGAAACTTCCATCTTTCACATGAGAGCAAGCTGGAACAAAACGAAAATGTTGAGGCATTTCAAGGGAGGAGCTTCCACATCTGTTTCTTGGAGCATGGTAATGGAGAACATGCATATGTCTGTGGTGTTGCTCTGTGTCCTAGCTTTGGGGCTTGCTTTCTGTGGACTTTCATCTGCCTCGATCAGGTATGAGACATCGAATGAATTACGAAAAAACAAATCCACCTTGTCAGAACACCTTCATCCCAATCTGTTTTTTGACCAGACAGATGTCAGTTTAATGAAAAAGAGGGCCAATCATGCACACAGACGCATTTTCCAAGTGATTCGAAATGCTGTTTTGATCATGCTGTCCAAACCAGGTGTTTACCAACCTCCAGTGAAACATGAGGATTTTGCCAGGAAATGGAATGAGATTTATGGCAATAATTTGCCTCCTCTTGCACTATATTGCCTGCTTCAACCTCAGGATGCTGCTGCCTCTCAGTTTTTGATTGAGTACATGGACAGAATGGTGGAATATCCAAACTGGATGGTGTCCAGTGCTCCAAATGATGAGGTTCCAACCGCCCACACTCTCACTGGTTTTGCGACAGCATATGATTTCATTTACACATTTCTTGACACTCAGAGAAGATTGCGATATCTAAAAAAAATACAATCTGTAACTGAGGAGCTTTTTGAGCTTTCCAAACACAGAGAATGGGGAAACCAATTTCTACAAAACCGCCAGACAACGAACATACTGGCCATCCTAATTGGTGCTCTTGTAGTAGAGCAACATAATTACACAGAGACAATGATTTGGAAACAAATATCAGTGAATTATTTGGAAAAGACCATGTTCTTGCTCAGTCACATAGTAGATGGTTCTTTAGATGAGGGTGTTGCGTATGGCAGCTACACAGCTAAATCAATCACTCAGTATGTTTATTTGGCATTGCGTCATTTTCAAATAGACAACACACAAAATCCTTGGCTTAAAGCCCATTTTATGTTTTACTTTGCTACTTTGCTTCCTGGATTTCAACGAACAGTTGGTATTGCCGACTCCAATTACAATTGGTTTTATGGGCCAGAGAGCCAGCTTCTCTTTCTCGATACATATGTGCTTCGAAATGGCTCAGGAAATTGGTTGGCGGAGCAGATCAGGAAGCATCGCCCTAAAGATGGTCCCATGATGCAGTCCTCATCCCGACACTGGGCTACTTTACATACAGAGTTCATATGGTATAATTCTGAGTTAACTCCGCAGCCTCCACCCCAGTTTAATCAAGCAACCATGCATGTTTTCACAAACTGGGGTGTTGTGACCTTTGGAGCAGGCTTGCCTCAAGCAGAGGGCAATACCTTTGTTTCATTTAAATCTGGAAAACTAGGAGGACGAGCAGTGTATGATATTATACATACCAAGGCATACTCATGGCTAGATGGTTGGATGAACTTCAATCCAGGGCATGAACACCCTGATCAGAACTCCTTCACGTTTGCACCAAATGGAAAAGTCTTTGTGTCCGAGGCCTTATATGGCCCAAAATACAGCTATCTAAACAACGTGCTAGTATTTGGACCATCTTCTACAAGTCAGTGTAATCAGCCATGGGAAGGACAGTTGGGGGAGTGTTCAAAATGGTTGCAATGGGGTGACAAGGATGTCGGAGATACAGCTGGAGAGATCGTTGCTGCTTCGTCACATAACAACATGTTGTTTGTGAGTGGCGAGTCTGTGTCTGCCTATTCATCCTCCATGAAATTAAAAAGTGTTTATAGGGCGCTTGTTCTTCTCAACTTTCAGACATTACTTGTGCTGGATCATATTGAGAAACAGAAAAACTCTCCTCTTAGTTTTGTCAGTGCGTTTTTTCATAATCTAGACATTGATTTCAGGTATGTTCCTCACAAATCATTTGGAAAATACAATGGGGCTTTGATGGATGTGTGGGATGCGCACTACAAAATGTTTTGGCTGGACACACAAGGATCCAGCCCAGTTGCCAGGATACAAGAAGCTGAACAAGAAGCTGAATTCAAAAAGAGATGGACACAGTTCATAAATGTGACTTTCCCCCTGCAAAACCCTACCACAAGAGTAGCTTATTTAATGCATGGTCCTTATGTTACAGTCTCTGAGTTCAAGTTCATAGAGAGCAGTAAAAATGGAGTAAGAATATCATTGATGCTTAACGGTACAGTAACTTTAGTGTCAATTGCAACAAATTATGAAGACATCAAAGCTAGACATGACTACCTTGGGTTCCCAGGTTTTGCTAAAACAGAAGACAACCAAAGCATAGTTCATTTTGGCAAAGGAAGTAGAAGCATGCCAGGTCAGGTCAGGAAAGAGGTTGGCATTGACTTTAGACTGCTGCTTAAAATCTTTGCAGGATTCACAATATGTTTTGTCTGGACTCTTATCAAAAAAAGGAAGATGGCATCACTATTCAATCTGATGGTCATTTTTTTGCTCACTTGTTTACTACTTTTGTGGGTGACTGGGATTTCACATGTTTTTTATGGATGTGAACAGTTTCTATTCAGCGTTCAAACAAAAGACAACACCCAATGCGATGGATCAGATTCTTACGTTGCAGGCCTACCAATAACTGTGATCATGTCTGTTCCTGGATCCGGAGCAGAGATCCTTCAAGCTCTTTTTGAGAACAGCTCAGACTTTGTCTATCTCCAGATCCCTTCCACCTATCTGCGGTACCCTGGTTCTCTTCCTGTCTCTCTGCTGGATCCTTGCGAATGGTCCAGAGCAGATGCAAAAGCTGGACGTTTTCCAGTTGTACAGGGATGGTTTCACTCCTTAATCAACAATGTTAAACTGCATCTACAAAATATTCAACTGGACCATACAAACATAAAAACCACCAAATTAAAAGGACAAAAGAAGAGCAAAACAATGCCTGGAAGAGGGAACATTTTTAGAAAGGACTTAAGATCTATGCAAGAGTTAAAACAGCATGTGATAAAATACCCAAATGCACTTCCTGTGCTAAGCTTGGGCACGGGTGGCTGGTTCTTGAAGCTTCCATATCTTCACGAGATCATAGGACATTATTTTCGCTCACTTTATGTTGTTAGAGACCCACGTGCATGGATTTATCTAATGCTCTACAACAGCAAGCCAAGTTTGTACTTACAGAAGAACATTAAACAACACATTTCAAACATTTTTAAGCAGAACAGCAAGGGTATGAATTATGGCTGTGCTGCAATGGACTCACATTTTCTATTATTAAAAAAGATCCTTGCCAAGCCAGATGCCAACCCTGTACAGCTGCTAGCTCAGCTATGGCTGGCCCAGAATTCAGTAGGACTTAAAGTAAGTGCAAGCCTCCCTAAACAAAATTATCACAAAGTTAAATTTGAAGACATTGTGTGTTTTCCTGAAGAAACAGCTAGAACTTTACATAACTTTCTGGGAATACCAGTTTCACCAGCAGCATTAAACCATCTGAAATTTGCCACATTCACAAAGCTGTACAATTTGGGATATGAAGGAGATATATCCCCAGCCAAAATCAACATGTGGAAGGAGAACATGGCCCCAGACGAGATTAAAGTCATTGAGGAGACCTGTTGGCCTGTAATGGAGAAGATGGGTTATCAAAGACATTTTTAGGAAAATGTAGTTTTCCTATTGTGAAATACTGTGCTCCTAAATCCAAGTTGAAAACACTGTTTTACATATATTCTATTCATGCAAATTAGAGTCACACATTTTAAATGTGCTAAAGAACAAAAAAACACTTACTATTGAAAGAGATGAAAAGAGATGCATGCATTCTGGGTAATTGGAGTAGAAAATGAGAGTATTTCTAAACAGATTTGTGCCAAAGACTCTCAGATTCTCAAGATTCATCCCATGTTAATTTGCTGATTTTTGGATGAGTATTTTTTTGTTTAGAAAGAGAAAACATATCAGGTGCTCTTTTGCTGGTATCTAAATATTTGTGTGTTCATTTGATTCTCTGTATAAGCTAATCTACTATTTGCCTCAATTCAGGTGACCTTTTTAAAAACAAAATGTGATGTACTTTTAAGAAATTGTATAATAATGCAATGATATTTTGAAGAACTGAATGGAATCACAGTTTTATTAGAGAAATATGTGATGTCTCTAATTAAAATAAATGTCCATGTAACTGCATGCACAATGCATACAATTACAACTACAAGCGGAAAGGAAGAAATTTGGGGTTTTTTTATCAACAGTTTTTTTCAGCTCATTAAAGTTATATATTCACTCTGCTCTCAGGTGTTAAAACCATGTAAGGAGGGGGGTTATAGATTTTTTCCCCTCATGACTCAGTACAGATATCAGGAAAAGGGTGAAAGAATTTGGCAAAACCTTTAGGTTGAATTAAAAGTATTAAAAGTAACCAGTAGAGGGCAGTAGATAAATATCCAATGACATTTACTGTGACCATAAGGGAATTACCAGTAGATTTGCTTCACTATCAGCATTAAATAACCTAAAGATCTGAGCTAGAATTCTGGCCCTTGGTGAAATATTAATGTTCCTTTTTACCCCCAACATGCATGTAATTTACTCTGCTAAGAAGATGAGTGTGGCCTTGACAAGTGTAATTATTTTAAATAGATGATACTGTGGTTTCCTCAGTGCTAACTTAATATTTTGAAATGTCTCCGAAAGAGGCAGATTGTTACAGAATGAAATGCACAGTTTGAGCAACGCCTTGCACTTTCAAATGAGAAAAGTAAGATATTTGCTACTTTATCTACAATAGTTGGTCTTAGATCATTGACACACTGACCTTCTTACCTACTGAATAGCTTACAAGCTCATTGTAGGGTTTCAGCTGATATTGGCATAAAGCAAATATGAAAAATACATAAATATAAATAAAGCAAAATACACTTCCACTCTGTTTTCTCACATCAAAACCTGTGGGAAATTCTGATCTAAAAATTCTTGGAAAATCTAAACTGCTTGCACAAATTAAACACACACACACAAAGAACATCCAAACCTCCCAAGTCATAGATCAGTTTCAGATAATTATTGAAACCTTAGAGGTATGGCCTTTTAAAGTCTCTCATGAAAGGGATTGATAGTTTTCTGATAATTAGACAGTTGTGGTGCCTTCTAATGCAGCGGTGCCTTCAGCATGAGGCAGAAGCCCAGGCAGTGTTTGATCATTCACACTGGGCATGTACCCGCAGCACCGACTTTGATGAATTAGCTGCTGTTGTGAAACCAGTGCTATTTATTCTTCTTAATGTCAAGCCCTTGGAAAGAGCATACTGATAGGAGCATGTTTTAGCATTATCCATTGAGATGAAGAACGCACATGAGCTTTGGAACAGGAAGATTAACGAACTTCATTTGGTTCATAGTTAAGTGGTTCAAGAGAATGTTAAATGTATTCCAGTAATATAAAATCAGTTTCTAAGATCAAGCCTCCTATTTTGTGGTTTGTTTTCCCAAAAGCAGAATCTGTATTATTGCTTAATGAAAGGCCTCTGCAGACTTAACAGGTTAGTGTCAATTAATGTGGCTTAAAATTAATTTTAAAAATCCTAATAAATCCTATCCTCATAGCACATTTCAGGTGATTAGCTTAGAGTTCTATGAGAACTGCTTTTGTTAGTCACTTTGGATAAAACCCTACGAGCAGTCAACGTAAACAAGACTTGCAAAGTTTTACTAGTTCTGAACCAAAATACATCATATAGACGTTATAGGAACTAACTATTAAGGCTATTTGTTTGGTGGGAAGTGGCTGCTAAATGCCTGTAATGTAAATGTCAAACACACAGGCCTCAAAGAAGCCATAAAGTAAGTTGTATGTTTTTGCAGCCATTCAGTGTCCGTTTCAAAATCTACTCCTGGATCTGAGCCTTTCAAACCATCTGTAGCATCTCCTTTGAATCAAACTAGATACAATCTAAATGCTAATCAATTTCACCAACAAGCTCTTGGCGCTGAGAGATTTTCCGCCATTTTCCTTGCTGTCCTGGGGGAACACAATGATGAAGTTTCGTTGGCGCACTAGAGATCATCAGATCTTTGCACTATCCCACTTTCTATTTTTTGAGTCCGATTTTTGTAATGGCGCAAAAGCTTACTCAAAACGTTTAGCTTTCACCTTCCAACTGCTGATGACTCCTGCTGAGTTGGTAACAATCACAACACCATTGCAGCATCTATAAATACTCTTTTTTTATCATCCGAGAGTTTAAGCCCCGACTGGTGTCATTTGTCATCATAGTTTCGATCAATCATCAGTTAAAAATAAATCTTTGAAATTGTCTTCACCAATGGCACACCACTTTTATTTTTTGTTGATTTTTAAGCCTATAAATATCTTCACTGAAAAATGTCCATACATTTTTTTATCCATTTGTATTGAACTAACAGTTCATACACAATGTCTGATTCACAACGCAATTCTAAAATGTTTACATCTCTCACTAATTTGACATTTTTTTTGTGAACAAAGTGCCTATCTCTCTGATCTATCTGATTTTAGAGACTAAAATCGAGTTTATTTACTCAACAAACAAGTAAACAAATGTGATTTGGGATGCTGCAGAGAGGTGAACACCTGTGGTTGTTAGGGAGCATACGTCATGTGTGCAACAGAGCATCACAGTAATAGCTTGGAATACAGTGTCTAGGAAGGTACGTGCAGAACACACAAGGACAGGTAGATCTGTTCTAAGGCAGTGGATAAAGTAGGATCCATAGTCCATTTTGGAGGATCAATGCTCCAGGAGACCAGGAGGAGAAAGGGATTACGTTAATAACTCTAATAACCACAGCAGAGTCTTTAACAAAGCCAATCTCTGAAATCTAGCATCCCAAAAGTCCCTTTAGAGCAGGGCTGTGCTTTTAATTTTATCTGTGCAAATAATCAACAAAGCTGTTTGCACTGTAAATACTTCTGATTGCATATTTATGGAATTGATTAGTTCCCATTGTTTCTCGAATATGCCGCCTAATTGAGATTGCATGGGGCCATTATTTTTATCTAATGACTCATCAAATCCCCTACCAACATGGGGCACAACACAAGAAGGAATTAATTAAATCAGGATCCATTTCCTCCAGGCAGTCCAGCGCAGTCTGAAGTAGAAGAAGGGCAATTTGAACATAACCTCAATCCTGCCCCCAACCACCCCCCCCCCCCTTAAGAAAGAGTAAACTATTGCACACAGTAATTAAAAATAGAATGGCCCCTGACTGCCCTCACCCAAGCCCCGCATCAACTCACAAAGCTTTAATATTTCATCAAGATCGCTCCAGCTCTCACCTGCGCTTGTAGAAATCCAAGCTGATGGCCAGGGAGCAATTTTCTCTGACTATCTCAAAACCAACAAATTGACCCCGGCATCTCAGACTGATGCCCTCTCATCGGGTTAGTGTTTAAATGTTAGCTATGATAAAGTTTTGAAATCTTATGATTTAAGTTTTTAGCATATGATTTATGTTTTGAAAAAGTAACAATTACCATGTAAAAATACTGTGCTCTCAGTAAATAATTTATTTGAATAAATCATTCATCTTTCTGATTCTTTCAGGAATAGAAGAAGAATGCTTCAGATAGACTCATTAAATCAGTGGTCTCACACTCCATTCCTGGAGGGCCGCAGCCCTGCGTAGTTTTGGCCCAACCTTAACTGAACACTTAATCTGATCCACTGATTAAGCTCCTCTGAGTTTGGTTGAAGCTACTGATGTGCCTTTTAAAAGAGGGTTGGAACAAGAACCTGCAGGTCTGTGGTTTGAGACCCCTGAATTAAATCTTTTATTCTTTGAGAAAAAAAAATCCCACCTCTATTTCCTTTTTCTTAATATAATTTATTCCTAATTAAGATCATGGGATGACACACACCTCGGAGGAGATGTTTTCTTTGGTCAAAGTCACATGGTAAGGATCATCTAACCATATTCTTTCAGTCAGGACTTTTTAATATTCATATTTTATAAGTTTATAAGTATGATATAACCTATACAATATTGTTAATAACGTCACGGTGGCGCAGTGGGTAGCACGGTCGTCTCACGGCAAGAAGGTCGCTGGTTCTAGGCTCGGCTGGGTCAGTTGGCATTTCTGTGTGGAGTTTGCATGTTCTCCTCGTGATCGCGTGGGTTTTCTCCGGGTGCTCCGGTTTCCCCACAAGTCCAAAGACATGCGTTATAAGTGAATTGAGTAAGAACAATTGCCCATAGTGTGAATGTGTGTGTGAATGTTTCCCAGTGATGGGTTGCGGCTGGAAGGGCATCCGCTGCATAAAACATATGCCAGTGAGTTGGCAGTTCATTCCGCTGTGGCGACCCCGAAAGGGAACAAAGCCGACATGAAGATGAATAAATGAATATTGTTAATAACATTAATATAATGATTTATTGAGGAGTAGTTAATTATTCATTATTGAAACGATTCATGAGATAATTAAGAACAAATTAAATGATTATTAAACTAGTTATTTGTGAGCTCATCTAAAGCAAGGACTATTCAATATTTATAAACTGCTTACAAATGTGTATTACCTTAGAATCAATGCTTTATAAATAATTAATTAACTATTTGTTATTTCTTAGTTAATGATTAGTAGTGTGTAGTTATTATAAAGTGCTGGTGGATTTTTATGTGTTTTTTACAGTGCTGCCAGTAAGTTATTATAAAACATATTAAAAGGTCTAAGAGTGTATACTAGTTTTATTTTTGATATTATGTCCCATTATCATTAACTTATCATTGATCAAACCATGTATTTGCAGTTACTGAAATACGGCAGATTTGTGAGTTTTTACTTAACGTACTTGAGAACATCAGATAAAGCGTTGAGGAATGTAAGTCACATCATGTGTATTTATATTTATAGAGTAGAGCAATATTTGCGAGTTTATACTTAATGTACTTGAGAACATCAGACAAAGCGTTGAGGAATGTAATATATTGGGTAAGTGAAGAGACATTACAAGTGTCATTACAAAGAATCCATCTAGCACATGTCTGAGAGAAAAGAGAAAGAGCAATCATCTTAGGCTTTTTATATTACATACCAACGTGACTTATAAGGGAAAATAAATGAAATAGTACACCAGCCAAAAGTTTGCAGAACTAGTTCTACTATCCATTTTATCTGAATAATGTCTACACATAACGCCAAAATATTTAACCCTTGAGGTTTGAAAGAGTTTTGACTTCAACAAACTGAGCAGTCTCTAGATCTCAACCCATTTAGATGTTTGGGAATAGCATGGGTGCAGCTTGTGGAGGAAGAGTTCATCTCAAGCGAGATGCTTTAGTATTGTAGATGAAATTGCTCAGATGATAATGCAGAATGTAACCCACCAGTCCTATTTTTTCTGTTTTTACAAACAGACCCTGTTATAATGCTTTCATCAGATTTTATTTCACTTTTTATTCCACCATTTTGAAAGGTTCATACTTTTTTGAGGAGACTCAGATCCATGCAAGGTCAAAAACATTTTCATTTTCATACAGTATGCATCTATCATAACAATTCTCAAATGATTCATGCCGCTCAAAACCCTTCCTTTACATGGAACAAATCTGCAGGTGATTGTTAGTTAGATAAAGTCTGCTGTGACTGGATGGTGCATTCAGCATAAAGATGATCAATCAAATATAATAGATGCAGCAAAGCACAGCACAGTTCTTCCATCCCATTCTATTGGTCTTAACTGCAGTTTCTCTTTTTATTGTAAGTCTCAATTTGAATTCACAAGTGACTTATATGAGCATGAATGAAAAAGAACAACTCACGTTTGGTGTGATGTCTAAGATTTTATAGGTGCAACTAGTGTCGAGAGGGGTCCTACGTGTAATCAGAAAGTAGAAAGGAAATGGTTTGAAGTAAGAGTCATTTCAGCAACTTGGATCCCACTCTTTTTTTAAATAAACAAGTATAAACTCAAACAGGATGTTTCTCAAACTCTAAAATCTACCCGTGAGATCGCAGAGAGAGTGGAGAGAAGGATCTGATGGTTGACTGTGTCAAACGCAGCAGAGAGGTCTAGTAGGATGAGGACAGATGATCTGGGTGTTAGCCCTGGTATCTCGCAATGCTTCCATCACAGATAACAAAGCCTTCTCTGTTGAGTGTCCATTCTTGAAGCCTGATTGGTTGTCATTAAGCTTGTTATGAGTCAGGAAAAAAGCTTCTTTTTCAAGCTTCCAGATGCAATACGTATACCATAGCATCGCAAATGTAAAATAAACCAACCAAGAGTTTTAAAGGTCATGACAAAGAAAAACGAGTTAATATTATTTATACATCAATCTAACAGCAATCTGCTAGAAGAGAAGCGTTTGATCTCTTACTGGAGCTCCCTGAAAGCTTGCTTTTTAAAGAGAGCATCAGGTACAAGCTGCACAATGCATTGAAAGAGGATGGCTAAAGCGATGTTAGTAAATCATGAGAGTACACAGGGATGCTGTGGAATATGGCAGTGCTTCGGTCAGTGCATTTCCAGCAAAGCCATCAATCAGCGGCTGTGATGAGTGCTGAACATTTCCACTCACTGCTACAAAGCTTCAGTACATTAAAGGTATGGAGCCCTCTATCCTCACAACATTAAAGATTGTAGCAAGGATGCTGCTTTTACCACATTAGCTGAAGAGGTTGGTCACTTAAATTGTATTTTTAACTCTGTCCTGGCTTCCTTTATTTTTGTATGATTTACAATTTTATTTACAATATTTTTTTTACGATTAAAGATCAAGGTTATTTGAACAAACACAGCTTTTTATACCCATACTGAATGCAAAGTTGATTCCAAAAATGAACATACACTAAACAAACTAAAAAGCAAAACAAATGAAAATGACTGCTAAAATTAAAATATTTGCTTTATAGATAAAAGATTAAAACAGCTAGTCTATTCTGTAGTCTATTCTCTTATTAGGTTATATAATGATGTAGAAAATTATATTTTTTTCCCTATGGTTCTTTACGTTTATAATACAATTAAACCACAAACCAAAACCATGAATACTGTTGTTGTGGTTGTTTTTTTATTGTATGCATGGTCACGGAACTAGTGAATAGTGACAACCTGTGGGGTATACTCAGTGTGCTTCTGGCGACAAATGGGATAAAAAAAAGCTACATTTTTTTTATCAATGTTGTTATCTGGTTAAAAGCAAACTAAAGGTGTTTTTCCTTTAAATTGAAACACCATATATAGGTTCAAATTCAAAATCCCACTAAACAAGAGAAGAAAATCTAATTCTTTAAAGAGCTATATTAGCTTTTGTGAAGTGAAATTTAGTGCCCTATGGTGGAAAAACATGTTTTGCCACTGATAGCCTAATTGCTGGAGAACCCCATGAGATGTAGTTCTGAAAACATCTCTGCATGTTTCTATTTCCTCTTAAAGTGGAAGCCTGATGTCCTATACTGTCCCTGCGGGAAGCATGACCTCGGTCTGTGGAGCTGTGCAGACAAGAAGCTTGTTAATCCTCAATATTACGAGCAAGCCAGTCTAGCAATATCTGTGACTTTCCAGTTTCACTGAGGAATTTCTGGAGGCTCAGGTCGACATATGGCATGATATTTTTAGGGATACCAAACATAATGTGTTAAAGCAGACAGAATATTTTGCCGAATCAAACCATTATAAAAATAAAGCAAGTTGAAGGGTGAAATTTAGAGATGTACTCCAGTCTATAGTAGTTTGAGGAGACTTATTTTCTCCCACTTGTCTGTTTTGAAACTGAGAAGTTATGAGTCTGAACTGTCATTGCCAATCACAAAAGCTTCCTTTGAACCAAGAAATAGGAGCAAGCATCAACCTTGGTGAAAGAACAGCCCCTTTGAGAGGTTTATACTTTGGTTTTGGGAGTCACAAACAACAGATCAATTTTACAGTAAAGCATTCAATAATTATGTATCTGATTAAAAAATAAAAACTAGTAAGATTGCTTACACTTTAGAATAAAGCCAGCTAATACAGGGTAATTATTGAATACCTACAGGGTAGTTACAGTATACTTATAAAGTAACTATAGTGTAATTATAGGGTAGTTACAGTATACTTATAAAGTAACTATAGTGTAATTATAGGGTAGTTACAGTGTACTTACTGAGTAATTACTATGTACTTATAGGGTAATTATGGTGTAATTATAGGGTAGTACAGTGTACTTATAGGGTAAATGACGTGTAATTCAGTGGTGTTTTTGACAGCCATCTAAGTTTTAGTCTTATTCTTTTTGAATTATTTTAGTTTTAGTCACATTTTAGCTATCTGCAAAATGTAATAGTTTAAGTCAATGTAGATAAATATTTATTTGATTAAAAATATAATTTAATAAGTTAATTTAACTTTTGAAATTGTTTATTAATGCTTTATTTCACATTGATTGTTGGTAGGCTTTTCATTAATAAATGCAACGGTGAATATGAATGATCAAGGTATTCAAAGAATTATAAAATGTAATATAAATGTAAACTCAAGCAAACACAAGGAGTGAGTGGAGCTTTTCTCTCTGCCGCTGTGATGATGATTGGCCTCCAAATGGACGAATCAGGGAATAGCTTTAGTCACCTGTGAAAGCAAGAGCGCGCATAGAATGCTAGTACAGAGCAGGTGCAATAAAACACATGGCTGAAGAAACGGCTCGGGGCTGTAATAGTTACGAATCATGAAAAGCAGAAATGTCAGCATTTTGAGTGTGTAACTGTATCCCTAATAACATTTTCGTCTCATCAATGAAAAATCGAGCGCGTCTCATCATGATTTCATCATAACGAAAATGTTTTAGCCCATCAGCGTTTCGTTATAGTCATGGGAAAAATATGCGTAAACCGAATTATTTTGTTATCCTCATCGTTGACAGATGACTTCATCCAGTGTAGTTACAGGGTAATTATGGTGTAACTAATATAAACCAGAAAACATTGAAATACCTACATACAATTAATATTGTGTGGGAAGTACACTGTTATTAGCAATAATTACCCAGTAAGTACACAGTATATACTGAGTAAGTAGCCCATAAGTACAAAATAAGTACACAGTAATTAACTGTAATTATCCTGTTAGTACACAATAAGTACAGTGTAATTACCTTGTAAGTACACTGCAACAACCCTCTAATTGCAAAGTAACTACTCTGTAAATACACTGTAACTACAATGCAATTATACCTTAGTTACCTTATAAGTACACAGCAAACACAGTAATTAGCAGGCTGCAATCTAAATTGTTACCGAAAAATTAGTTTGGTGACTAATTTTTTCTCTACCCCTCTTTTACGGGATGATTGGTGTTTGTTCTGATTGGATACTGCCAGCACCTTGACAAGCGAGAGGCCTGGTGACACTTGGAAGTAGGTAAGAATACAGTAACAAAAAAAGCTTTTCTCAACAAGATTAAAGGACCTGTGTTCTTATGCTAATCTATTATTTTTAAGAACTTGGATTGGTGAATGGGATCTGTGCACAGCCATTTTTGTATTAATTTTAATAGGAGCGTTTTGCACATTTTACACATTCATGTAGACGTCACACTAAAGTATTTGTATGTTAATGTCAGTTTTCAGAGGAGAATTTAAATGCAGAGAGCACATTGAGGTATTAAATGACATCTCTTGTACATCACATATGCATGAGTTTAAGCCAGAGCAATAAGTGGCTGGCTGCCATTTATTTAACCATCACTGTCTCTAATCATTAGACTTCCTGAATTCATCATAAAACCTACTGAAAGAAAATGTAGCTTGACTATTGAACATGTCACCATTTACATAAGCCACTTTTTTCCTGAACTACAATATATAGTGTTAGCATTTCCTCTAGAGATAATCATTCAAAGATTGTTTGGAACCACATCTGATGGTCCCTCTCATGTGCAGAAAGTGTGTTTAAAAGGGTCAACCAACATATTTACAATTACTTTACTTGGAATTATAATTTGCTCACTAACAATCATAGACTGTTTGATGGATTCCTGCTGGTCTGAACAAGGTTTTTGGAGCATTATAAGCTGGAGGAAAATTGTGGATAAACCCAAATCTCTAGCCCAGCAGAAGCCATCAGTTCGCCTGCTGTGGGGTTTCATGGACTCCTTTAGAGCTCATCTGTAACGGCTGAGACTTGATCTGCTCTGGGACCCTGCAGGTGATGACTCACCAAACCTGTGAGAAAGAAACATTTTCTCAAGCTGGTTCATTGTGAAGAAGAGCTGAATTTAGAGATTCAGTTTGATGAATTTGGAAAGTTCAGGTGTACAGATGTTAGCAGGGTAAATGCTTCAGTGTCAAAATGAATCATTCATTAATACATTACATCACATTTATGCATTTGGTAGAGCTTTTGATTTGCATAAAGAAGAAATTACATGTAATATACTTTCCACCTTACTTACAACGCAGTTTTGAATTAACAGTAAAATTCAAAATCTCAAGAATGTAAGTTGTGAGTATCCTTCTCTTATTCATATGCTCACCAAAAGTTTTAATAGACTATTAATCAACATACTTGCTAATATGTGCTCTAAGGTGTTATTATAGTTTACACTTAAAGGTGATGAGTTTTATGGTTATGGACGACCTATATTATCTATTAAAGGGAATCAATAATAATAATAAAAATGTGTAAAAAAACATGTTTAATTGAGATAATTTAGAAACATTTTCTATGGAATTTCCAATTGATAAAAAAATTAAATAAATCATTACCAGCTTTTAGGAGAATTACGCAAAAAAGACCAAATGTAAAATTATGGTAAGACCTCATAAATAGATTTTCAGCTATATTTGATACATGTTGACTATATGTTTTTTCTTTGGGTGTATTTAAATTTTGCATGTAAAACAGAATAAACAAAGCAAACACTTGCAAATACCCATTGTAAAATTGAACTAAAACTTTACTGAACTTGTTTTAAAATCTAATTATTTTATGTAGATAAAAGAAAAAAAAATCTATCAGCTATAAAAACTAAATTAATTCATATTAACAGAATGAAAAAGACTGTTGGTTTTTAATTTTAAATGAGTATGAAACAGCTATTAAAGTTTAGTAGCTTTTCAATCCTCAAGGACACCATTGAATGCAGCTGAGCAGAGGAAATATCTTCTGATCTGGAGAGATCATTATCAATTTATAGGCTTACATTATTCCTTCTCACACTGGAATAAAGATGGCTGCATTTTCTTGATTGGAAATCTGAGCCCTATACAGCTTTTTAATAGCAGCATTCACATTCTAGACCAATGATTTTCAGCTAATGCCATCATTTTAAAGATTTTGCCCAATTTGCTCTCCATTTTAGCATTGTTATTTGGTTCTTTCAGGGCTCTGCAAAGGAAATATGCTCCTATACATCTGTCAGTTTACAGCCTTTCATTATCCAATTATACATTTCATCTCGTTTTTCAATCAGATTTAGTCAAAAATAGCAGCTATCTTGAGGAAAATCATGAAATGTAAATTCGCAAAATGGGCTAGTAAACATATAAGGACTCATATCTAAAAGAAAAAAGAAAAAACACATGTCTGCATAGTAAATCAAGTAAATGTGTTCCATTTTGGAAGATGGCGCACAAACCCCAGAGGATTAGCTGTTATTCCAATACATCCATTTTCACACGTTCATAACAGCTCTAAGCGACAAGTCTTAATAGATTTGCTCAATCAATTTGCAGAGGCAGAAGATAATATCCTGAAGAGCATAATCTTATGAACTGCGATAAGATAATAATGACTTTCCTGTCTTATTGATCATCTGATATAGTCAGCTTAAGGAGTAAACACACAGTGCAGTTGGTTTCCATCTGTTAGCACCCAAACACTGGATCTAAAACCACAACACATTAGCTTCATGAGATACCCAGGATTTCTTTAACAGGGAAAGGTTATTTATGAAATCAATTCTGTTTTAAGGTTTTATGCAGAGTTAGTGGGTGGAATTTTGATATAGGCTAATGAATAGCGCTTAGGAAATGTCAGTAATCCTGTATGGTGAATGCAGTGCTTATTATACTGATGTGGCGCCAGAAAAGAAGAGATTGGTGTTTGTCTGTCTGACCCTTAACTGAGATGATTTTCATGCAGGTTACACTTTTAATTAGAGAGATTATACTGTAATTGAGCTGCTACGGGGCAGTCACATCGCTCAGCCGCAGAGTGTGGCCCCTGGAGAGCACAGGGCAAATGCATCAAATCCCTTCGACAAAATCTGCATGCAGAAGATGGAACGTAACAAATAGGGGAAGCGGGGAAATGGCCTTTGGAAAAAGGAGAAAGCGAGGCACATGTAATTCCATGTGAAGCCTTGTACTTATTTCTATCAGGTGGCTTGTAAACTAACGGCTCCGGGGGCAAAGAAGATGACAAATATTGTTCATAATGGTTGAAAACTAATGAAGTGTGAGATGGCAGAAAGAGCTTGGAGGGGGCCAGGGGCGATTTTACTCTGTAGTGTGCGTCCCTCCCCTTGCTCCTACCCATTTTCTTTACATTCCCCTTCTCCGCTGATCTCCGGAGCCAGAGTTTCCCTGTCATTCTTCATTTTCTTCCCTCCACCATCATATATGCAGTG
Source organism: Danionella dracula (assembly GCA_900490495.1). Lineage (NCBI taxonomy): Eukaryota > Metazoa > Chordata > Actinopteri > Cypriniformes > Danionidae > Danionella > Danionella dracula. The sequence continues at coordinate 3,833,159 of UELW01000744.1, forward strand.
TTTTAGTCTCTGTAAGCAGGCAAAGCTTGAAGCATAATGTAGGAGAAGTGAATGAAACATTTTATTTTGCTACACAAATTAGACTACACTGTCTCAATAAACACATTCAGTTCATTGTTTGCCAGTAAGTTTCACAAATTGCTGAAAATTGTCCAAACAACTGAAAAAGAGAGAAGGAATTTAATGAGGGTGAGACAAATGTTGATTTATTCATTGTTCGACTAATCTGGCTTTCGAGTGTCTGCTTTTTAACCCTGACATGGCATGACCGTAATTGGCAATAAGCTTTTACAGAAAAAAAGACATTTGGCTATCACAAATATCTCACTTCGCATTTTTGATCACAATTGCAGTGTGTATTGACCAATGAAGGATCCTGGACCTTTGAAGTGGAAGCTCGTTTAAAATTTAAAGTGCCCCTATTGGGATTTTGAAGGTTTCATTATTTGGTTTTGGGAGTCTCCAGCAACAGGTTGGCAGGCATCCAAGTTCAACAATTATTTTTCTGTCTTTTAACTTGCATTTAACTCGACCAAATTGTTTGACCCATCCTTTACATATTGCAACTCGTATATCTGTTGATTTCACTCCAATGCACCACAGACTGTGTTTAAATCGTTGTTTAAGTCAACAATAATGCAACGGGTCATGTCATGCAAAGGTTCTGGTCCTGTCATGCAAAGATGGGACTTAGAACAAACGACTCAATAAACAAATCATAAGGGAGTCACTGAACAATCATTGAAGAATCACTGAAAAATCCGAGACACTTAAATGTATATTAATGGACAACAAATGTGTTTTTGACTTTCGATGCCTGTCAACTTGTTGTTGTAGACTTCCAAAACCAAATAATAAACCTTTCAATATCACAATGGGAACACTTTAAAATTCAATCTACAGGTGTTTTCAATCCTTCTGCCCGCTCCCAGATATAAAACCGTAACCACTCCACTTCCAATTTGACAACAAAATGCAAAACTCCCCCCCCGCCACCGCTGTCTCCACATCTCACAGATCGCTTCTCGACCCGAGGCCCTCCCACAGACAGCTCTCCAGTACGCTGATATGTCCTTTCTTCAATATAAGCCAAATGAAGATGAGGAGTGGGAGGGATTTTTATACGACAGTTAGGATGGGGAAGTAAATATCTTGTTTTAACTATGATTTAATTTGTTTCTGAAGATTTATTGTTCTATATTTTATTGTTTGGGTTGAACTAATCAAGAATACCTCTCACATTGTGTTGTTTAAAGTAGAATTCTGGGGCTTCAAACAATGCACTCATTGGAAAATCTGCCCTACCAACTTCAGTACCAAAACAAATATGGTGTATAATATCATTGATGTATGTCTAGTGTACATTTTTATAGCCTTTTAGATGAAAACTACCCTGACTATTGTGAGTTTCAGGCATAAGGTGTCCAGAACACTGTGAGGGCTTACCGTAATTGGAATACTGAAAAAAAAAAATGTTTTTCAATGATTTCTTCAACATTATTGTGCCAAAACAGCTTGATTAAATTGTAAAACCTTCCCTTGGTGACGAAACATTCAATCAGGCTTGTTTCTGCATTCAACAACATAGCAACAATATAGCTTTGAAAAACTGCAAATTTTATCCAGAATTTTATGTTACACATGTTTACACTTGAGAGAAATAAAGAGCCTACAAGCCCAATCAGGACAGTATTGATCAAAAAGTGTGTTTCTAAATGAAGAGCAATGGTATTTCCATTGTCAAAATGTGCAAGCAGCTTTTTGATGCAAGCTTTTTGATCAAGTGATTGTAAATTGGACCATACTTGTGGTCAAAACTAGTACTGCAATAAAATAAAAATACTGTAGAGCATGTATTTAGTCCCTTCCCTCAACTATAAATATGATTCAGGGAGAAAGGGAGAGGCCCAGAACACAAAATATATACAAACATTATCTCAAGGATGTAACCCACATCATTCCTTGTATTTAATTTTTTTCATTTTGCTCATATAATGTTTATATATGCTAAAATTGACTATTGGCCATTTCCTGAGAAAAATTAAGAAAGGCTGTAATGGAAAACCATATTCTGTTAATTACCAAATAAAGGGTCTTCCTATGGCTCAGTTTTTTTCTCGGTTGTCTTAAAATATAAAGTTTGCAAATCTGACTCGTGATCAGTGGAAAACAGGATACATCACTGTTTTGCTGAGATCTCAACTTATGTGATGGGTAAGATGCAAGTTTGGTGTATATAAGCTATACTGCTAGACGGATTCTCCCTTGAGAATCAAGCTTCGTTCTAGTTAAAATGCTGCAGACTATCCTTCTGCTTCTCTCCAAAGTGAGACAAATTTTAAAGGTCCCAAGTGAAAATATTATACAGCGAAAAGAATGACTCTCTCATGGCACAGATGTTCCTTTCACGAGGATTATCCGATTATATCAGCAAAAGCAATCATTATAATAACGCATCTGCAGATGTCAGTGCAGTCTGTTGGTAGTTACCACTTCTACTGAAATTTCTCATTATTTTCATAAGTGTCACTGTTAACATTTGCTTAGATACAATGATTAGTCAATACATGTCTCTTCTTAAAATAATTATTTTATAGCTTAAACCTCAAATATTCACATCACGCATACATGCTAAAAAAATGAAATAATAAAAAAAGAAACTCTTGATGACAAAACATATCAGTCTTTCACAACTCATTCACCTCTGCAGGCTTCAGACGCCAGAGCAGCCTGTGTGTCTTGCAACTCAATTGCGAGGTGAATCGATCGACTGATTAATTCCATAATGTTTCAGTGTTTTCTCAGACAAGACTTCGGCGTGGACCTGCATTTCATATCAAATCACACAGCATTATTTTAACCTTAAAACAGCTTTCGTGTGGCTAGGAAAAACATCTTAAATATTATTTAGTTCCGCTCTCTCAAAAAGTAATTGAAGTATCCATCAGTACCTAGAGACAAAAAAAAACTACAATGAATTATTAAATTTTTCTTCTATAACCTTATTAGGCAAAACACACTATATTATATTAATGATAGCCATATTTATTTGTATTTATGTATGCATCATTTGATTCCAGATCAGAATTTACTATGCAAATGGCACATTATAGCACAGGTTGAATTCCTTGAAATAAATCTCTGGATGACATATACAGGAAGATATGCTTGTAAGACAAGTTTACAGCTCTCACCTAACAATGTTTAATTGACAAATAAAGCATAGCTTGGCGTTCTTGACAACTTCAATCCTAATAACACTGCTGCATGGCAATGAAAGACAGATAAAGCACCATATGAATACCAAGATGGTTTGCAGCCACGATGTTGATAATTGAAATTTGATCTGCTATTCATAAACAGCTCCATCACACACTCTTGACAAAATGCTTAATGGAGGATGAGGAACAAATAGAGATCAAAGGAATAACAATCAAGCTACCAACATGAAGCACAAAAAGGCTTTATCACAACATTATCCAAACTTTTTTGTAACAGTGATGGTAATGATCTTCTTGAGAGAATAGCCTGTGTTGGAGTTCAAGACAGAGTCAAAACCATTGCTTCCTGTCATAGGGCCACTTGTGAAATGAGAGGTATCACGCTTTAGTCACGATAGGCAGACTAAGGCTATCTCAAGAGGAGCAGAGTGGAGCAGCAACGAAGAAACTCCACCAGAAACTGTTTAATTGTTTAACCCATCAAATTTATTTAACAACAGAAATGTGGTGCAGCCTCTTCTTAGGATCCCAGGTCCCATGAGGTCTGTATCAAATTTTTTATCTAGATTTTAGAGAAGGCTGTCCATGAACAGGTCTCAGAAATTTTAACGGTGAATAAATTATCTGAACCTTTTCAACCTGCACCTGGTTTAAATTCATGAGCACTTAAGCTAATCAATTTTCTGATTTATTAAGTATTCTAGGAATCCTTGTATAATGATTAAAAACTGTAAAATCTCACCACCCCTTTTGCACGACATGGGGACGGGAAAGATTACGGTCATTGTCCATAACCCAGCACCCTCCTTTGGACAGCTCAACTAGTACTCTCCATATTCGTCAAACTGCTTATGCATTTAGACCAATGACATATGAGTGATATAATAGTCTTTTTTTAAGAATATTAAATCTCAGTAAATTAGATGACGCACAGTTGTACAGTTTTAAATTATGCTCTTGGATTTGAAATGGACCATCACAGGACACAAATTAAGATTAAATAGTAGAGTAGTCCATTGACAGTTGTAAGAATCTGGAAAACATAAACAACTTAAAAAAAAAACTCAATGTCTGTTGAAAATGAACAAAAATTATATATTTACAGTTTACAAAAGTAAATTAGATGCATATTTTTTGGTATATTTTTCCAACCAGAAAAGGCCTTAATCAATCAATGAGCCACTAAAAGACAATCTCAACACTGCCATATTCTAATATATACCTAGCACTACAAAATAAAATATTAAAGTTTTGATCATAATAATGATCCATCTAAATGTATTACCGGGGCTCTGCTTCCTCGACTCTGGTAATAGATTTTGTCCTGATTGAACCTTGCAGAATGTTGCATGAATATGGATTGGCAGGATTACGGCACGAGTCACGCTTACAACCCCGGACACCGGTATCTGCAGATGTGATTTTTTTTCCGCAACCTCATCCTGTCAGGAGTAATTCAAATTCAGAGTGTAAATGCAGAAATGTGTTTGCTATTCATAGTTCTGGTGGGCACCTTTGCCATCGATATCAGCTTGACACTTTTTTGGCACTGTTACAGCCATGGATTCAAAAAAACATAGCATTATGCTATCCTGCCCCCTCACTGACTTTATTAGCCACTGCTTTACAAGTGTAGTTTTTCATGATGCTAAGAGGAAAACAGGAGAGCGTCAGTGTTCATATCACCAGAGTGATGGCTGTCATGCTTCATTTCAGTTTTTGTTTTTGAATAAAACTAAACATTAGAGCACTGGAATCAAGAACCAATTCGATTTGAAAATACTTGGTATTGGCTAGGATGAGGTGTTTAGTTTGTGTTGATAATCAAAAGTTACTGATAAGAAATTAATTGCCTCACCTTCTCATTTCTTTCTATTGATTTACTCAAAAGAAGAAAATGATTTGTTCTGCTGATGAACAGAACAAGCCCCCAAAATGAACTGACCTTTCCATCACTGCTATACAGTACTTACAGTACCCCCAAACAAATGCAGACAAGAAAAGGCTGGAAGCCAAACCCTGTTATAACTAAGTCCATCCATCCATCTTCATTTCGGCTTTCTTCCCTTTCGGGGTCGCCACAGCGGAATGAACCGCCAACTCTTCTGGCATATGTTTTACGCGGCGGATGCCCTTCCAGCCGTAGGGAAACATTCACACACATACTCTACGGACAATTGTTTTTTCTCAATTCACTTATACCGCATGTCTTTGGACTTGTGGGGAAAACTGGAGCACTCGGAGTAAACCCACGCGATCACGGGGAGAACATGCAAACTCCACACAGAAATGCCAACCGACCCAGCCGAGGCTCAAACCAGCGACCTTCTTGCTGTGAGACGACCGTGTTACCCACTGCGCCACCGTGACGCTCGTTATAACTAAGTATTATTTAAAAAATTTCACTTATAAATAAATTGATCTAATGATACGACTAGGCTATAAGGTACAATTATAATACTTCAGTTTATCTGGTCATTTATAATTTACTTTGCAGTCTCTTATTCCATACCATAAGTGTAATCACCTTTTTTTTAAAGAAAAATTGTCAATATGCAAAATTGGTTTTATTGCCACTCTCTAGAAAATGCTGCTACTCACACCAAATCTGGATTTTTAGCTCGTAATCTATTTTATCATTTTTTACCCGATAGGTACCAGTCTTTAAAGGTGATATTTAGAACAGATCTTTAAAGGTGCTATGTAGAACTGTAAATGTGGTTTGTCTCCTGTTCTAAATGTGGTTGGTTCTAATAGGACCTTTAGAGATTGGTACTAAATTAAACCAAAAAAGCTTCCCATATGATTTTGAGTCTAAGAACCAGATTTTGTGCTATATTGTATCGTTTTTTTGGAAACTGCTATAACTTTTCTTGGTTATGGATAATCGTTGATGTTGATGAAGACATGCATAAAAAATGCATTAGCAAAATGTTTAAGTTCAAAGCACACGTAATTTTTTAAAACTCCCTTTAAACAATTGTGAAAAACTCTCATATTTTCAAGTTTTATTAAATACAATTTTCTCCTCAATGTAATATTACTGAGCGGGTGAATGAATCAGGTGCTGGAATTTAAGCATGGATTGTGATTAGATTGCTGTTTCCGTTTTCAAAACCATGAAAACAACAGGGCTGCATTCCAAGCATTGTATTCTGTGATAGCAGATGTTTACAAGAATAGTGCAACATTGTGGCATGTCACAGCTATTTCATCATTTTTCTATGGAGCTAAATCTGGCCAAGAATCACCTCCTGCGCCTGGAGAACAGCTTGACAATGGAACTAATACATAAGTCCCCCAATGAGAATGACAAACACGGGATCTCAAACATTGTGTACAGTCTCAACAAAAGATCACCATGGCCTGCAAGGAGCTCCATAATGATTGGAAGAGGGGAAAAGAAACACCCATGTTTGATACAAACTCACTGCCAAGATTCTCAAACATGAGTATGACGTACCACAGATTTGGCAAGCAAATGCCATTAGGTGTTGAGAATTAATTGTATCTTTTCACGATGGAGGATTTTCAAATGCAAATGTCAGCTCATTTTAGCAGGTAATACAAAACTGCCAGAAGGCACTCGAAACTCTGTCTCTCATCATTAAACAGACCTGTCGGATTTATTCACATTCGCCCAGGATTCACGTTTCCCCGGCAGGAGCTTCATGATCTCCCTTGTCAATTTATTCGTTTCACAAAACAAGGAGCTCTTAAAAATTGATTAAACTCACATGGACACAACTCTTTATCCCTCGTCATATCGAATGGCACGTTTAATTCTGCATTATCACATTAGGGGCCTTATTATCACAGCTTTCTGCAATTAGTTCACATTGTCTATGTGATAAGTCGGAAGGAAATTTGCTTGTGAAAAATGATACCAGTGCACCCAATAAGTAAGTAATGACCCGCATCAAACTATGAGCAATGCATCCCAATCCCTGCAGCAGATTTATAGATGTCCCGCACCTGTTTCAACATCCTGCATGACAAATTCCCCTCCAACAATCAAATAAATGGGGAGCCCTCTGAAAGTTCAAGCCATGACTGCTGGGACTGAGACACTCTGAGCATCTCATCCACCCTGGCTCACAGCCAACGACATGCTACACGTTCATTTAGGAGTAATAGCTCAGCCAAAGTGAGTGTGTGTCCGCGCCCGAATCATGGAGGGAGGAGTCTGACGACTGGAGAGGAGAGCTATCAGTTTAATCTCCCTTTTCATCAGGAATCGATTAACTGCTCCAATAAAATTAATTACGTCCAGACATCAGCGTAATTACCAACATGATGGCTGTCTCCCAAAATTTGGATTGAATTTCTAGATACAAAGAGAAGCTCAAATTAGAGGGAAATGGAAATGAACACAGAAGTTAAGCACTGATGGGAGTGATACAGGGGCTCTGCGAACCACACATGGGACACTCGAGGAATCTCGGGGAAAGTGACACACGCTTGTTATCAGATCAAAGGCATCTTTTTCACCTGCAATAAATGCAAATGTGGATGTGATGTGACAAGCAGAGCTAGCTGTTTGCACAATGCGTTATTGCAGCAGCTGGTGAATATCCTGATGTGATATTGGAGGCATATCATGGAAAAACCAAGCAGATGAGCTGATGAATTGAGAAGGACTTTCACGAGATGAATAATGGACCTGTTTTATATTTCCATGGTTGTCAGGGGCAAATATTGTCAAATTTACATTTATTTCTTTAGGGATCGAATGAAACCCTAACCATTTTTTCACTTTAACACTGGAAAAAAATGAATGAATGAATGAATTATTTTTCAAAAGAGGGTATAATTATACAGTGAAAAACATTCTATTTATCAAAAATGAGAAATTTTCCTTGTCCTTACCATAGATGCTCATCTGATAGAGAAGTAAGACGTGGATAAGAACTTGCACAAGATTTAATTTGAACATTGGCGCTCAATTCTTGCTTAAATAACAAAGCATTGAATCATCAACTCTCCAACTTCCTTCCTCCCTCCCTCCCTTCCTTCCTTGTTAACCCTTTTTGCTTCAACATTCACAATATTATTTGAAATTCTTGAATGCTGCTGAAGTACAAATAATGTAGCAACAATTTGATTGATTTATGGAGTATGGATTTAATTAAGAATTGAAACAGAACTATGGAAATGATTAAATAACGCTGTTCCCATGTACTTTAGATGTTCTGATCTGAAGACCCCTCTATCACTACCGATATGGTAAAGGCTCCAGTTCTTAATTTTGTCTGTTAACAAGGAAATGTCAAAGGTTTCTGTTCACAACATGTTTTTGAGCAATGTAGACATCGCAGCTATTTATGTTTATCTCTTGAGTACAAAGGTTGTTCAAAGCTACAAAGAAAAACTCATGGTGTGAAATGGAAAAATTCATTTTCAGTGCTTAGTTATGCTCAAAGGGAAATCTGTTCTTTGGAACAAAAGGTATACATCATGAACACAAAAATACAAAATGAAAGAGAGAGAGAGAGAGAGAGACCTTAGCATTGATTAAACTAAACAACACACACAGTTTGTTATGTATACATAAGAAATATCATTTACATAGACACATAGTTCTGATGAATGGTGGCCACTGCAGTAGAAGTATTTCTCTCCTAAATGCAATGTTTCTATGGTGGATCTTCTTATCAGCCTATAGAGTGCTCCATTGAGGTTTATTCAGTGACCAGTTTTTGTTACTTCAAGTAAACTTTTTCCGAATTCAAGATGGCCACCAGACAGCTACCCTGGCCAACCGCTTCTGGCATATCCACTCACTCCATCTATCCATAAGAGCACTCGAGAAAAAAAGATGATATATAGTACCATCTAAATAATTATATATTTCTATGAGTTTTTACATTTTGATTTCAAATACAATTATTCATGTGTCTAACATAGTGTATATGTATATGTTAATACCAGTCATTTATCCTTAAAGATGTAAGGACACTTCTTGCTGGAGAAGTTTTGAAACATTGTCTTTTCTTAGGTGTAATCTTAATTTGCATTATTTGTTGTGAATGTTGTTTGCTTTCTCATTCTGGCCTAAACAATAGGTCTATAAAAAATTTTCAAAGCATAAAATAAATGATTGTTCAATAATTTACCATAAACCAAAACGTTATAATATTTACAATAAGTTTCATTCAGATTCATAACAATAAGTTAATATCGTTTTATGTTGAGTGCTCAGGTACAATGCATGTCTGCAACTTCCTGAAATCATCACATACCTTAAAACATCACAAACATGCTTATTTTTACTAGATTCAAGCCATGATAAGTCAAATGTCCTTACATCATTCAAAACGCACAATAAAAAAGCAAATAAACTCAAAGACAGTTTTCAACAAAGTTTCTATATTTTTTTTTACAATCAGCATTTCTACGCATGTTGCCTGCTCTAACTGCAAAAGAAAGAGTTCAGGTCGTGCAAACAAGCAAACCAGGGTTGAGGAAATGCAAGAATCCTTGATTACAGTTTAAAAATGCTAAAGAAAAAGTGCAAACCTACTTCATTAGTGCTTCAGATAGAACAAAATGTAGTTGTTTGAACATATGTGGGTAGAATCAATAGAGAAACAAAGAACAATGATGGTATTTCAGGTCATTTCTTCCAGCTTGCAAGTAACAGCAATTAAAGTACACAGAATTCATCACAGTTCAAGTACATAAACCATCCCACAATGCCGTGTTTCTGATTACATCTCACAACAAAGCCTGTTCCATTCGTTTATACACAGCAGATTTGGGACTGAAACAAGCACTTTATTTCAAGACCACAAGCCATCATGTTACTGTGAGTATATTCATTATATCAGCGAGGAAGTTTAACCACAGGGCTGCTGTTTATGGTCATAATTCACAACCACAAGCTGTCATGTAGGAGGCTGCTCATTATATAAATGTGTGAGTTAGACTGTACGAGAGATGGTAGGAGACACCAGCAACAAAACCCTGTTAATTATATTCCCCCTGACAGGAATGTAGGCTGCACCACAAAATTAAATTAATAGGTTTTAGAGCTGGCTGTGAAAACAACAAGACAGGATCTCAGACATGGTCAACACACACCTACACCTGAAGGAATCTCAACTATATTTGCTCTGGTCACAGAAAGTGTCAGCTTCAGAGCTGCTTGACAAAAGGACACAGATTTCATCATTACTTCTACAAAACTGCATAAAATAAAAATATACTGACTTTTGGTGAGTTTTAGGTTTTTATAAATAGGTGTTTTAGAAAGTGATATCACCAATCTGTTGGCCATGTCGGAGATGATTGCCAGGTTCTTTTAGTTATGAAAAAACCTAAACACGTAACTTCTTTGTTGTGAAAATAGAGAATAGACTCTACAGCGCAATGTCTGCTCAACTATGTCTGTGCAAAACCACATGAATTTGGATTAAGAAGATCTGAATTTGTTTGGCTCTTATTGTTGAAGAGATATTACATTATCAATTCATATTTTAAATTGCATATTATAATACAGGTACAACTCAAGTCAGTTCTGCACGGTAAGTATGAATTTGATACTTTCCATTATATTTCAAATACTCAATACATTGTGTAAACTTATGGGTGGTTTTCATTGTTTTAATGAAGTTTTAATTACTACAGTCAGGAGCACATAAACAAAATTAACCCACAAAAAATAACAATAGTCAATCAGGAAACTAGGGAAGCTGTGGGCTTTAGTCGTCCTCCTCCAGCCAGCTTATCTTAAAACGTTTAAAAATACCCTTTTGGAATACTGCACTAATTACTATACATGCATGAACTCCAGAATTTGACTTTGTATGCTCTTCTAGTAAGCAAAACAAATGACCTAAAAAACTGAAGTCCACAAATTTAGCAACGTTTTTATGTATAGACAACGTATTTATATATTTTTCTTTTTTTTTGAAGAAGTAACATAAAACACAGAAAACAAACAGCAAAAGGATAACAGACTCTTAGTGTAGATCATTTTGTTTTGTGGTCTTCTACAAACATTATAGGAAGTTACATCTAGAATGTGCATCAAGAGTGCATTCTCCTCGTCCCTGGACATCCTTGCGATGGCATTTATTGTTCAAGATGTTGGTGTCTTAGTTTGGTGTGTTTTTGTTATTTATGGTTGATAATGTTTGATGTGCTATATTGGCTTTACAGAGATGTTTAGAATGCTGTTTATTGATCCCGAACAGAGACTGTTTAGCATGAATAATACATTAAATAAACATAATGTTAAGTCAATTAGTTGGCAAACCCCACACTTTCTCTATTTTTAAGGATTTTTGTTATAGTGTATAGTTGCTAAGTCAAATAATGTTTGGTAAAATTATTAAAGTATGCATTAACTTGCTTTATTTGCCAAGTTGACTTCTTCCTTACATTTAAATTGTGATATGCAAATTGGTTTGCCATGGATGACCAAAACTTAGTTTCTTGAGGCTCACAGTGCAGAAGAGCTTTGAACCAACTCTACTGAAATACACAGCTGAGCACAAATATACTTTGGTGTTAAATCCATTATACTAGTTTGGCAGATCCAAATTTGGGAATGAATAAAATAAAAAAATAGAATTGAAAAGAATTGAGCATTTAAGGGTGCAAAAACTTCACATTAAAAAAGTCAATTGTTGCAATTTTTATATTGCAATAAAGTGCAATTTAGCGTACTTGCAAATATAATATTAAAATGTACACTAACTCCACACTTGGTGAAGACAAAGAGAGAAAGAAATTACTTGCAATGTGTGCAAGTACAACAGTATTTAATTGAAACACCGGAGCGTACCCCCATCACAAGTATTAATGTTTGGACTATTCTATTTTATTAAAGCATCCCATAAAGTGAATTGCAAAGGCGCAGAGCCAGTGCAACACAAACAATTTCATGTTTTATAAAAAGGCACTTCAGAGCCAGTACTCTTCTCTCTTTCTTTTGTTGCTTCCCCCCTCAAGCATGTTTACTACAGCTACAAAAGAGTGCAGTACAGCACACATCCAAGCAGAGGCTTGTGTAAGCAGCTGCGGACGCCTGCCCCAAACACTGATGGAAATCAAAAAAAGCCTCGTGGTGCTTCTCCGCCTTTATGGTACATCATGTATAATGCGGTAATGAAAAGAAGAGGAAGTTATGCCTCAAAGCTTGTAATAAAATGTTATGTGCATAATATTTTCCACAGAATATCAAGCTGAAGCAAAAGAAAGGTGAGTGATGTTTGTAATACAGCCAGCCTTCCCCAATCCTGTCCCTGGAGGTTCCACTTGTCTTTTTTTGATGTTGGCATAGCGTTGCAAAGGCCCTACTCAATTTCAGCAAATCCATTTCGTGACCACAATGTCAAGAGACGGCCATTTACAATTTGCAAGTTACTGCGGTACTGTAGACTTCAAAGAATCTTATGGATGCTGAAGAGGAATTGACAAGCTGAAAATTTGTCGGTGTATTCAAAACATTAAATCTGTAGTGATAGACGGCTAAGATCTTTTACACAAAGGGTATCCATGTCACTTTAAATTGAACTTCCTATAAAGATCTCAAAAAATTGCTTTTATACACTGCGCGAGCTGCTCTGAAACTGCTGACCTTGATTGTTTAGCTTCATTCAAACATCCATTGTTGATCTCATGAGCCAGAAAGCCAAAACTGCCCAAAGGAGCTGCGCAAGCTTAGCTGTTCCCAGTTCCCACAGCAAGGTTCTGTTTATAAGCACTCATTATCAGCATAACACATGCATGACTCAGATTAGGCAGTTCATGGTGACAACAACTTAAGACACAATTAATCCAGAGACGCTGATGGGCTGTGCTAGAGGGTTGACACTTTAGTGCAAGGAGAGAGTTGGCTGATGCATCTGTCTGCACTTGTCTGGTGTGGTTCAGAGAAAAAGCATTGCTCCTCCTTCAGTTAGTCACCTAGTTTTCACTCCATTTATTTAGAGGCTTTAGCTAGGGCTGTTACCAGGGTTAGACCCTTTCATCCCCAAGAGTCTGTCATCACCTTTTACTCCCCGTCTCTTGCTGCTGCTCTCCTGCGAGCTATCCTACTTCTAACAGAAGCGCCGTGCACATGCTTGCATTCACACACAGGCTTTTGTAGACAGATGAATGTCTTGCACTAGTTGTCAAATGGAGCATCATATCCACTATGACCTTCATATGAAAAGGAACTTCTAGGGAATACAAATCTAATGTAGCTTGTCCGTTGTTAATGACTCTATGCAGATACTCTTTAGTCTATGGGAACTATGATCCAATGGGGATTGAGTAAATTCAAAAATATCTAGTGTTTTGGGGAGTGAATGGATAATAACAAGAGAAGCCATTACAAGTTCAACTTTGTCCTTGACACTGAGAAATGATACCTGTTCACTTAGACCTTAATCAACAGAGAGAATACAGCTAGCCGTATGAATCCACTGTTGTGAGCTCAGGCCTCTGGAGGAACAGTGGATTGCTCAATGTTCGTTGAATTCTGCTCTTTGGGAAAGTTTTACTCTGCTGAAAATAAAAAATAAAGTAAAATACTTTCTCTGGAGTATGCGGGGGATGGGTAGTGGGTTCAGCAGTGAATATATTATTTTAACTTTGTCCTATCTAGCTTTTTGAGATTTGAGATTTAAGTTTATGGGAAGTACAAGCAAACAGCAATCAAGCATACTAAACGTTTGTTTACCAAACACACCCTATTAGTTACATACATCCATACAGGACAATGCAGGTGAAGTTGCTTGCCAAGGGCCACAAGGGCACAATAGACCATTTTTATAACATACATCACAATCCCCCTTTTCCCTTCACAATTAGAATCAGGTAGACATGGTTAGTAGAACCAAACAGGCATGGTTTGTGAGTGATTTACATGTCAAAACAAGCAGTGTGGGTATTGCATGTATTCTGGGGTGAACATGGCTCAGTGTCCAAGAGGGTTCTCTGAAGATACAAAGAAGATAAAGTGTGAGAGCCATTAACTCCAAGATAGGGGGCATACTAGTGTAGCTTTTCCTCACTGGTGTGTATTTAAAGAGGACTTAATATAAGTATATTAAGTATAATTATAAGTATTAACCTTCTATATTTAAGCCTATTGTATTTAAGGTCAACTACATACATTTACAATTTACATTGATTATTTTAATATATGATGAAGTATTCAAGCAGAATATCATCGCACTTTTAATCATATCATAGCCACTTTTAAATTAATTAGTGAGTGAGAGAGAAAGTGTTATGTATATGGCACTGATTTTAACAAACAAGTTGCTTCAAAAAGTGCACAACATAGTCTGTAAAAGGTACAATAAAATGCCAAAAACCACCATGTTCACCTGATTTGATCAAGAATGAATTATAGTTAAAAGCATTTAACCTTAAATTAATTCGTATATAACAAGTCAAATTATTTTTTTATGTCTACATTGAACTACAACTTAAAATCAGTAAACTAAAAAATTAATGCTGCAATAACTCACTCAATGTGACTGTGTTTATGTTTTTGTAGTTATGGAAACTTAAGTTTTGTTCTATTGCTGTAAACAGCTATTTTTTTAGTTTTCTATTTATGTCATCATCAACAAGTTTAACACTCACACTGAAATATGTAAAAAAGTACAACAATCCACACGATAAATTGAAACAGAAAGTTTCAAAGACTGCTTTTCAGCTCTCCAGAATATCTAAAGGCTAAAACGGCTTTTTAAAATGGCTTATAAAATCAAAGTATGACTTCATGAATAATACCTCAGTTGCAGGCAAGGGCCATATTTCTCCCATCATTCCCTGGAAGAGGAGCAGGACGCTATACTTCAGCAGCTAAATTTAGGTGGACGTTATTGATGGATGAGTCTTTATGCGTCTGGCCTCTGAAGGCATGCCTGAGTTCGACACTGAATCAGTCAGTTAGCTCTGACCCACTTTCATTTCTTATTCCAATAAAACATTGTTATTATTATTACAAGCATCAGTATTATCCGCATAAATCATCCGCAGGGGACCCCATGGCTATCACAGGCGCACAGCCCATCAAGTGATGCAGTGCTCCCCACAAAACAAAACACACAATGACCCACTTAGATATTCAACAAGAAGCCACTCCGCCTCAGTGTGAAACTGCAATTAACTCGGACCAATTCAGCGGTCACAAACCATCAGAGATTGAGCAGATGCTGCTATGGCCGAGAGGTGCAAACCTTGTCATTCCAATAATGATTTAGCTCAAACCTCACATGGCAGAATTTGCAGGACCATCCAACTAGGACAATTAGAAGACATGCTGAGGGTCTGAATGTTAAATCTATTCCATAAAAGTGAAAATTAATTAAGACTATATTTTAAAGAAATGGCAGTTTCTAATTTAAGAGCTAAAAATCGTTTATAATCGATGCAATTCATCATGTTAAAAAAGGAACATGTATTATGTGTTTTTTTCAGGGACTGCATCCTTTTACCAGACTCTAATTAGGGAAGGAAACTGCCACCCATTAATTAGTGACAGTTAGCATTAACATGAAAAGAAAAAAAGAATCGTTAATTAATACCAAACTCATCCACACCTCTGGAGAGTCTGTAACCTTACTAAGGTTTCATGTCTCCTGCTTTTTTCTTTTTTTTCAGAAGCTGTCCAGCTTAGCGATCTGCTGAAAATAGCAATCTCCTTTCCTCATCCATCTACGTGTGATTAGTCATTTACGACAGCAAACTGGATGAGCCACATGGTCTAATGAATGATGAACAAACTGTGTGGATACATGATTGGTGTTGTCGCTGATTGAGGGCCTCCACTACAAGACTGCAGTGTCTGTTAGCAATAAAATAATTACTTTTGAGGATACTGACACACACACCTGGCAGCTGCTTTGACTTCGAGGAGATAATTTGATGAAAGACTAAGGTATTTTCAGAAAACTTGTATTTTTATGTGTTTGTACAGGGAAAATGATGCTTTTCATGGTTTTCTAACTAATTAAAAATGGTATCGGTTGTTTGGACTTTATTCATACTTCAAATATAAAAAAATGTTTGTTGCAATAGTTTAAAGGTTTTAGCTAAAAAAGCTGATTCAGAAACAAGTAAAATTTTTATACAGCAAAAAAAAGCTAAGCAATTATATCGTTTTGAGATGGAGATGTGATTTACACTATGTAATGAACTTGCTGAATATTGTTAAGTTCAAATAAACTATTCAGTTAATTCTTACAAAAATAAATGAAAATGATCCAATTGCTGTGCAAAATTGTACATTGCCCTGGAGATCCATTGCTTGCAGACAAGGTAGGCGTTTGGAGTCTTGGGACTTAGGGGGTCCAGGAGGCTGTCTTTATTAAAATGCTTATGCAGTAACTTGTTTGCAATGTCACAGCATGCATTCTACATAAGTGGCTTTACCGTTGACTATTTCTAAGATGGATAAAGTGAGTTTAACTTAATATTGGTCAAATACAAATGACTCTCTTGGAGTTTTAGTAAATCAGCCATTTCCATGCTGGCAAAGCATCTCTACCAGAGAGTATAATCAGACAAAAAGATGCAATTAAGTGGATCGGAAATGATGAGAACCAAACGTCTGCATTTGATGAGGGGTTCTCACTCTAGTAGATCGACCCTTAATTATACAACTTTATGCAGCTTTAAATCTTAATTTAACTCAAACAGATGGTAAAAGAATAGGTAATAAACAAGTCACCCCCACAGAGTTAAGTCTAGCAATATGCATCGAAAAAATTTAGCTGTAAATATGTTTTTTAGCTATAATTGTTGTCATTTTTAACATTACTGTCATTGAGGATCTGCTCACCTCTGGAGTCAGCCTCAAGTAGTCAGACTATGAACTGCAGTATCCTTTATTTCCTTTGACACATCGAGAGAAAAAGCCGGAGTATACACTGCTGCCCCACGTCTCTGTTTCTTTCTTTCGTGCATCACCAAGATGTAAACACTAATGTATGAGCACAATTATTATAATATATTATATTAGAATGAAAGTTATCCTTCTAGTAGTGTAAAAGAAAGACATTGTCAGAGTAGTTTAGAGTGTGCGTATGTCTTGCTATACTCAAGTGAGAGTCTATACTGATCCAGCAAGCTAAAAATGACAATGAATGAAAAAAAGATAAAAGAATATGTATATGACAAAACTTAAAGGCAACATCTTATAATATGATCTTCATTTTCAAAAATCTTATGTTCACAGCTCACTATTTTATTTGTGTCAAATGAAATACTGTAGTGTATAAATGTTTGGGATTAACAGGGGCCTGTGATTTTTTTATTTCATTTTTTTGCCTGGGCCACCAAGAGACTTTGCCTCGGCATCTATGTAAGAAAACAAATGTTATAACCCTTTGGTTGTAGTGAGGCTAGTCACAAATAAAAGTGATTAGAGTTTTTTATTCTTCTCTAAAGCACTTTGAATTGCCAGTGTGTATGAAAACATACCATACAGTGCAATACAGTTTAATCTCCAAACTGCAAATAAATGTGCAAGCAAAAATGTGTTTAGTACAATTTCAAAAAGGATATCATCATTTGTGGTCTTATTTTAGTTGTTATATTTTTCAGGCGGTAGCACTGGCTAGCTCAGGGAGTTAAGCTGAAGATATGAAGCAGTTTAATTTGTTACCACTGACTGAGTTTATGAAAGCTTTAATGTTCAAACTCATCTACAAAACGAATGCTATTTTCCTCTTCGCAGCCTCATGCTGCTTAATGTTTTGTGTTTCATCTCTACAAGCCTGAGTCCGCAATCCTCCTGTTATATTCTTTGAATCCATCATCACATGATTCACAAATAGTTTAAAACTCTTTCTTTTCAACACCTTTTTTGATGTTTCAAATATTGTAATCATTACATTGTTTTCTTATCCCTGAACATGTATTTAGATTTTAAATAAACATTTAAAGGTAAGGTATTCTCAAAATAAAAAGAAAAAAAACCTTGGTGGAAAATGTTGTGTCTGTGTGTGGCTGTTTTATTCTCAGAAAGACAATAGAGGACATTTATAGCTCAAGGGCTGCATCCAAATGCTGAAAAATACTGCCTACGCAGGTAGTATACAGATAGAAGCCAACAGGGCACATCCAAATCCACTGATTGTGTCGCATTTTGTCAACTGAGAAAACAAGATGTTTTGAAGGTAGCATACATAATAACACCACAAACTTCTGTTTCACTTTGACAAGCTACGAAACAAATTGGGCATCCTAAAATTGCAAACGGACAGACAGATAGTTCTTCTTTTGTTATAGCATTTGTTTAAAAGCTTAGCAAATAATCCCTCCTTCAATTTTGACACCGTTAAAAAATGTGTTGGAAATAAGCTTATTTGAAAAAAGCTTTTAAGCACAACAATGTAAGATTGCTGTGCTTGAAGAGCAAGATTTCTGTTGCAAAAGGAGAAAATGATGGTGATTTTGTATATTTATTTGCTATCAGACCAAATAATTTTCTCATTTGATGCAATTTCTAAAGCAAAATGTCTAAATAAAAAGCAACCTAATCACCATTTCCTAAAAGTATGTATTCTTTTTGCGGAGGAATGCTCTTCGGGCAGATATGCAGATATGTGTTCATTTTCTGGAAAAACCCACCATTCGGTTGCTTGGAGACAAGCCTGCCAATCATCATCTCAGTTCCTCAAGTATTCTTATATTTATTGACCTTCAGCCTTGAATGTGAAATAACACTTTAATTGGTAATTCATACAGAGAAACATAAAAAGCAAAACAAACTAAGTATCACGATTGTTTCAATTAAAAATTGAGTAGTCTACTAACTTTTTTGGTGTAGAAAACATACAATGCATATTTTTTTTAGCAGTCAGTGATCAATAAAGTGCGATTAAACTTCAGGAAAAAACTGGTTTTAATTGACTATGCTGTGATTGAGATGACACTTAACTGACACGCTAATTGTATTTAAAACTTTAATCACATCAAAAAACAATCAAATGAGAGCGAGAGAGAGAGAGAGAGAGTGAGAGAGCAATCCAGATTTTGTCCTTTCACTGCGATACTTTGGTCAAGCAACATGTGAGAAAATCAGATAAAGAATTGTGTGAAGCTGCTCCTTTTAGCAGAATATGCTTTGGTATTTTGGATCAGTGGAATCTGGACTCTGTGATCATCTGGTCAATCAGAAAATGTTCTGAAGCATGTTTTTTTTTTTGCATTTGAGAGCCCAGAGCCCTTGTCTAAGTATTCCTTTTGTCTACACAGACATCCTCAATGTATTCTCAACTTTATAAAGAACACCAGGACTTGGTTGCAAGTTTAAATTCAGTGCTTTATTTGTGAATATGATTACGGCTCTGTTTGTAAATCAACTGAAATAAAGCCACACTAGAGCCTTGAATAACATTCTCGTACATGTTTACTTTTTTGTTTTACTTTTGTTTGTGTACGTCACTCGTATTGTGTTCATACACATAATCAGCGTTATCTTAATGGAACTATTTGGAACTTTATAAAACCTCTCTCTCTCTCTCTCTCTCTCTTTGTCTTTCAGACCCCTTTTTTGTTTGGTGAAAGAAAAAGTTCCAAAAAAAGTGTTTGTTGGTTCTTTAAAAGTCAATTTTAAAGTGACAATTAATTTAAACTTGCTGCTTAGTTTCAATCCGTTCTGTGTATGGACACAATCACAGTGAGGTGCACAAGTGCAAAAAATGGCATTGGTCAAAGCGAAAGTAAACATGGACGAGAATGTTATTCAAGACTCTGGTGTGGCTTTATTTGAGTTCATTTACAATCAGAGCTGTATTCTTTCAACCAAGTCATATCCGGAAGAAGACAAAGAAGCAATATTTATTAGTATACAATATTTAATACTTCACGTTCCTTCCACCAAATAATTTCAGCTTAATCCTGTCAGCTGTGATTGATGTGAATCTTCCTGTCCCCAAAGTGAAGTGTGTAAAAGTCAAATAATTGTGATGTGGAAAAAAAAAAGGATTTTGGTAACTTTGGGCTGCAGTTTAAATGTAGTCACAGACATAGCAGACCAACTTTAACAAAAGCCACTTTTAATGCCAAACCATTTATTTAGTAAACATTTGTATTTGTCTGCTGTGTATTAGGCAAAACTTCATTATTGTCTGCTGTGTATTAGGCAAAACCTCATTTCAAAAAGATCTTTTGAGCACAAATGAACCTTGAAAGCCCATTGGCTGACTGAGCAGTTATGAACCATGCTTTCGGACATAGCCAACTAAGCATTGTTTGGCTGGGCTTGCTGACACCTGAGTTTTTCAAATGGGTTGATTAGTGGCTGCAGGTGCACCAGTAATCAATAAACATGCGCAGGTGGAGTTGAAAACAGGTGCACTTCTTTTATGGACAACTGAAGGCAGGGTTTCTGAAGGTTAAAGCGCTCCAGCTGCTCAGAGATCGGTTTCTGGTGAGGCCAGGTGCTTTGACAATACTGTTATACAGCTCCCTGACCTACAGAACTCAAACCCGATGGTCAAGCGGGTTACCTGTAGTCCCACAACCATCTCTTCATTTAAAAAGGAGAAAACTGAAGGACGATGTATCAGGGTTACATTTGTACTCAACTTAATGAGCAATCACTGTAATTAGCATCCTCATCTAAATCATTAGTCAGGACAATTAATTTTAATTGTTGACCTCATAAAACTTGCCGCATGAACCACGTTATGACTCTTCGGTCAGACACACCACACATCATGTTCTCCCCTGACCCCTACTCGACTGTTTTAATGGAGTGGCAATGAATTAAATTAATGGACCGAATTAAACAAATAAGAACAGCTCTCTTTCTCTGTGATCAAGCATATCATCATTTTCAAGTCTACCTTGGTCAGAACTCCGTAAGTTGAGAAATCCAAAGTGGTGTACTCAGCAAGTATGCAAGCATATCTCTGGAGGAGCTCGATTTATAAAATGGCATAAGATCAAACACAGAACTAGAGATGAAGTTCAAATGCATTAATTAGATATGAACTACAGAGCTTTCATTGAATATTCAACATCTCAGGGAAAATCCTAGAATTATTCAAGAACTTTTACATGGTTATGTCCCTGATTTTGGATGTACTTCTAAGAAATACAGAAGTACGAGGCACTCTCTCAAATCACTCTAATGTTGAACATCTTGCACAACACAGAGGCGTGCATTACTGTCAAATATCAAGTTTTATTTGGGCTGTGAGTCACAGTGCCAAGAGACAATCATCACATCTCTTGACATGGTCTTTCTGTGGCTGTTCGGGTCACTCTGTGTAATGATCCACAAATTCCGTGCTTTGAGCAAAGTGACCGCTCTGCTGACCAGCTACAAAGCCAGGGAGCCTATTATCACAGGGAACGCTGGGACATACTGCCACTTTTTTTCTGTGCCCAGATTAGAATAAGAGACATTCAGAGTTTCTTTGTATCTGAATGAGATGAATTAGCAGCTACATCACTGAACTTTCAAAATAGAATTAAAGAACATGTTTCAAGTTCTGAATAAGTAAGAAGTGCTTGAAAACAAAATGGTTTTTAAAGTGACTACTTGTGTGCACAATATTTTTTTATAGTGGGAAAACATTTTTATAATTAAAAAAATGTTTAATAAATAATTATGACAGTTCATTTTTCCATATAAGAAGAAAGGTGAAAGCTACCAGAAGCAAGGAAACCACTGTAGCTCTAATTCCCTGAATTATAAATGTTGTGTGCCTAAGAACCAGTTACTTTAGGTTTTGAGAACATCTTTGGAAGCCAGTTATGGATATCAATTAATAAATTATTTGATTAGAGAGTTTGGATCACTCTGATATTTTAATATGGTATTCACTGGTCAGCTAGTTACTCTACTCATCCATCACATGACCCATTTACTTGCTGAAAGTCTTGCTGAGTAGTATAAAGTCAAATTTGATTGATTTATATTGACACATTTATCTGACACTTTTATCCAATATGCTATTTGCTTCCTGTTCTAACGGAAACAGTTTACAAGTAGTTAATCTCAGATGATCACAATAAGATTATTTAAAAATAAAAGGATGTGTAAAAAAATGTTATAAGGGCTCTTGAGTTTTTAGTTGCAATTAGAAATTTGCTAGAGTGGCTGCTTTTCTGTATTAATTTATATTCCAATAATTAAAACAATACGTTCAATGTTAGATGAATTGAATGGAAATCGTTTGAGAATGTTCTGATTGGTTTAAGTCTATTTAAGTATTAGTATTAAAATAATTTAAAAAGATAATACTTGAATTCCATGCATGGTTGCTTTTAATAAAAACATCCCCTTGTATGAGCATTGAAATTCATATCAGAAAGTTAACATTTTCATGTTGAAAACAGTTATAAAACAATAGAATATTTAACACAGTTTCAGACTACCACAGCAATTTCATTCAACTACAAATGAGTTATACTTGCTTATGTTGTGTTAGATAGGTAGTTGGTTAGTGTTATTTAGAATCCCATTTAAACATAACTAAGATAATTATGTAAGAAAACATTATACAGTACTTAACATGCATGATGCACAATCTATACATGCTGCATATATTGCAACTTCACTATCACAGCAGAATATTTCATGGAGCTATATCATGCTTGTTCACAAGGCTTCTTGTTCCATTCACACTGTTCTTGGTGCTATTTGAACCATTATACCAGCATGTGTTACTAACAAGCCCTACTGCAAGCTCTATATTCAGTCAGTCCCCAGAGCACCTTTTGAGCCAAGCCAAGAAAGCCTAACATGCACAGCTCCTACAAATCATTTCATGCAAGCTTATAAAATGAGATACTTCTGGGGTATAGAGTTGAAATACAAATGAATGTGGTCACATTTTCTTGATTCTTTTCATAATAGATGCAAAGAAGACGCAAAACCAAACAATTAAATTCAAATTTATTTGTTAAAAATGTTTTATCAAGATTATCAAAGCAGCGTTCCAGACAAAAGAAATGTTAAGAAGAACAGATAAAATGTAAGAAATGCAAGAAGTTCTTTTACTCATAAAAATACAGCTAATAGTATGTACATTTTTAGAAAATATGCTAGTCAGTCATTAGCAAAGCTCTTGAGCCCAGTGCATGATGAGAAATATGTTTCAATAATTTAATATGTCCACTATTTGGACTCGATGGTCTCACCTCCAAACTGTATTCCACAACCAAGTAACCCATTTGCTTCTACTTAGTATGCTCCAAGTGGAATTCCAACTCACTTGCTGGAAAGTTTCTGATAATTCTGGAGACCTTGATTAGACGATTCAGCTCTGTTTAATTGGTGCTGTAGCCAAACTGCTTCAGGAGGTGTCCCCCAGGGTCATATTTCAACACTGTTGCTGTGATACCAGGGGGAGCACTAACAAAAACAATAATGACTGCAAGTTCTGGCATCAGATGATATTGCACATCTTGAGGAGAGACTAAACGCACATGGATATTAAAATTTTCTATATGTTCGCTACAAAATATCTCCTTAATGACTCTTTTTCTGGGTTCCACTCGTGAAAAAACTGCATTAAAGATTAAAATAGCATACAATAAATTCTGTCAGGTCTCTCATAAAAATGCAGGATAATTTAGACGCCTTTTAGCATTTCACAAAACTAATTATGAAAAGTGTCACAAGACATTTTAGTTTGGTATTATTTTTTTATATTTGATTCAGGCTAATTAATGTATTTCATTTGCACCACCTTTAACATCCTCATTAAAAAGTTTGCTTTAAGTTCTGTGTTTCTCACCCTCGATGTTCAGTAGCTGTCATCAAAATCAGCGCACAGGTCCTAACACAGCTTGACATAAAAAAGAGAACATTTTTGCAGTAACGTTTTTACCGTTCTGCACATGCAATTCACACACTGCATGTTTCACACACTACACACAGTTTTGGTGTATGTAACCTCCACACAAATGTAATGATTGGCACTTTCTTTTGAGTTATAAGTGCATCTGAATTTCTGCATCGGTTCCACACGTTGCTTTAGAAAACCAACCATTACGTCGCTCCACTCTTATAGCCATTTTTATGATATGATGTGTTTTTGAGATACTGAAGTGCAGGGAAGTAAACCTAGCAGAGTGATAATGATCAGACTTTCTTACTGATAAGACAGAGGGGGGCCTGACAGGAACTGTGAGTGTTAGGGAAGCACTTCATGAGCTTGAAAATTTGCTCTACAGTCATACAGGTCAATAAACAGATCAATAATCATGTGCGCGTTTCATAAGGAAGGCCAAAGCATTGAAGATTTTTTCGTTTGCAGACTGAGACGATGATGCAGTCAGAGTATGGTTGGTGACCTTTGAGAATGTGCACACTAGAATATTAGAATTTGTATCTCCAGCTAATGTTTCAGCTAAATTTCGGCACAGCAACAGAGTCCACCAAAGTTCAGCATGGTGACAGTCATGTATGAGTGAATCATAACCACTTAAGGGTGTAATTTTCTCCACTTTGACTTTCGTTGAGAAACCATTTTGCTGCCTTAATTGCCAAGCAGCACCACTTACATTAAGAGCAGTGTGCCCTTGTCATGGTAATGCTGAGGCCTAGTCACTCTGCATGCGTGCAGGAACACTTTGATTGCCATTGTTATTTCTGACTCTCTCTAAAAACCCCATTCTCACTCTGGCGTACTTTGCTTGCGGTCTAATCAGAGTTTCTGAAAAGTGTTTGCTGGAGAGTATCATGCTGTGCGTTTTTGGAGCTGTGAGTTTTCTCTCACTCTCCATCAGAAGTGTCTTTGGTTTGTTGAGGTTATCGGTTCTCTGTGTTTACCCCCCTGCAGAAGTGCATCTCTGCCTTGATGCGACTAGCCACAGCTTGCCAAACACCATTACAGAGACTAAGCTTCAATTTCTCTCAGTAAACACCTGAGACTGCAATGTGTTTATATTCCCAGCAGTATGTCTCACAGTCCTGCTTGTTGAGCTAAAAGCTTCTCGCTTTTAAACAGTCAGTGGGTCTGTAAAATGTTCTAATGTTTCCGTAGAAGGCTTCTTTTAATGTGAACTTTTTACGTAGTGACGAGCGTTTCCATCAGATGGTTGTGGTAAATCAATTTGCTGTGTGGTGAATGTAAACGTGATTGTTCTGCAGCCAGACATGCTGTCAACAGCAGCATTTATCTTGAGGCATCATAGCGACAGTTTTGTTGGACTATGTGCATTTTCTTCTCTACGCGTCAAAAGAAGGTGATGGAAAACGAAGTTAGAAAAGGAAGAATGAAAGACCTTGGGAAAGCAAGGACACTTAAAACCTGCAATTCAATTTTTGGGGACAGATCTGCCTTTTCACTTATTGTAATCCAAATTATTTTATTCAAGCACACTGCTCTCATTCCCTCTCTTCCTCCATTTTGTCTTACACACGATTATCATGGTGCCATATGGAAGCCAAGGATTATGAAAAATAATGATTTTTCATGAACTGGTTTTTTTCCTGCCGGAGTCTGAGAAGGAATTAGCTGTACGAGAAGCAATGGCATCGAAAAGAAATACCTGGTTACAATGACAAGCACCGGGAGATTTGACCACGAAGGGATTTCAGGACGTGATTGAATCGTGGCATGTGAAAAACCTAATGGTGCATATTTTCTGTGTGAATGATCCCATAAATCCTGGGAAAGGATCCTGAGTACAAAAAACCCGGCTGGAACAGACGGGTGCAAGATTGGATTTTAATGCTGTGGTAATTTAGTCTGTCTTTCAGTCCAAAACCACTGTCCTCTCAAAGTGTGTATGTGCTAGTGATCGCATTAGGTTTACAGCTTGTCCCACTTTCACATAATTTTAGATTAGTATTGCACACGTATGTTGTGAGTATAGCAGAATAATACACTACAGTACTATAGTGTTCGAAGTAAGCCACATGTCTACCATAAAATAGAAAAATTTATAAATTAAAATGTTCTCGGAAATGTGATGTCTTATAAATAGAAACCTATTCAGAATGTGGTCTTTATATCCAGCTTTAAAATGAACAGGAAGACATCAGCGCAAACATGTGGCACATGGTGCTTAAAGGTTGTACTTTGTTGATTGTGCAATTTTTCTTAAGGACAATTATGTACCCAGAAAACTGGATTGTGTCCATTGCAGGTTAAAAAATGTAATAATTCTCTTACAATATTTTGTTATTTTTATCTGTATTCCCAAAGCCTGTCAAAAGATTTTTCTCTTTATTCAAAACCTCCTTTGCAAGATGGGTGCTGCAGTGATAAGCAGTTAGCCTCAAGTTTGTTTTGTTTGGATGCTTTGTGCAGCATCGATAGGAAGATGGAAATCAAAAGTGATCCACTGAACTCTTGTCTCATAACTGGTGTAACATTTTCCAATGATTACTGTAAGCCTTCTAACATATAAGCACGAAATAGCTCAAGAGCGACTAAGTCGACAGACTTAGATGAGAAAAGTCTGATTATTTTCATAGAGTTGTCTTCGCAACTGGATACGGATTTCCAGGTATGTGAGCACAACTAGTGGAGAATGCCCAAAGAAAAGGGGAAGAGGTAGAAGGAGGGATAGCTTGCACAACGTTGATGTTGTCCCATAGTTCATGTCTTTTATACTGGAAATATAGGTCCATATGATTAGATAGTCAAATATCAGTCAAGCTCCTCTAGAACTTATATTAATAATT
Source organism: Danionella dracula (assembly GCA_900490495.1). Taxonomy (NCBI): domain Eukaryota; kingdom Metazoa; phylum Chordata; class Actinopteri; order Cypriniformes; family Danionidae; genus Danionella; species Danionella dracula. The sequence continues at coordinate 3,859,991 of UELW01000744.1, forward strand.
GATTAACTTCTTGTGTGGTAATGTGAGTGGGTGTGTAATTGAATTATATTGTCAATTTAAAAAACATTATAGTTGACAACCCAGCAAATGCAAAGGTTCCACTACTGTTAATTTTTTTTCCTTTATAGCTAGTGTTTGTAGAAAACATTTGTACAATTCTCTTTCCTTTTTAAAGACATTAATGAGATTAGGGAGGTTTCTCAGACTACTAGCTATGTTACACACCACACTGAAGATCATTTTCAAACATAGGAGGAGCTCTTTAAAAGATTTAGTTATTTAAGTCGGAAAAGAAAAACATCATATTCTATGTTAATAAATGCTGAAAGTGTGTATAATCCCTTTTTCTAGTCTTTGACTTTTTTGTTATCTTTATCTTGCAAAACTTTTGGAATACAATGCTAAATTATTCTGCTCACATTATGTCCATGACATGCCATCCCTTTTTTATATTCTGTGACAGACCCAGTCTACGTAGAATATAGAACACTGTCCTATAAATAAGGAAGAAAGCCAAGCACAAGATAATAATAGGGTCTTATCATACAGTATATTGACCCTTTTTCTCTGTCAAGAAGACTTTCATATCTCCTCCGGATTAAAAAGCTTCTCTTAGATAGGCTTTACTCTTCTGACAGCTTCTGTGACACTCTCATATGCAGGTGGTAGTGTAGGTTAAATCTTTTTTTTTTCTACTCACCATGCATTTTTTTCTGTAGGATAGAAAGGGGCGGAGATGAAATTGAAAATGTAGATTTTTTCTTAAAGGATTGCTGCATGCTTATCTTGATTTATCAACATAATGGCCAGTGATGTTATCTTATTTGCACAGCACTGTTCGTGAGTGTATTTTCTGTCAAGAATTAGGTCAGTGTGCCCATAAAGGTTCATGTCTTTACTGCCACGGTGACTTTCCCCTGAGAATATTGCCAGGCATGCACTTTAGAGCATTAGTTAAACCCCAGACAAGGCCAAACTAAACGTGTCACAGCTCTGCTGACAACTTGCGCTTCCCATCAGTTTTCAGCTAAAGCAAACACTACTTCTCTTAAAGCCACCTTGCTGGGAATGAGCATGAGATATTAAAAGCACTTTACAACCCAATTAATTGCCTTCACACTGTAATACGTCTCCCTCTGGATTCAGGAGGACCTAGTTAGCTGTTAAAACTGAAATTAAGCTAAGCTATTAGAAACCTTTCCAAAATTATCTTCAAACTGCACAGTGATTAAAAAAAAGTCCTACAGCTTAGGGAACAATAAACCCGATTTTAATTCTTGAAATCAAAAGATGATTTCAAGAGCTGACATTTAGCAAGCCTAATGTGATCTGCAGGTTCCTTTGGGTTTTCCTTTCCCCCTTCAATGTGTGTAATAAGGTTTCTTCTACCAGACCCAAATAAATTCAACAGTCATAAGTCCTTTTAAAGGCTTCGAAGAATGATGTAGTGGCAAATGCTCAGAGGATTTTGAGATTCTTTCGAAGCGGAGCATGAGAAGCATACAGCACAGTACAGCGCTGGTATATTGTGGTAATGAGCACCCTTTCACTAGAGTGATTTCTGGGTTGTTCTTCTGTTATGTTGTCAGTTTATTTCTTGCAGGGTAGATGTTGCTGTCCGAGGCTTGACAAGGAAAGTGGTCCAGAAACCCAGGAACCATTTTAGAGTTTCTTAAACGAGACGTTCAAGAGCAGAAGTTGAACAGCTGTTCTGTGGAAGACAGAGCTCGACTCATTATCCAACTGTCTGTGAAAGGGTTGTTGGGGAATTATTGGCACTGGCATATTATTAACAAGAATGCTTGAGTGCAGTGAGCTGAAGGAACACTTTTAAGTAACCTCAAGTTCAAGTGACTCAAGAGTAATCATCATGGCTTGTATTTCCTAATTTTATCATTAGCCTTTTTTGTAATTTCTGTGAGTTTACTCTACCCAGAAGTGACTGATGGTCATACTTATCAGATGAACTTTTGCTGAATTACAGTTATTAGTTTAACAAAAATTCAATAAAGATTTTAGTCAAATCAAGTCAGATTTTATTTAAAAAGCCATCCAACTGCCACGCCTGACCTGTGTCTCTCACTCAGCATGTTGGCTACATTTAACATACACAGATAAGAAAACACACACCTCCAATCAGATTCATTCAAGTTTGCTTAGGTGAGAGATAGCGTCCCAAAGGGGTCGTACAGGGGGGATGCGAGGATAAAGAAATCTCATTAAAAACACCAATGAAATTACAACACCATATTCTACTACTTGTTTTCAACCACAGAATCTACCTCGCAAACACATGACATTACATTTTTTATATTATAATTAACGTTTGGTAAAAAAAGCTTAGTGGGGAGCTATACAATTAATTGGCAGCCCTCAACTTGATTTTCAGTGCTTGTTAACAAAACATCAAATTGTTTATTCTGCAGAAATACATTCATTTCATGAAAAATAAATATAGCTTTTATTGTACTATTTAGATTTAATAAGGCAATTTATTTAAAGAGCTATCTTTGAAACTTTTTTCATCAATGTCTCTTGAAAAATGGATAATAAAGTTTCCACAAAAATATCAAGTTGCTGAGCTTTATTCAACATTGATAATGAGAAATGTTCTTGAGCACCAAAGAAGCATATTAGAATGATTTATGAAGGATCATGTGACACTGAAGTCTGGAGTAATGACTGCTGAAAATGTAGCCAGCTCATGAATAAATTACATTTTAAAAGGGAAATCAGTTAGTTTAAATTGAAGCAAGGGTTCAGAATAGTCTGTGTTTATGATAAAACCAAAGAAATGTTACTTTCTAATGTTACAGAATAAAATGACCTAAACAATAAAAAGACTGTATTACTGTGACACGATGTGTTGATTCTGTCCGATGTAATTTCACATGGATTTTTGTTTAAAAACAAAAAGAATGAGACTCAAAAAAAAAATTTTCATCAGAAAATAGCACAGCTATATCTTCACAACTGTCACATCCAATTTATTAAACAGGTCAAAATACTTTAGAGCATTCTTGTTTATAGATGTTAGCATTCATCAGGACTATGTCACCTATGATGGGATTTTGTGAGAAAGGGTGACCTGTTCAAGTCACCCAGATTTGTCAAGAAATAGTGCAGATACTGTAAGATCTTAGCATGCTACCAGCAAAGAAGCTTTGAGCTTCACACAGCCAGCACTGGGGAATAGCAACAATAAAAGCTCAGTCCCTTAGGACCATCAAAGATGGCGGCGTAAAGTCGGCGACCACACAAAGATGTTGCAGGCTTAGTCATCAACTTCAATATATGCCAGGGGGTGTTTCATTTTGAACTAATAACTCTTTAAGTTCACATAAAAGGTTGTTTTATGGAGAAACATAGACTTGTACACTTAAAACCAAACCATTCCTCTCCATTGAAATAATAACCCACTCAAAATGACAAAATAAATTACTCATCCCAAGGCCAACCAAGAGAAAGCTCTTTTTTATTTTACTTTTGTAAAATACATTTAGTTTTCCTCTGTCAAAGGAAAATGTCAGTCTGAGAAAAAAGTTAATCATTAATTAAATGATTTCTTCTATATTTATGATTACAAAAAACTAAATCATGAAATGTTCTGACTACCGTTAAAAATACCGGTTGTGATCTACTTATTTTCTGAATATTATTGGAGACGCTGCTGTGTTGTGAGATTGACGAACTCTGCGCTGTCTACAATATTGTCTTGACATTTTATTCTCAAGCAAGACAGGAAATCATTAATGTTCCATATTATAAGAAGACAAAATGCGGTGCAGAGAGAAGAACACAAAGCCATGAGCTCTCCCACCTTAATACCAGACACGGGGACTGATGCTTCCACTTTTTATATGACATACTGAATTTGATTCACACCATATTACACTGAAAATATATGAAAAAATATTTTGAATACAGTTTTAGCATACAAACTATATTTGTTTAAACTGTTATTAAATTTTGAACATTAGAATTATAAAAAAAACCCACTTTTGATCATATTGGAGATCTAAATATAAAAACATGACACATCGGTATACATACATATATAATATGTGTACATATATACATATATAATTTATTCTTTTTTTTTAATTATCTTTTATATTTTGTTGAGCATAGGTGAATGTTGAAGCAGCTGGGCAAGTGCTGAAAACAATGGCAGCCGTTGAAATGACTTTCCAAATGTAAACATCAGGCTTAGTCAGCGACGCTCATATAAGCTTCCTTATTGTGTCTGCTAGGCCCAGTTAAATGTCAGGTAGTTTTCATTATGTCAGGATTGCTGACCATATTGCTTTGTAAGCCTAATAATAGCAAATAACAACAGATTGCTCTTTTTATGGATGAAGTTTCATTGCTTCATTTTCTCAGCACATCTGTTCTCTCCAGATTCGCAAACAAAAATTTGATTCGAGGCTGTAAATTACCAGACTCATAATCTGTTATTTATCATAGTAATGTTAACATTTCAACCACCTTCTTTGTTAAATTCTGGAATGGGTTTTTGTAATGGATTCTCATCATAATTTATTGACTCGTAAACCTGTTCATAATGATGAGTTAAGAGATGGTGGCATTTGAAGGGTTAGAGCATATTATTCTATCCTGCTATTTTGTCACTGGATAGAGTTTCTTAAACATGCCAATTATTTTGTCCAGATAGAAAATATTACTTGTGTAGTGTTAAATCGAGTGATTGGCTCGAAAATCTGATTAAAATAAAGAATGTTGCTTGAATGTCTGAGGTAGATAAAGCTGAAGCTGTACAATGTTTGAATTGTCTACAAATAAATCTGCTCTATTAGAGAGAAAAACAATAAAGACGCATTTATATAATTTTACAAAATCACAGACAAATAAGGAAGACTGCATTAAATATAAAAACAACAGTCAACTGAATACTTTTCCTTCAGACAGCTCTCTTATAGTGCTTGGATGAAACAACATTCATCACGGGTTACATCCACTGAGCAAGATTACAGGTCTGGGTATCAGGAGAGCAGTGTTACAGATGGTACTGGAGATGTGGAAAGTCACATTTAGTACTAAATCATTTACACGTTTGCTTTTCTGTTTGTTGATTTGACTTTTGTTGTAGCTGTATTTTCATTGTAAAAAAAGGGATTCACGTGTTAAACAGCACATGAAAGATATGAACACACTACTGTTAGAGTTGTTGCAATTCATTGAGCTGTCTTTGTAAATTCAGAAAAAGTGAAGTGGAATCAAAATTCTGAGCTCTTTTGGAAATTTTTTTTTTCTACACTATATATTATACGTTGACTGTGATATAAAATCCCCACCCACTAATTTCGATTGATTTGTGTATAAACGTACCCCTCCACAGCAGTCGTTTTGACAGTAAGCTTAATATCCACCTTTGTTTATGAGCGAGCAGAAGCTGTCATTGCTTCTCTGTTTCAGGATGTGTTTCCCAAAACAAGACCCTTCATTGTTACCAGTCGAAGCTCCTGAACAAAGATGGTTTATATGAACTTCCCTTTTTGTTCAAAAACCAATCCAATGTTGGATTTACTAAAGGACTGTTGTTTAAGGATGGATATTTTTTCCAATAATTCATGAATTTCATTCACTTGAAAAAAATGTTTTATACTTTCTGTCCTTAAAACTGCATGATTTGAGTTTATGCCCTTTTTTACCAGTGCAATTAGAATTGCAGATATCTTTAAATGTTGTTAGGATTTGTTAAAATATAGCTGTTAGTGGTCAGAATACAATTATTCCTGCCTTTGAATATGTTTTTGGTTAGTACAGTCACAAATTTAAATGTAAAATTTGCTCTTCTTACTGGAGTAAAAACACTCATTTTGACTCCGCTCTCATCTGGGGCAGGATTAAAAACGTTCATTCATGACCCACAAAATAAAAAATGTTGAACTGAAACTTCCCTTAACATGTTCAGGAGAGTCATAAGATGAAATTCACATAATGTTTAAATCACATCAGTTTAATATTTGATGACGCCATTGAATAATTGAACTTTTTCAGATATTCAGAGTCCTGCAGACCCATCAGGAGCTTCCTCTAGAGAAATGACATTTACAGCTCCAAGGGGAAGAAAAAACAACAATGACAGACAAGCTAGTCTGTGAATTTAGCTTGTAGAAGAATCAAGGGATTTGAGTGTTTCAAGTGTCTTCCACAGGGGTCCCCAATTATTTTTAACTAAGGGCCAAATTATTTAAGACAAACCAGAAAGAAGCAATTCAAACCACATTTCCTTTTCCCTCATTGAGAAAGAGAGAAAAGAGACAGACAGACAGACAGATAGGCAAGGCAAGCCAAGTTTATTTGTATAGCACATTTCGTACACAGGGTCATTCAAAGTGCTTTACATTGGAAATAAAGAGTAAAAAGAAAGTACAATTAATAAAATCAAGCATAAAATCAGATATATAGATAGATATATAGATATATATATATATATATAGACAGACAGACAGACAGACAGACAGACAGACAGACAGACAGACAGACAGACAGACAGACAGACAGATAGATAGATAGATAGATAGATAGATAGATAGATAGATAGATAGATTGATCATCATTTGGTGATCACTGGTCTACTGATACTGTTAGTGTGATGACAAAATGATGGAATTTTTTTTACTGTTGATACTTTCTAAACAAAAAAAGAGGAGCCTCTTTCTCACTGTCATAGGCAAACCAAACCATTGAAACTTGTCCAAATTATACTTATCCAAAGGGAATTAGTAGTGAATTTTTATTAAAATAACTGCCCAGTTTCATATAACCAATTACAATTAAACGCTGAACAATCTTTTGACACCTATTTACAATTCACATATGTTTACACAACTGTTATTCATTTCCAAGAAGTTGTTGAGCAACCAAGTAACTTTGGAATGTGTCATATAGCATACTATGATTTGGGGCAGAGCAATTCTATTTTCGAGTATTATTGAGGACAGGTATTAGTGAACTGGGACACAGGAACTCCATTTACACAATAGGCGAGACGAGGCTCATTGTAAAATTTCCCTACGTATCAGTCTACAAATACCACTTGAAAGTAATCACAATTGTTTGCTGATTTAAAAATAAAAACAATTATGCTAATGTAATCTTCAAATTGATCTTTCAGCATATTTCACCACTGTGTGGAGGTTATTCTCAAGTGTGCTCACCTCTCTCCACTTCTGTAGTCAGAGAGAGCTCAATAACTCCTCTACAGACCCCGAGGCTTTGGCTTCTCCTGCCGCCTGGGTCAGTGAATGAAAGAGAAGAGGAAAACAATGAGAGATGGACAGGTACTTGCACACTTGTTTGCTGCGTAATCGTTAAGTGAGGAGCTGAGTGTAATGTTATGTGTGATGCTGAGTAGGCAGCCCCTTTAATTACACACTCTCCTGAGCATGTCATTCCCAATCCCCAAGCACAGGCCAGGCTGCCCTTTACAAAGAGCAGCTCCTGTAGCTCTCCCTGTCCTCACCTCAACCTCTGAGACCGCATTGAAATGCAAACACTTTCACACATACAGGCGGTGAAAGACAGTGGACACACACAGGAATAAATATGCAGGACTCACACATTGCCCTTTAAGAGGACAGATTAAATGAACTCTTTACTTGCCAAAAATGCATTTGAGTCTTAAAACCCACCAGTGGTTTTATTAACAGATGCATCTACCAGACCTTTCTCAGGATTATTTTATAAAACAGACTGTTTAAAAAGTCTTTGGAGAATATGCTAGAAATAGTAGAAAGCAAGGCAAAACTTTGCTGAGGGTATAAATTAGAAGTCTGATTTGGACAGATTTTTCATCTATCCATTTTCTTTTCTGGTTTAGTCCCTTTATCTTTCCTCTCACTCCCTTTATCTGGGGTCACCTCAGCAGAACGAACTGCCTACTTACCCAGCATATGTTTCACGTCCAGGCACAACTCATCACTGGGAAACATGCATAAGCACTCGAACCCAATTCACCTGTACCACATGTCTTTGGACTTGTGGGGGAAACCGGAGCACCCAGAGTGCACTCACCAACACGGGGAGTACATGCAAACTTCACACATAAATGCCAACCAACTCCACCGAGGGTCAACCTTGCTGTAAGGCAATTGTGCTACCCACTGCATACACTGCTGGACAGATTTTTGTACAGATGTAACAATTCACATCAACATTTAATGTATAGATATAATCTGTGTTCCCTCATATAATTAGGCATATTGTAATTTAAAAAAAAATCTATTTTATTTTAAAATGATGAGACAATATAACAAAAAGCAAGCTTTTCTTGCTCTCATGTGACTTTTAGCCAGTGAAATAACTCAAAGTAGGTTCAACCGTCATGAAACACACCTGTGACACTAATTAATGTCCTCTGATTGGCTGAAGCTAGAGTAGTATACATACTACAGCAGGGTTTTAACTAAAATGTGCAGGGCTGCGGTCCTCCAGGACCAGGTTTGGGGAACCCTGCTCTAATGTAATATTCCATAGTTGGTGGGTAGGGCTTGAGTTAATTAGGGGCAAATATTGGATCACAATTTATGCCATTTCTAATTTCACCTTATGTTTTACATAAGAGTTTTTTAGTAAATGTTGAACAGATGCAATTGCTGAAATATCTGGCAGAGGTACAAATATACAATTCTTAATAACTTTTCAAACTTTCCAAATTGTGTACATTTGATATCAGACTCTTTTCTTGATAAAAAAAAAAAAGAAATTAACAAACTAGATATCAAATATGTGCAAAACTGTTTACGTTAGCTAATATCTTAGGTCTGACTTGGTCATAACAAACACATTTAATATTTTTTCAATATTCAGACAGCAAACATATTACACTGCTTTCAATGATTGATTGATTGAATACATTTCTAGCCATTATCTCATTTTAATAAAGGGTGGTCAATGCTATTTTTATCTTAAGTTTAATGAAAAACCTGATGTAACAGCTGATGTAACAGGGAAGTTACTCAAATACTTTTTTGACTAACTTTTACACCTTCTCACTCTTTTTAGGCAAACTTTTCATGTCATTTTCACTTTTTCTTAAATAGATTTTAAGATGGGTAACTTTAATTGTACATTTTCATTGAAGTAGTAGTACTTTTTCTTGAGTACACCACTTTTCTAACCTTCCACCCCTGCTTTTGGAAACCTTTAAGAAGCAGGATTTTTGCAATAATCTAAAGGCAGCAGGGACCATAGCTACCAAGTAAAACAATTAGAACACCATAAAGTGTTGTTGGCATGTATTTCAAGGATAGGCTCAAAGCACATTAAGGTGAGATATCCACATGGCAGTATCGACACTTTACAGATTTGTGAAGAATCTGCAAAGGGAAGTGGGGATAACTCCCTCCAGACTTTTCAGAAACATTAGCACTGTATTCTCACTCTCTGTATTGTATTTTTAAGACAAATTCATCTGGAGTCTAGAAAAGTGTCCATTGTTGTTTGTTTTTCAAATATTTTCTCACAGCACAGAAATTTCTAGCTGTCGAGTTTAGTAAATATTAGGTTTTCACTATAGAGTAAACTTTTAAACTCAATGCTTTCATACAGTGTTTGTTGTTAAATTGTTTTCTTTGAACATAATTGCCTTGAAAATAGTTGTTCGTTTTCAAGTGAAGAAAATTTACATACACCAGAACCAGCAACTAATTAGCCCTGATAGAACCAGCTATTTGACCTCAACCCTAATTAGCGTTGTTGTGAGCCATGTGATCAGTTACATGATGCGGTAACCTCGGGTTGAAACACTATACAACAGTATGAGGCATTAATAAGGGTTGCAATGCTATTTTAAGCATGGAAGCACATCTACAAATTTCCTTAGCAAAGCCCACTCATATATCTAATAATGCTATAGATCATTCCAAATTAACAATGGTTAAACTTCTTAAGAAAATATTATACAATTCAGCTCATCTAAAGTGAGGACTTGTTATCCTTTATAAAGCTGTTTTCGTGAGCTCTTATAAAGAGAGGACTATTTATGACTTAAAAAGCATGAACAAAAGAGATTTAAAGGCTCGGTTTCATTATAATCCAATAAAAAGCACTCATTGCAGAGGGAGACCAGTGAAATTTTTAGTCTCATTTGTTAATGCTTTACAAAGAATAAATAGTACTCACTTTTGATGAGCTCACACAAACAGTTAGTAAATGCTAAATGCTTTATAACTACCTGAACTAATCGTGAGTTACAGTAGGATTATATATTAGTAAAGCATTTGTTATCACACTTAGTAACTGTTACAATATATCTGAATAAGAAGATGTAAGAATGTGCTAATAAATAGTTTAATAATCAATTATTAACATGTTCTACATAATCTCATTAGACGTTTACAAATATTAACTAACTGGTTTTTAAATACTTAAAAGTTTCGTTTATAAATGATTAACTGATCCACAATAAAGCATGAATTTTTTTTTCTTAATTATATTATATAGACATTTATAAACCAGTAATAAAGCCTTTAAAGTTCTATTTATAAACGGCTTACAAATGTGTAATAACATAGAAACAATGATTTATAAATTTACTTAATAACTATTTGTTACTGCATAATAAATGATTAGTAGTATGTAGTTATTATAAAGTGCTACCGAACATTTTTCAGAGGGAAGTAAAAAAGGGGATTTTTCTGCCTGGGAATCATGTCTTAGGGCAGAGTCTGGCCAGGAGACTATCTATATCACATGCAATGTTGTCCCTTGCCAGACAGTGGTCAAAAAACCCTCTGCTGTAGCTGGTCCAGCTTTAGCAAGACCTCAAGTTTCTGTCACCTCAGGCCAGTTTCAGTGAATCTGCAAGATTTTCCCTTATATATGGAATGGTCTGACTATTGTGGTCATATGAAATCTGTTCAAATTGTCATTTGCATGGTTATTTCATGCACAACAACACAATCTGTTACAGTAGCTCTAATTTGATCTGAAACTACTGTTCTTAGTCTTGCTCTTCCTTGTCCTCTTTGTCCACCATCTTGTATCTCTACTCTATCTCTCGCACAGTTATCGATAACAGAAGGTTTTACATTTGTGCTTGGGACCTTTTTGCACCTTATGATCACTTCATCATAAAAGAGTGTGAACAATATTGAGCCACTTAATTAATGACTATTGGGCTTTTGTTGTGTTTCCCTTTTGCCCCTTGTGCAACACAAGTGTCAAAACTTGTTTAAGGTTTTGCAGAAAGAACGATTTCCTCGACAGACTAGTTGAACATAATTAGGATTTGGTTCAGAGAATGGGGTTTAGTGTCTAAGAGTCAAGCGCAGTCTTCAGAAAGTCTACTTTTTGGTTCCCCATAAATCATGTGGTTTTGGAATGACATGAGAATGAGTAAGCAATGACAGAATTCATTTTTTGAGGAACTATTCCTGTAATAGCTGGAATGGAATTGTTTGGCTGAAGTGCAGAGCAATTGAGAATAGATAGCTGCAGACAGCTTGTCTTCCTGCTGTGATTGACATTTCCATTATAGTTAATTAGAGCTCTGCTGCACAGACAGCTCTGGACAGATAGCTTTACCTTCCTAATGATGAGAAGCTGAAACCACACCCACAACCTACTAGTCTTGGATGTATAAACAAAAGCACAAAATGAAAAAGAATGAGCTGGACAGAACCTACCACAAAGTTGCTTGAGAAACTTAATTTGTGTCAAGCATCTTTTAACATTGTATGCTTGAAAATTAATGGACATCTAATCACTATAAATGTTTGATTTATAACATGTTAACTCCAGGGGCCTGTCCCATGTACTGGTTAGCAAGCTAAGTTTAGGATTAGTTTGTACCAATCCTGGGTTTTGGGTACTATGAAATGATCCTGGATTGAATTGATCTTTGTCACCCTGGTTACTTACGTCACACGGCTAACCTGCTCCAGAGCAGGCTATGATGAGGATTAGAGATCGCAAGCTTACGATTGTCCAATCAGAGTTATAAAAATTTAAAAACTTTTAAATTAAGTAAAAAAAAGAAGAACAAATATATAGATCTTTTAAATGTAAACGTACATTTGTAGAGAGACGAGCATTTAATTTATATTGTAATACAACCATAAACCAGTTAACATGACATGAAAATGTAAATTTATTGGAATTAACATGCTATCGTTATCAAACGCATATCACACACGATACATAATTTTACATTAAACAGAATGTGCTTCTTTGACATCATTTCCACGAAATTTGAAATTTTCTGCCAATAATCTCGTCCGGCTTTGCCAGCAGTATTACTATGGCACAAAATTATATGTAAAATATAAAATACTCATTTTATTTTCTAAATTTAATCTCTTGCTCCTTCTTCATAGAAGAAAAAAATTATTTGGCCCTATCACATTCATCGTAATTGGTTATTCGGTGCCAACGTCAGTCTTTTACGTGCACGTGATCATGAACATAGCTTCAGGATAAAAGCATGACTCGATAAAAAAAGTTGGTGAGTTGCTTCATGGTACCGATTAAGCCTGATTGAAACGGTTAGATTTTGTCAAGTCAAAAATTATCTGGTAATACTGAGTTTGTTAAGCCACGTTCATGGTACAGGCCCCAGGGATGGGAAGAGCACACAAATGTTGTTCTCAAGCAAAAGCAGTACTACTTCAGTGAACCTGTACTCAAACCATAAACACTTTTTATCTGTTTGCCAAGACAGCACAAGTGAAAAAAGTCAAACACAATAAAGCACGTGTCACCACTTGAACACAACAACTCAAAACAGATCACTTGTTGACAAGCAAGTGAATGTGAGAAAATAATTATTCAAGGTTTTTTTTCTCCAGAAAAAATCTGACCTGTTATGTGGTTGAAGTGCTGTGTTCTGATCCAGCACAGTGACATGATGCTGTGGATGAGTAATGCACTGATTTGTATATTTTTGTCGTTTATTTATTGCTCACAAGTGCTACGTGTAAATGCACACGATTTCTGTTTTGTCTTTTCGTACAAGTGCTACATGCACAGACGTTCTTTGATTTGCAACATGCATTTACCCTACAGTTACTAAAAAAACTTTATTTCTATAGCTTCATGTCCTGAGAATTGTGTTTTCTATTTTTCTAAGAAGTGTTTAGTGACTGTTCAGTAGGGTTTTTTTATTTTTATTTTTATTTTGATTGACTTGGTTTGACACGATTTGAAACCATAGTTCAGTTTTAAGCACAGTGAATGTAGCTTGAAAATAGGGTTTTGTTCACAGTTTAGAGAAAATTAGAACAGTTTTCAAGAAATGTGTCTTAGCAATCAAGAAAAAAATTGTGGATGTGGAAAGGACCAGTCGGCCAGATTTAGAACGACGCATACCCAGAATTTCTGCTCTTCTTTTAACCCATCCCAGTGTACACACACAGCAGTGAACAAACACACCGTGAACACACACCCGGAGCAGTAGACAGCCATTGCTTCGGCGACCAGGGAGCAGTCGGAAAACTGGTGCCTTGCTCAAGGGCTCCACAGTTGAAGGGGGAGAGCAAGTGTAGATCTCCTCATCCATCAGTTTTACAAACTTTTAAAACTTTTTACAAACTTTTTACAAACTTTAATTCTAACAAAAAATATGAAAGATTGTTTATAATCAAGTCAGCCACGAGAGTAGATCGGGGTGGGAAGGTTAAAAAAAGATGCAACCTTTCTCATGTTTGATGTTTGAAAAGCTTCTAATTGTTTAGACTTTGTTATAAAGCAGCTTTTGCTGCAAAATATAACTGATAGACACCTTTTTCTTTAAAGTACACATTTAAAAACTGCTTTAAATAGTAGAAGTACACAAAAATTTATATTCAAGTCGAGTAAATGTAATTATCTACTTTCTTCCTCTGGACACCCACATTGTTGATATTCTACAAAGAAATGATCATCAGACCTAACTAATAGATGCCTGTTATTGATTTTTTTTACTAGAGTTGCAAGCTCTGGGTTATTTAGGGAAAATTAGCATTAATCCTGCAATTATGTACTACCAAAAAGTTAAAGAAAGTGTATCTGAAATGGCTACGTGCCCAACATAGGAAACAAAGGTGGGAGCAGTCAAAGTAACCTGGACAAACAAAACACCTTTCCAAAGCTCAGTTTGAGCAGCCAACTTCCAGTTGCAGAACCACACTTTGTCAGAATAAATCCTATTGGAGCTGTGGGGACAGATTTAATAAGTCAGGGATCACACAAACTGGCTACTGCACGTGTCACATGTGCCATAGAAGAGGGGCAACATGGGTTCTGTGGAAGTGGGATTATAGTGGCCTGATGGTAAATAATGCATGCCATCATCTGACAACAGGGAGTGATTAAGAGCCGGCGTCTGACCAAAACAGGACGTCCCTCTCCCCGCTGTCACCTCTGCCCCCTCACCATCATAAATCACTTTGCAAATCTGATCATCCCTATGTGCCCTTCATTATTTAAAAATGTTTATCATCTGGCCTTGAAGGTGAGCACAGTCACATGCACACAGGGGCGTGAACCTGTTACCCTGTTCAACCACTATTTCAAAGTGACCTTCTGGTGATTAAAAACACTCATGTATAATTAAACTAATTACAAAGTACTACAGTGGAAGATAGCTCATATAGAAAAAATATGCTACTGTTGTCAAAACAAATGTATTTTCTGAATATTGTTTGCCAACTAGAAATTCTGAATAGCTGTAATACTGCTCAATTTAACTGATGGCATTTGCTGTTTTGGTAGGTTGACTGGGAAGAGGGTGACTGAGTGAGAACGCTCTCTTTCTTTTGATCCTTATTGTTGATTGTTGTCCACTTTTTCTATAAAACGTATAAAACTTTTTCTGGAAATGTTGGCAAAACCCCCCTCTTGACCAAATCAGAAAGTGGACATGCTCAATACAATGCATTTGCTAAGGGAATAAACTGCAAAAGACTAAATATGACCTTGTTATATGATTTTTCTTTGTCTCTTCCAAAGGTGTAGTTTGTAAGAAATGTAACACAAGTAATGATAAAATAGATTTGAAATGTCAAGAGCATTAATAAGACACACACAAACACACGCACGCACACGCACACGCATGCACGCACAAATAAAAAACACCCAAGAGCTTCGAAATTGGCAACTATGATTGGCTGATCTTTTTGAAACAAGCCTTATAATATGTTTTTTTTTGAAATATTACTAATATTTACATGCTTGTCTTTTCAACCGACTCCCATTGCATTGTGTAATAAAACAACAAATTGTTATTCATAAACTCATGACAAGATTTTATGCTATTATTCACAATTTACCCATCTCTAAGCTAATGACACAATGCAAGTGTTCAAGATTTTGTGCTACACAACAAATATGATCCCTCCCTCATTTTATTATCCAGATAAATCCGGATTATGCTGAATAGGGCCACGTTTGCAGTTGTTAATTAGCATAATGCAAGCTTAAATCATCCCCATATAAGGTCTGACTTGTCATCTCCAGCCTTTTGCCACTCTCTTTTGATTACCAAATCTCTATAATGCATACTATCTAATTTGATATAATGCATGTAATAAAAACAGCTTGTTCAACTTCAAAAATTACAGCTTGATTAACAAAAGATCAGAGATTTTTGTGGTATCTAACCACTTGTGTTCTAGTCTCGGATTTCTCTGGGATTTGTTTTTACAGACTGTCATTTCAGAAACAAAGGATGAAAAGTTCAGGCTTGAAGAAACAGAGAAGAGAGAAAGTAAAGTTGTGAGTGAGCAAGAAGAGGTGAGAAGAGTAAGGGAAGAGAACACAAAATAATTGAAGGATATCATAGAAACTGAAGGAAAGAGCATGAACACTAGAGATGCAGTGGTGCATGCTGTTAACACAAAAATATTGGTTTAAAACAAACACCCTTTGGTAAACTTTTCTATATTAACAGGTGCGGCAACAAATTTACAAACAACTTTTATTGTTTAGAAAATGTTAAAAGTACTGAGTTTTTGACAGTTGCTACAACATAAGATAAAAAAAATTGTTGAACAAAAAAAATATTTATGATTTCTACAGCAATACGTTTCTATAACATTCTGAAAAAACTATTGTAAATGCATTAATTGCATGTCTATCCATTCAAATGATTTTGAAAGAAGAACCCTGATGTTGATGGTTGGGCTTTTAACCATTTGTTACTAACAGTAGTAAAGTTTTCTAGTATGTTTGAAAGCATGTAAACTTTATCAAGATACCAAATTGCTTTCAGCTTAAAGAATCACATTATCAGTAATTTTTCCCATTTTTATATATTTTTAAAACAGGTATTTAATTTTACAGAAAATGTATTAATTTGATGAATATATCTGTGTTGTTTAACTTTTACATTGTCTTTGTATTCGGTGGAATTTGAATAAAGAGAAACAGTGCCAGTTACTTCATTTAACTTTAATTCTATATACGGACACTATTTAGACAAAAGCATGTATTTAAATAAGTGTTATCTTTTGCAATGACCAAGACCACTAAAAGATGATAGCTGGCAGGTGTTCGGGATATAATGGCATCTGTTCAGGTCGAGAAAATACGGATAAAACTTTTCTAATTCATGAAAACTGATTTCGTAAAACTAAAAAACCTTGTACAGAACTTTCACAGTATTTTTTTACAGCAAATTTTTGGGTATGTGAATAAAAAAATGACTGAGCAGGCATCAAAGCTAACTAGTACTTTTGGTCTAGTATCGTGCTTTTGGCCTCGGAGTGTGTTGGTTCAGCATTAAACCCTAAAGATAGTGCAGAGAACCTTTAAATAGCATTAAACAAATATCCAAAATTTTCATTCGGAACATAAATCATGCAACAACAAAAAAAACTTGCATTGGTAAAAAATTAAATGGTATTAAAAAATCCTTTAGTTTATTTTTCCATGCACAAGAACTGAATTCATGTTTTAAAGGTTTTTGACTCTCTGCCTCTCCCATTCCGGGGGGTCTCTGTATGTCATTGGATGAAAAATATACTGAAAAATGCAACAAGATTGAGAACTGAATGTCAGTAAAGAAAACAAGGACTTGGGTCCATCCGCGCATGATCTCTTGTAACTATACGTCACCGCAGACAGAGAAGCACACAAACATACAGGCTGCAACAAGCTGCCCGAGGCTTCCTATGCTTGAAGTTGTTGAGAATTGACAGCACCACTAATCAGAAGTGTGGTCAAGCTGTAGGAACAGCAGTCCAGCTGACAGCTCACAGAACTGTACGTGATGCTGCAGCCCGAGAAGAGATGGAGAGAAGATTTTCACAATGCACTCGACAGTAGTGTCTGCAGCACTCCAGCAGCGATCATATACAACTGACTTAATAATGGAGGTTTAGCATCTGACCTAAGGTTAGTTCATGCATCCAGAGAAAAATAACAGATATGTAGCCTTATACCTGTCTTAGTGTTGCCTCTAGTGTCAAGAATTCCTTTTTAATTGGCACAAGGTAGGAGGAAATTTTGTAGGTTCTCCAAATATGTTACATTTTGATGAGATCAATGCTGTGTTGACAAAAAAAAAACAATAACACTACATATTGTTAAAAGATGCTTCACGTAAATGTTTTGCTGTGTCAAAGTGTTTAAATTATATATGCACAGAGAGCAGAATCAATATGTTTTGCTACCAGCGTGTAAGAAGCAAAGAAGAAAATAACTTAACATAACTTGCATCAGAGCACATAGCGCAAAATTCTGCATTTCTAAGCTTCGGTCTGATCTGAACATTGTTGCCTGTTCAGCAGAATATTTTTATGTTCTGACATTTGAAAATTGTAACACATATTTTCTTTATTGTAGTACCTCTCAGTGACAGCTGTCAAAAGAACAGGTTATTTAAGTACAATAAACTGTTTGATTTGAATGTCAGTTAAATTGCTCACGTACTTGTCATTTACAGGTAATGGAACTGTAGTTGAACATATGTAGCTTTTCCATTATTTAGTTTTTACTTCTTTATTTTTGTTGCTTAAGTCACACAACCTTTTTATATTGCTACAGTTCATTCCATACTTCATCATTCAATCAGATATAATTTAGAAATGGACACTAAACATATGGAGATATTCACATTGTTTTGAAAAGTGGGTTCTTTTGTGTTTTTGAGAAATCTGTAAGATACATGTTTCAGATTGAAACAACAACCTCGATAGGGCAACCATAAGGTTCTTCTCACTTTGGTTTTATTTCATGGTGTTCTCCAAGGCTTCTAATTCACAAACAGAGAGAAGATTACGTCGTTCCTCCACTTCCATTACAATGCAAGATCGGTTTAGCACTCTGGAGGATTACACTGGCCTCAGCCAAATGTGGCAGCTAGATAACATTTTAACAGTGTTTTTCCTCTTTGCATTCTTTCTTGCAACCTACCCCAATACGTGAGACTGGAAAACATCTAAATCCAAGGCAGGAGGTAAACAGGAAAGAGATGGTGAGGGGGGTTGAAAAGGTTTTTTTCCCTCAAGGATGGAACAATGTAAGCTCCACAGATAAAACATTTATTCTTTTCCTGTGGGCTGATGTGGAATTCCCAGCCAGAGTCTATCATACAACATAATCCTCCGACCGTATATTCACCTCAGGTGATCTTTTATACTGAGACAGGTGTTGCGAGTTAACTCTATTTTTTTAGATAGCAAACAGCTTTAATGTTCTTTTTAAACAGCAAATGTTGACTAAAATGCCGACAGAAACTAACTCATAAAAAGCCTTGTTATGGAGATAGAGGAAGAATGGAACAAGTTATGATGATTTATGCCGACGGTCTTTTGTCAAAAGCATTTTTATATGTTGTGGATATCCTTTAAAAAAATAAAAATTTTAAGCAGTTTTTACCTATAGACATTATCTAAAGATTTGTATTGGCTGTTTTCACAGTGAGAATAATAC
Organism: Danionella dracula; assembly: GCA_900490495.1. Taxonomy (NCBI): domain Eukaryota; kingdom Metazoa; phylum Chordata; class Actinopteri; order Cypriniformes; family Danionidae; genus Danionella; species Danionella dracula. The sequence goes on from UELW01000744.1 coordinate 3,878,870, forward strand.
ACTGAAAACTGTATTTATTTAATGGTGCTTAACTTGTTCTTTAACTATCTTTTTATTATGGTGCTTATTTTGGTTTGGGGAGTCTCCAGCTACAGGTTCAGATACATAGTGTTGACCTTTAATATGTGTGTCTTCATAGACATTACAGGAGAATATTCTTTTATTTCAACATGGGTGAATCAAACTTTTTACAGAATTCTGGATCTTCAAGCTGCCCACATCAACACCCTTTGTGTTCCTGTGAAACAGTCTAAAGATAAAAGTCTTGTGGTCGAACATTTATTTCCTCTCTTGGAAAATGTGCCTAAACATAACTTTTCTTTAACAACATGGCTGCTAAAATTTTCCTCCTGTAAGTGAATGCTAAAACAATATACATTCAACTCAAAAGGCTACAAATTACTTTAACTAACAATTTACTACTATAAAATTAAAAATTATAGGAAATAATCAACAGTGTGATTAATATATTCAATAGTGGTGCTAATAACCAAATTCACGCAACCTTGAATTTTTTTTAAATGTGCATCTATTAGACCTGATTTTTACAATAATTCTCAAAGGATTCTGTCAATGATTCCTTTTGCAAACCTTGTCTTTACATGATGTCTGTGATGATTGGTATTTGGACCTTGTCTGATGTGACTGGATTACTGTGTACATTGTTACTGAAATGGAACGTTCATCATTAAGTAACATCACTACACACTCAACATTTTTTTATGCTGCCAATCAAACTGCGAAAGAGGCCTCACTGTTACTCTAAATCAGTGGTACCCAACCTCCGGGCTGTGGACCGGTACTGGTACGTGCATCACTTGGTACTGGGCTGCACAGAAACAATACATAACTTACATTCCTTCCGTTTTATTTATTTCAGAATCTGAGCGATGTTTCATTTTGAAAAATTACCCTATCCGTCTACATCACTCTTGATGCTCGTCAAGGTACTCTTCCTGTACTCTTCCCATGCACCAAGCTCACTCTGCATAAACTGCTTCACCACATGTTGTCATGATGTTAAGAGGACGCTGTAGTAGAAATCACGCTTATTATTATGTTTAGAAAATACCACAATTTACATGCAAGTCGTATTATATTATTTTGTTGTATTTATCCGCCAAATCTCAAAAGCCAGCCCCTAAAGATATTATCTGACTAAAAACTTGTCCGTAGCATAAAAAAGGTTAGGGACTGGTGCTCTAAATCAAACATGATCACAGCGCAAAACACAGCATATTTGTGACAAAATGCAACTGAAACCTTTGCACAACAGGGTTTTCGGTTTTCACATATGTGATCACAAAACAAAAAAGATTTATTTAAATGATGAACTGAGTTGACTCTTTTCAGGGGAAATAACTACATAAATGGAAAACTTTTCAAATACAAACTGTGTGCTTTAATTAATTAAGAGCCATGTTACACATTAATAAAACAAAATTTGAATGTTTAATCATCTCACCACTCTGAAATGGAAGCGTGTTTGAAATTCTGCTATGAATGTCGAATATATTATGTACAAACATAAACGCTAATGGTCACTATGAATAACCACTCATTTGAGCAACTGACCTACTCTTGTGTTGCCAAGAGATTAAAACATCGATAAGACCTGAATTAATAATCCTTGACCTTGAATTGCCTCAGTATCCCAGAGAGCACAAATGCACTCTTAATAAAGAATAAAAAGGCAAAACCAATATAATATTCTCCTCTGGCCTCTAGATTTCCTTGATGTGCACTTCAAATTTTAAATTAATTCTATGTTGCTGTGTTGGCGTTTCCCTCTGAGTGAACAAAAAGGACAAAGAGAGATTGTCGTAGCTCTTAATCCCAAACACCTCAGATAGGACACTCATCAACCCATCAAAAGCCTTTCATCAATTGCTGTTATTCAAGGGCCGTTGTTATTGTCTTTCACTGCATTTTGTGGAACACTTCCTGCTTACTAAATGGCATTCATGTTCTGAGACAAAGCGAATAAAATGCTGATGTTAAGAGAAACAGGCCATTCTAGAGCATAGGGTGCTATGTAGAGTGGCTTTCGAATTATTGCTTGAGAGCAACAAAAGCTCCTAATTTCCCTCTGGCATCTCATAGTTTTCTTTTGTTTGTGATAGATTGGCATTTCAGACCAGCACGACAGCTCCTGAATTATTAATAGTGGAAAACACATCAAATAATTGTGGCAATGTGTCATATTAAGCTCCGAGCATTCCCGAAAACAAGTTTGTCCTTCCTATTTCAATGAGACTATACGGCCATTCAAAGTCTCTATAACATCCACTGAGTAACCAACAGAATCCATTTGGAATATACAATGGTTTACTGCCACATTATGCAGACAATAAAATGCACCTGATATAATCATTGAAGCACATGAGTTTTAACAGGGTACAGACTGGTTTGATCCTTGCTTCTACTCTAAAATTGAAAAAAAAAGAGAAGGCTCACTTAGACTACAAAAGGTAGTGGAAAAAATGTGAGAAATTGTTGCGACCATTCCGACTCCATGTTAATTACATGAAAAATGGCTAAGACTGTCTTTGAAAAATAAAATCATGATTACAAAGTAAAAGTATGATTACCAACTTCCCCATGCAATCGGTTCATTAACCTCTTAATAAGACGCTGATATATTTAAATGAGAAAGTTAGACTGTGAAATGCCAAAAAGGATCTAATGGGAGGAAAAAAAATGACAGCTAAAGCCTCTTGACCTTTCACTCAGCCCATTAAAACGGACTGCCAGCACCTGCCCGGTAATTAATGTGCAAATGTGACTTTGTCCGTCGCCTGCACCCCTCCCTGCTCGACTCTTTCTCCAACTGCACCAGCCGTCCATTTTCCTCCCTCACTTTCTCTCAATTAGGCTAGAGCTTCTAATGGAGATTCTCATTACTGAAAGCAAATTGGTTTTAAATTCCAAGTCCATCAAAGACTAAGTTATCTCAAGTCTATACAGAGACGCAAACTCACCACCATGTCATTCTGAAACTTTTGGTCATTGTTGTTTATTCGCCGGCATTATATGAAGTAGTAAAACCTGCTTGGACTCTAATTGCTTAAATTGATCGTTCCACGAGTAGAACTAATAGACATGAAGCAGTAGAGCTGTCGTCAGGATGTGCAGACAAAATTGCACAACATTAGACACACATTCAGAAAACATTTAATAGGAAGTTTGGCATTTATACAACTATTTAGTACTGATTGACAATTGACAATCTCAAAACATATTTCTTCTTTATTTTTATGAAATAACTTCACAACTGGAAACCTACAGACAGTTAATAAAATTAGCATATCTGTTTTATTTGTAATGTTTTTCATTCAGTGGTGTAAAAGTAATGAATTACAAATACTCAAATTACTGTAATTGAGTAGTTTTCCCCAAGAATTAGAGTGTTAATTTTAATTGTTTAGTAAAAAAGGGGCGTCACGGTGGCGCAGTGGGTAGCACGGTCGTCTCACAGCAAGAAGGTCGCTGGTTCTAGGCTCGGCTGGGGCAGGTGGCATTTCTGTGTGGAGTTTGCATGTTCTCCCTGTGATCGCGTGGGTTTTCTCCGGGTGCTCCGGTTTCCCCACAAGTCCAAAGACATGCGGAATAAGTGAATTGAATAAGAACAATTGCCCATAGTGTTAAAGTGTGAATGTGTGTGTGAATGTTTCTCAGCGATGGGTTGCGGCAGGGAAGGGCATCCGCTGCGTAAAACATATGCCAGAGAGTTGGCGGTTCATTCCGCTGTGGCGACCCTGAAAGGGAATAAAGCCGACATGAATGAATGAGTAAAAAAGGGTACTTTTACTTTTAATTGGGTACATTTTACTGCTGCATTTGCTTTATTTTCTCATTTAGTGTATTTCGTTTGCAAAGGTGAAAGTCTCATGATTCCATTCCAATCAAATCACACATAAAAAATGGCATACATACTGTCATAAAGACGTTTGTCTGACACAAGGTTTATTTAATCATGGAAGAGGTTGAGGGATAGGTAAAGGGATAGGTTCATTTCCATGAATCAGCACAAATTTAGGAATTCAGTTTTCCAGGCCGTACCTGAAAGAGCATTTTCATTCATCTTCATGTTGGCTTTCTTCCCTTTTGGGGTCGCCACAGCAGAATGAACCGCCAACTCTCTGGCACATGCCCTTCCAGCCACAACCCATCGCTGGGAAACATTCACACACACTCATTCACTCTTTAACACTATGGACAATCGTTCTTACTCAATTCACTTATATCGCATGTCTTTGGACTTGTGGGGAAACCGGAGAACACGGGGAGAACATGCAAACTCCACACAGAAATGCCACCTGCCCCAGCCAAGCCTAGAACCAGCGTCCTTCTTGCTGTGAGACGACCGTGCTACCCACTGCGCCACCGTGACACGAGTATTTTCATGTGAAGAACAAAAAAAAAATCATGTCGCGTCAACGTTGTCTGCACAGACAGTTGAAATCTCCGCTTTCATGAGTTTTAATGTTACCTCTAATGTGAAGAAACACATTAAGGTAAGTTGTGATTATGAACAAATGTGTTAAATGCTTCAACAAATAGAAACCAGTGATGTAATTTGGTACAATCACTTTATAAATGCTACAAATGTAAGCCTATTCAAGAAGCCTAAAAAACATAAATAACTTTCAACAATTAAACTGTCATTGGCTAGTGTTTGAGTATGTGATTAGTGTGAGACCTGCATCATGTTAGTCTATTCCGTTAAATATTCTAATTTGAGCAACAAGCTCAACCTTTATGTTAATGTGCTTTATGACCTCATTGTTTATTCCTTTCCCCGGAATGAATATTCCTGCAGAATTTTTTTTTTTAACTGATTGCTTCTTTGTTTTTGGATTTTTTTTTTCAAACACCATGTCTGTAATTCGACTGCCCCTACAATCAGAAACAAAACTGTTGAGAGGGAAACAAACCTGTTTTTTTTAATATTTCTAACCAGCAGCACTAATGAAAGCTTACTACATTAGACTTTAATTGAGTATGGTATTTCAGCACTCTTTCCAATCACTGCTAGTATGGTCATGTTAATTAGTGTCTATTAAACTCTTCATATTTTTAATGATTTCATAAATGTGAACATTCTTGATTATTTTGTCACTATATTTGTCATCTAACTAAATCACCACAAAAAGTGTTGCTTCACGTGTTTATGAACAAGGAAAATTCTCCAAGGCAACAAGGGCAAAGGAGCTTAAATCCTTGCTAGGTCTTTTATAAACAATATGTTCAAAATACATTTTCTGACATGATTTTAACATCAAACATTAACCATTTTGTATTTTTAAGGTTATAATACACTAGTTGATGCAAAGTATGCCACTGTCGCACAGCGTTATACTTCACAATAATTTCTTCAATGTGATGTATTTAAATGACGAGAAAGTCAATTTAAAGCTCATAGTTTCCTTTTAATGTCCAATGAAATAAGAAAAGTGGAGCCTATTTAACTGCATGCGCAGGAAGCACTTGTTCACTGGTCCTTGACTTGATGAAACTTGATCAAATGTCTCAGAGCTATACAAAAAATGTTTAGTGTAAAAAAAAATACTAGAAAACATAAATAATAATGTTGCTAAAACTATTTTTTATTTATCTATTTTTTTTAAGTTAAGGATCAGGCAACTATTACTGTGGTCTAGCGCTAACGTTGAGCGATCAGCTAATATCTGTAACTATGGTTCCTAATGGTGTGCAAACAAATACATACACCTAATTGTACACCTAATGGTGTACAAGATACAAACAAACTGACCTGGACTACCAGCCAGCCAATCAGAATTCAGAACAGCTTAAACCACTAATCATTAGTTTGTTAAGACTTAACTTATTTAATGCCAATAGTTAACCTTGGCAACAATGAGGCCCATCTTCTGAATGCAGCACAAGACTAGATGAAGCCATTTCCATTGAACATCATAGACTATGAAAATGCATCCTTATAAATATACAGTATAGTCTGTGAACTTGTAAACAAGACATGGCTAAAATGTCAAAGAATTAGATGGATTTCTGTTTGAAAATCGATTAAAGGAATGGTCTGCCAAATTCAAGAGTACAGTACAACATCAAATCTAAGTCCTAACCACTCAGAAATGTTTTTGCTATGTAGTTTCCTATTTGTATACACACACGCACACATGTCTAAGTGTCATGTCACAGCCTAATAAACAATGAGAAAATCTTAAGTGTTTTTTTTTTATGACGTTTTAACCATTTGTTACCTTTTCAGCTCCGGATAGTTGTGTTTGATTCCCTTTCAGTTTAATTGCTTTCTTCACCTTGATTTACAAGCAATTGAACGTGTAAAATTTCCTACTCAATCCTAGTCCTAGTCAGTAATCTGCCACTGACGCAACCATATTTACAATAAAATCTTTGAGTGCTTCATGCACTGTCATGGATCAGTCAGAAAAAATCTAAAATAGTTTCCAGAACAACCCTAGAGGAAAAAAAAACTGGCTCACGGTGTCCCCACCAAACCCAACACGCTGTCTACTTCACAGTGTATCAATGAGAAAAACATAAAGAAAGAGCGCATTTTATTCCATCTGTTCCTGACAGCTCATATGTTTGGGCGGATGTGTGAAGAAGGGGCATAGCTGCAGGAAGAGGTTGATTTAGAGCAATCTAAAGCTGCCCCTGCTCCATCACTTGCCCACAAACTTCCTGAACAAGATCCCCCCCACACCCCCCTCATCACAAAAAAAGACAGCAAGTTAATCCACTCTAAACAAGGATGAGTGTGCTTGGCAGTAAACTAAGAGTGCTCAGAGGATGTTTCATGGCTTGCTTTCTTTTGGCACAAGAGACAAAGCTGAGAGGGCTTTTGAAGAACAGGAAGCCGCTTCAGCTCTGCCGTCGAGATGAAACACAAAGCACCAGAGAACTTTTGTTTCTAAGAGTCTGAGAGATTTCCGAGGCAGTCGATATCTTGTGAGGCTTTTAATGAAGAGTAGCTTGGCCTTTGTTAAACCCTGTTCAACATAAAAGAGCAATTCCTTATTTAAAAAATGTAACCTTTGAACTGTAATGAACATTCTTTTTTGATAAATTGTTATTTGTATGTTATTTATTTATTTCACACCAAATGAATTTGGGCAACACTTGTTCAAACAAAGGCAATAGAAAGATCCATCATTTTTGCAACATTAAAGTTTGGATACAATTATAGATCCCAACATTTTGAGCAGTAAAACATTTATACAGCCTCAAACTTGTTTCCAGCTTTTATATTTTATTGCGTAAACACTTGAATTAAAAATGTGTGCCCTCCTGTTTCTATGAACATGTCAGTCTATTGATTTTTATCCCATTAAAAAGTGTACAACACAATCGTAAACTAATTTAATGAAAAAACCTTTTTACATGTGCCTAAATCAGTCACCACTCAATAAAAATGGTAAATGGAATATCACTTTTGGCAGCATCACAGTCAGTTCAACAAGCGCTTTCATGGCCGTTAATTGATCCAACAGCATTAATCCTCATTCTTATCTGTATAATTCCCCTGTAAACATCAGCCAACTGTGGTTAGCTCCTAATTTTATTGGGAAACAATGCAAGCTGGACTGAAGCCATACACTAAATAGGAAGATAAGGCAATGTTTTCCCATGAAGCAGCTCTCTTGGTACTAGGATAAGCTGATGTAGAGCTTAGATTAGTGAATATTTGTCACAAAGCTTCAGTTCTGTTTGCATTGCAAGTCAAACTGTCACAAGACACCAAGTATTTAGTCTTCAGGCCCATTGGCATACTTTTGCAGAAGAATGGAATATTTAAGCTCACAAAGACAATGAAGAGGCTGAATAGCGTCACATATTTCTCTTCAAAAGATGAAAGGTACCAGTTGAAAATTTCAAGTATAACCAATTTCAGCAATACCTGGTCTTTTGACTGTGACTGTAGCAGAGAAAAGTACAATAGATTCCATTCAACCTCTCAACTTTTTTTTTTCTCAAAAGCTCCAAATGGATAAGTCTAATTAATTAAATCATTTACATATCAAAACATTCATTTCTCCATGATAAAGGAAGAAAACTTGAGTCGTCTGAAGGGGAGCGGCACATGAGCACACATAAAAGCTGGACGGATGACACTTTTGTGAAAATAGAAAAATAGTCGAAAGATCAGACTAACCTTTCTCTGTATCTGATGAAGCGGGTCTTAAGAAGGGCTTTGTAATGAGCATCATTACCTGAACATAATGCCACACTCTATAGGGAGCAGGCATGTCAATGACAGGCTAAAGAGAACAATGAGTCATACACAATATTTGGACAACTCTGCCTCTCAGCTTTCCTAACCTCACACAACAAGAGCTGCATTTCAATGAGAAACAAAGAAGATGAAGTGTGACCTGAGCACATGATTAAGGGCCGTATGGTACTTTTCTCTAATTTGGTTATATTACAGATAACCTTGGCAGCGGTTAATGTCTGGTTAGTTTATGTATAAACAGATGTTCAATCATTTACTTTGCCCCTTTCTCAGTCACTAAGCAGAGTATTGTTCTGTTGGCCACCTGAACGACAGAGCAACATCTAGCTAATGATGTTTTTTGTTTTTGTTTTAATGTGGAACATAAGGCTCTATTCCAGACAAAGTCCACACATGGGTCATGACTGGCCCAAATCTCAGGCAAGTTAACATTATGCTTCTGTAAAAAATCTGAGACCACCTCTGGCAGACTCTTGCGTACAAACCTTAATGTATAATAGTACCTGATTATTACCAAAATCAAACAAAAAAAAACCCTACATTTGGTTCAAATTTTTCAATATCTAACATTCAAAGAGATTCTTTTAATAAAATGAATGCCATATCTGGAGTTCTATTCGTCCAGTGCGGGTTAGACCAGAAAAGTATGGGAAAATAGCTTGTGTTGTTTATCTTTCTTTTTGGTGTTTTGACTTCCCTTCTTCCTGTTAGCTCAGATTTCTCCCCTTTATACACTTCCTGTTGCATTTAATGTTACAAGTTTTATTTACCTTGCTATTTGAAACTGAAACTTCTGTTTGCTATTTGAATGTCTGATGGACATCGTTAGCAGACTCCTTGAAAATGATGATTAATGAACATAATTTTGGTGAACCCTCCAAGCTATTTTTTTCTCTGTTACTTCCAAAATCAGTACTTGGAGGCAACTAATGCACATTGGTCACATGATATACCCAATATGGGGGACCAGTGCATTAGAACACGGTTCACACCACCTGAGTACATGGTTCATAACAAAAGGTACTTGTACAATGGTCATTTTTAAAATAACGTGGTTTTGAACAAATTACTTGTTTTGTTGACAATCCTCAGTATCATATAATGACCATTTGGACATTATGGTCTCACATCTGGTCCTACAATAGATTGTCTATAACATGTGAGTGTTGTCTTTTCCTGGCTGTTCCAGTCTCAGAAGAAGAAGCAGTCTTAGAGATTAAAAGCTAACTATAATACAATGATATTTAGTTTTAAACCGTTTGAAACTTTTAGACAATTATCAAATAACCTAAAGTTTGTAATAAGAAGGAAAACAATAGTTTGCATCTGTAAAAGTTCAAAGGTTAAATTTGAACCGATGACACTTTAATACTTTTACTATATTTTATTACTGGCCCTAAATTAAACCAGAATCTCAATGTCACCAATTGGAGCATCAGGTTTAGTTTTTATTATCGTTGCCGAGTTTTAATGCTTTTGTAGTGAAATACAGTTTAAGTTTTTACAGTTTTTCACTGTTAATTATGCACTGCTTATGTGGTTTACATTTTTACCCTCTATTTGTCTTCATGTAACAAAGTAGAAAAACTGTCCAAAAGACAAAGCTGACCCAAAATCGAAACATGTAAACAAAAACAAAAAAAGAAATGAAGGAATCTTGATCTGGCATAAAGTAAAGAATGTATATAGTTTTTAAATGTATACATTTTTAAATTGAGACAAAAATAAATGTACAACGCTACAGCCGTATGAAAAAAATAACAGATATTTTTCATTAAGACTGTTTCAACTGGGTTGTTTTGTCACCTTGTCACTGAAAGTAATTTACAGAGCAATGTCAGACAGACAACCAGAAGGCAGCATGCTGAGGAGGAATATTTAGTCACAATTAGAAGTCAGGTATTGATCTGTTGATGAGAGAAAAAAGGAGAGTTATTTTAAATATTGCAGCTAGTTGGAGAGTGCTGACGATCAGTTCTGCCAGCCATGTTGATTAATTTGAACGAAATGGATTTGCTTCACAATCAACATATTTATTCTTATACATTACATTTCATAAAATGTGTGGATAGATATATTCAGTATATAAAATTGTTTTGGCAGTATTTAAGCAAATTTCACTAAAGAATATGATTTCCCCTCAATCTGTTTTGTGCTGTAAATAAAGCACCTACTGTGTTCAAACAGACCAAGATCTGCAATTTGAAAGTGCACATGCTGCATGAATGTGTCAAAAAGCTGTAGATGGGCAGCGTGCTATAGGTGGGAAGCTACAGCACTCTCTGTTGTGCAAATCAAAGCCTCGGCTGATGGTGAAAGATGGAAAGGCCTCTGATGCAGAGCCCAGGCCTGTTGATATCAAAGCAGACAGATAATTCAGATTCATGCCCTTCTAGCTCCTGTTGGAAAGTTTTCCTGAAGCCCAGCTTGAATGTGAAACTCAATGTGAGGATGCCCAAATGTTGCTTTAATCTATTACAGCGCATGAAAGCTGTCAATTTCTGCCTGTTGGTGCAGTTTCTGCCCCACTGCCATGCTGGCATCCCTAGCTCTAATCAAAATGTCAGCAGTGTTTGTAGGTATTGTAGGTAAAGAAAGTGGATGGAATACAATCGCATATTTCTTTTCAAAGGATGAAAGGGAATGACTGAAGTTTTCAAGTGCTACTAACAGCAGGAAACCTATTTCCGCAATACAAGCGCTTTTGATTGAGACTGTAGAAGAGTAAGCGGACAATTACAGAAGAAGGTGTCATTTCTGGACGTGGTGCACTGTAGTGCTAACATCTATAGTTCAAATCAAACTGGCAACATCGTGTAAGTAAAGAGAGTGGCGCAAAGCTAACTATGCTACAAATTTTTTTTATTTCAACCCGTTTAAAGTTTTTAAATCATCAATAACCAACATTTTGGTAGCAAGAGGAAATAAATATTTTGCATCTGTAAAAGTTTCAAAGTCAGATTTGAACTGATCATCATGACACACTTGTTATGTTTTAATACTTTGACATTTTTTTCTAGACTTTTTACTAAAACCAGAATCTCAATGTCACCAAATGGAGGATCGGGTTTCGTTTTGATTGTATTATCAATATCAATTTGCTATATTAAAAAGACATTTTTTAATATAAAGTTTTTGTAGTAGTTTAAGAACAGTTAAGTTATTTACAGTTCGTCACAGTTAGTTATCCATTGCTTATGTGCTGTACTCTTGTACACTGCATTTGTCTTCATGTAATGTGTAGAAAAACTGTCCAAAATTCAAAACCAACGCAAAATAGAAACATGTTCAAAACAAAGAAAAAAAGGAATCATACAATTATCATGATCTGGATTGAAGAAAAAAATGTAATGTTTGTAGTTTTTAAATAAATACGTTTTTTTAAATCTAAACAAAAATAAATGTACAACTGCTTTACCTGGATCCAACACGCGCAGTACACGCATGTGGAGAGTAACCAAACTCCTCTCAGGAATTTGTTGATCAACGAAACATAAATTGATTATTGATTGGGGAGAAATGATCATGTTTTAAAACCTGAAATATTTTAGAAACCTATTCCTTCAAAGTCCAGTCCATACCTAAAGAAATTCAAAGCTCCAAACAAAATGCATTCTGTGCATCTTTTCCCCCTCAGAGTTGCTCCTTATTGCTCTTAGTATTTCAACCTCTCGTCCTTGAACAAGAGACTCATCTGCCTCGTAGGGGCGGAGTGGTTATTGTGAATTCTCTCTTCATATTAGCTGTTTAAGGCCACGCATCTCCACCGTTATCCATGATTCACTTCTGTTGTCTACTCTAACCTTGAAGCTCCTTTCTTTGTGAACAAACTCCAGCATCAACACGGTACTCATCTTTTAGAAACCTTACGCTGTTGTAGTGCTTAAGGGAAACATGGGAATGTCAATATAGATATTTCCAAACATCTAAAGAAAGGTTTTTAGAAGTAAACACAGTACATATTTGGATTCACAAACTGTCCAGCTTTTTGTTCTTAAATTAAGATAAAAGATACTACTTAAGTACTGTATGCTTGATAAGTCTATGTTTTGAGTTTAGAGATGTATGTTTAATTTTGTTATTGATTTAAGAAAACAAGAAAACCTTCTTCAAGCATCCACTGTAGTCTTGAAATTGTGTTATTTGTCTATATTTTTACAAAATTAGAATAATAACACTGATAATTCATTGCAGGGTTTTTGGTTAAAAAGAAAAACTAAAAATGAATGTCTATGTGCCATAGCTTGATTCACCACTGGAGATACAGCCTCCAAAATGAAGAATACATATTATATGTATATAAAATTAGAATGACGATGAAAAGCTTGATTTGAAGTAAAAAAAAGGTCTTATGTTAACTTAATTTTGCTCATGTTTCAACTAAGTCTGTGAAGAATCACTGTTGCAATGCTTTTAAAGTTGGTCACAGTTTATACAAAAACAATATACAAAAAAAATACATTCTTCATCCTGTCTCAGGACTTATGTATTTGTAAGGTTTCAATTGAGATTCTAATTCAATAAAATTGATCAAAGTTTACAGTTTCTTTCTTAGAAGTGTACTTTAAAAGAGACCTCAAATGAAAATGACTAATTTCCTATTGTACTGAAAGAAGTTTGTGGTATTATTGCGTACAAATCCTTCTATAATCCCATTCAGCATTCTAAACAAATGTTTAACATAATTAAATGTCAAATAATAACCATAATGTTTTTAAATGGATTAATAATGAATAATGATGTGAAAAAGTAAGATCTGTTTCATCAGCATTAATTCCACCCATCATGAGCAGTCCCCTCTTTCTTCTCTAAGTCTAAACAAGCGAATATTACTTTGTTACAAGTTCTGCTCAGTATGTGGTGTTTGTAACACTGCAGTACTATAAGTGTGCAGTACCAGGTTCTCAAAAATTATTGAAATAATTACTAATGTTATAGGCTAAAGACCCAGAGGTCTTACAGAGATCAAGTAACACAAATAAAGAGAAGAACAAACCAATATGGTCTTACAACTTCCACATGTGCTCTCAACCGCGTAATGTCAATTTTTGGTAGAATCAAGGAGTTAGTTTGGGCTGGGCTGAGCTATTTTAAAGACAATAGTTTCTGGTTCCAGTTGAAATAATGACTGATATCTACGACACATGCTTCTCAGCGTTTCTCAGTTTTCTGAGATGGCATATGCCAGAGCGTATGTGCCGTTGAGATTGCAGAAGTTTGACAGCGCATGTGAATCTGACATTGCGTGTCTGCAGGCAGGCCCTTCTTGAACAAGCAGGTGATGGGAGAGAGTAATCCTGGAAGCTGGTCAAGACTTACTGAAGCAAAGCAACAAAGAGAACGGCAGTATGCAGTCTCACTAAATGCTACTGGTCTAATCCACTAATAAACTATGCTAAGCTATTAAAAGTGTCATTGCCAAATCAAGAAAATGCCTAGATAAATACAAAAATAAAAGAAATTACTGAATATTTCTTAGGGAGAGTTTTCCTCAGAAGAATCACATTTACTTGTGTGAAATTGTAATCAAATTGTAAGACAAAATCAGAAGGCATCAGTGTTTGTGAGTATTTGTTAGGTTCTAAGACCTCATAAATAAAAATAAATAAATAAAAAACAGGATCCAATCTCCAAGACCGAATTCCAAAAATATCAAACACTTGACAGCTTTGTGATGGATACAACTATAGATTCGACTAAATCAAACACTGCTCTATATCAGTCAGGATAAGCAGATGCTGATGCTATGCAGTCTGTGGTTGCTGTCAATCATTTCTTATTCACAGAACTCAGAAATCTCTCAGATGTCACAGGCTGAGGCTTCACCACAAAACCATGCAAACACAATGTCTATAATTTAATGTCAGTGACTTAAATCAGTATAAACAGGCTTCTTGATGCTTTGGTCTGGTCAGTGAATCCCTTGGCTCTCAGCCATCTTAGAGATACACCAAAGACATCAATGTTTTTTTGTATGTACAATGTCTGTTGCATGTAAGCAACACTGAAGACTTTGATTTCTCTTCGCAGCTGACGTAAACATGCATTCTTACTACTGGTATAGAAGTATAAAGACTGCTATGTGCCTCTTCTTTCACTCCTATGGTATTCTTAGAATATTGACAGATGAACTTGATGGCTGTTTCTCAGCTGTAGTTAGTAGTGACATTTGCAATACCCATCAAATGTCCTATGAAATCATATCATGCACTTTTACATGCATGCTGTCTGCTATAACCTGTCATCTCAAAAAGATTACGCTGCAGTGTTTTCCCTTCCATTCAACAAAGTGCTTTACTCGTTTTACTCTTGCATGTTTGTTTTAATAAACATGCATTAATCTGGTCAATTGAAAGAATGGTAAAGATTTTCTGATGATGTCAGTTAGAGACAGATTCAAACCCTGGAGGTCCATACCAAACAGCTAAACAGCTTACGTGTTAAATCACCCGGTAAGGTTTCTTATTGCTTTCTTCCCAAAATGCAGAAATATCTGAATATTTACTGTTTTGTATGGACAGGGAGGATAAGAAATGTTAAGAATGTTATATCTATGCTTCCGGTAGTGAATAAAATCCACATCAAAAGAAGTTGAGAGAGCATTTAAGTATAATTTGTTTAAAAAGTTAAAGTTGTGCAGGCAACACATTCTGGTCTGTAGAGTGCCTTTGTTTCTAGTGAGTTTTTCCTCTGATCTCAATAAGTTTCGACAGCCCCAGAGAAGACCAAGGTTTTTAGAGGAGTGGGAAAAAAGGCAAGAGGAAGCCCTACTATGAGGTGGAAGTGATTCCTGAATATTGAGCCCTGGTTAAACTTGGACAAAAGCAGTGTTTACATTGTTGCAGGAGGCGAGTTGTCCAGACTACCTAAAGAGCAAAGAAAGATAACTAAACAAGCAAACCCTAAAAACCATCTAAGATGGCCTCACCCATAGGTGCGCACGAAAACAGAAATTTTACATACATATTTAACTTTAGTTTCTTTATAAACAAAGCACAATTTGATGCTGAATTTTGTTAGCAGATTATGCATAAAACATTTCTCCACCAACAGAAATAAATATGGTAGAATGAGTTCTGTAATACACTTTCATGACCGCAAAAAGGCATTATTATAATTACGGAAATCCTGTGTAGCTTTTTAAAACGTTGTTGAGAAAAATTCCAAAAGAAAATCCAATAATTCTACAGTGGTACCTTGAGATACGAATGCTTCACGCAAAATATTTTGCTTTATGACATGAAAAACATTTCAAGTAATGAAAAATGTGCAAAAGATATACATATTTGACATTTGAAATGCGGGCAGAAGATGGCACTAGGCGTCACGTGACTTAATTCCACCAAATGTTATGCTCTCCGGTTGGTCAGTTCCAGCCCTGACACTGTGTGTTTGTGAGCAGCATCCTGCTCTCCTATTGGTCGCCTGATGTCCCATGACATCTTCCCGGAAGAGCTCTCCCTGTCCTCATGCATGCTTTCAGTTGTGTGTTGGTGTCTTAAATTCATGAATATTTTCATGTTGCTTTTTTGCAAAGTGTGTTTTTATGGCTCTCCTCCACTACCACCTCCTTCGACGGCATTTCGTCACATCACCTCAAAAGGTAAGGGTTATAATTTTTCATTTATTTTATTATGTTTTCATTGTTTTAGTATTACTTTTTAGATGTATAATATGCACTTTTAAGGATTGAATAATCCTAGTTTATTTTTTTCTGGTATTCCATATTATTTAAATTTTTTTGTTATTTGTTTCTGTCTGGCTTGGAATGGATTAGCCATTTTACTTGCTTTGACATACCAAAAATTTAGCATATGTAGGCCACCCCGAAACAGACTAATGCCATGATCAATTTCTTGAGGTACCACTAAATATATAAAACTATTAATCTGAAGATGGACAAAAGATTGCTTCTTCAATACACTCCTTGAGATGCCAACATTTTGATTTCTAAATATTGGGATCACCATAAATTGCATAAAGATAAATAACGCAGCATGTTTGTCCTATAAAGTACAAAATGAATGCGCAGCAAACCTTGGATTTGAGTAATGCAACAACACTAAACCCATTGACTGCACTGTGCTTAGAGACTTCACCTTTCCCTCACCCCTCGTCTCTCTGCGTTTAATAATCCTCACCTCCGCCACTTAGAGAAAACAGTTCAGCTCGCCCTGGGATGCCAAGATCCAGCCCTGGGCAGCCCAGCCCCTCCTCCACATGCCACAGGGCCAGACTTACCTGCATGAATGCTTCCTGGGGTACAGAGCGCTGGCACACTCCACTGCAGCTCAGCCTGTCAGTCTCAATTGGGACAGGAAACTCTGCACAGATCATCTGCATGTTTGCTGGTTCCCGGCGGCAACCCTGGAACACCACAGGATGTGACTCAACTGCCAGGAGGCAAAAAAGAGAAGGTAAACAAGTCAGACACACAGAGGTAGCTAATGAGAGATGATGTGTTGTATGCACTTGCACTGGAGCTGCAATTCATAGAGGTGGCACTGAACAATGTGACGCTTTGGAGTTTGACAAACTTTTAAATGCTGTGTTAGAAAAGACAACCTTCCCTGGTGGCTTTGAGGACCTAGTTGACCACAGTCAAAACAGATACCTATCCAATGTGATGTTCAGAAGTAAAAAATATATTCTTGACAGAATATAGTTTGGCCAATGAATGTTGTGTAGCTTACAGAAATGAGTACATCCCTCACATTTCTTTGTAAAAACTTTTTATTTCATCTGTGTATGGTTTGTGTAACAGTGTCAATTTGCTGACCCAGAAAAGCACTGCTCTGTGATGGAGTGAAAGAGGATTTTGGTGGCAACCTATGAAGCTCCAGTAAACTCCATGTCAAAGAGGGTTAAGTCAGTGATGGAAAACACTGTTGGCCATACGAAATATTAACATTTTTGGGACCAATTTGGATATTTTCTATTCGGATCCATTCCCCTTTGTTGCCTTTTACTTCACATTGTAGCAGAGTTTCCTTTCTTTTGCTCTTTCACATTAACAAGAAATGTAAGAGATATTGTAATATCTCTAATATTTTATATCAAATTTTTATTGAATAATAGAATATAAAGAACGGAACATATTTCACAGTCATAGCAATTCTTTTTAAGCAGCGTTCATTTGTTTCCGTTGAATCACTGGATTTTCTCCCACAAATAGCACATTATGATTTACTAGCAAGACCATATTTGTCAGTAAGTGGCTGACTGTATTTTTTGTTATAAATTATGTATATGTGAGGTTCTGTGTCAAAAATGTATTTGCGAGACTCTGCAACACACAACAGCATCCAAATCGTTTGTAAAATAATTAAATAAAAACTGAATTTCCAATTATTTCACTCTGGGATAACAGACATCAAATACGCCTAAGAATTTTTTTTTGTTTCACATATTTAGTAATATATTTAAGTAATATAAAAGCCCAAAAGATTAACTAGATCACCTTAGTTGGGAAGCAATAGGAAGCTGTTTGGAGAATAAGGAGGAGTTTTTGATTAGTTGTTTTACTCTTCAATGAGAAAAGGTTTTTGGGCTGTTTATAAAAAAAGGATTGGATTGATTGAGCTCCAGACAAGAGGTTAGGCAAATTATTTTACATGCTCCTGCCAAACTTGGGTAATAAAATCATGTGATCTAATAGGACACAAATAGTGTTGTGTTCTATTAATTCATCATCATTTCATTTGTACACGAGGTAGCCGAACAGAGAAGGGTGAAGCTAAGTCATAGTCAAAATAACAGGCAGAAGATCAAAATACCAGAATTACAATCAAACCAAACACAGAACACCAAAATCAGGCAACACAAGTCGGCAAAAGCTGAAGAATGATTGACCAAAGTTTTTATAAGGGTGTGTGTAATGAGTTGATGAGTAGGCGTGGTCTTGATTAGCCAGGAACCAGTCAAAGGTGGATGTTGTGACAAGTGGGTATGGCTGATAACAAGAGGGGCGTGGCTAAAACATTGACCTAGATATCGGGATAGACACACAGGTACACAAAAGCACACACAAATACAGAAAACGACCACAAGGGGTCGTAACAATGAGAAATATTAAACTCTGCAGGGGTGTGTGAAGTAAGAGGATTGCAGAAGAAGCACAATATCACACCCCAAAGAAACATGAATTTATCTAACTTTTTTCCCAACCCAGCAAAGACTGAGCAGGAACGGAATGGTTCCATTCACACCAACAGAAGGTGAACATTATGGATCAGCCCCTGAGCGTCACTTATGTGCAAGATGTGTGAATCCACAGAAATAGAATGGATGGCAGTAAGATTGCTGCCCACTCTTCTGCAGGAGCTTTAGAGCACTTCATTCTGGCCACCAAAGGGATTAAACACTAAGAATCTAACGGTCAGAGCTGATGTATATTTACTGACACATGAAATGACCAATATCACAACTCAACTGACATTGTCAGGTGTGACCACAGTGGTCAAAAGCTATAATTCCATGTCTGCACTTTTAAAGCATGACTCTTTTGGCTTGCAAGTTTTAGACAGTGCCCTGCCACAAAAAAAACATGTCAGCTTGGGTTGGATCTGTTTGATGAAATCTGAGAAACAGCTTCGATGAGGTTTTGGACACTGTCCAAAGAAAAATATGTCGGAATTCGCTCAGAATATTTGCTTTTTATGTTTAGGTATCCAGCCTTTGCTGAGCCATACCTCTTGCAAACCCACAAGAGCTACAGAGCACACTTTGAAGTTTATTATGTAACATCTCTGCATCATCAGAGGATTGCTTGCAGAAACTAGCTAAACCCAACTCTGTTCCTCCAAAGACTGGAAGATTTGATTCAACTATTTAACAGTACATTTTCCTTACAGAATGATCAGACTGTGCATTGATTCTAGTGGAGACCATTTGTTTTATACCTTGTACTCCCTCTACTCCTTCTACAAGCACTGCTGTAGGTTTTCTTGTAGCACACATGCTAATTAAATTTTATATAAGATTTAAGACTCAATGTTTCAGTGTTTTTACTTCAAGACCTCAAAATCCTATTGAAGTATGAAAAGAATTTGGTGAAAAACAAATGCACTTTATAACATAGATTATTATGACACATTCCATCATATTTAAACAATGTTAAGTCATTAAATCCAGTTATGCTGAACTACTTTTAATAACTCATTTCTAATTATAAAGTCAATAAACCCCCCACAATTCCTTTTCAAGTTTCGAACAATATCAGCGAATAGAAGAAGGTTTGTGTGCCTGTCTTTGTTCTCTCACACACACGGACACACACTTTGAGCCAGACGCCTTAGATCCTCACACTACTGTCTCTAACAACCTTGACTATCTTTGCAACTTTTACTTTTTGTTCATATCAATGAAATGGATGTGAAATCAATTCACTATGCCAGCAGGAGTTCTTTGTCCTACACTGAAAGTCATGTGTTCTATATGAATGTTGATTGTGGGAACAATGGCTCATTGAGTATCCTGATATGTCTGGCTCCAAATAGAGGACAGCTAATGTGGCAGAACCATGTGACTTACATCTAAACATGTTACAATTGTTACATTTCACCTGGCATAAGCAGAGTCGTTCTAAGTTCTTCTTCACGGTCTAACATGATTATAAACATACTATGTCCATAAAAACACTGTATTGTGGGGACGTAAGCTCTCTGGTAAACAGAACTGTAGTCTGTCGAAAACAGAAGCCCATTTGCAGACAAAGGGCTGGTGATTGGTGCAACACAGCATTAGAAGGGAGAAAGCCCTTGAGAATGACAGGCACAAAAAAGAGAGAAAAGCCGACAGTGGATATTAAAGTCAATATTCATTCTCACCAAAGGCTAATGAAGGACCATTCCTTTTTTCAATAGCAAATCCAATCAAAGTGACTTTAAGAGATACTTTCTCTCTAATGTCATCCCTGCTGCAGATACCCAGGCAAGATATAACAACCTACAGCCTAAGAAAATGAGTATGTGGATTTGATTGTATGATGGCTTTTTGATTATTCCACTACAGTTCCAATAGCAAAGAAGAAAGTTGCATTTTTCATTAGCATTCTCTTTTAGCAGTTTTTGTTTTAAGACATTGACTGGTGTGATTCACTTTAGTTTAATTTATTTTGTTGAATGTGAATATTTCTGCAAAACCTGTAAAAACTATGATTGGAAGCATGAGCATTAAATTGTTCTCAAGCCACATCAAACGTTGCACTGAAATGTAAATAAACAAAATACTGAATTAAACTGTTTTAGTGTAAAACTGTTTACAACTTAGATTGTTAAAGAGACCCTATCATTCAAAATCTAATTTTCATCTAAGTTTGGATATAAATGTATCTAAATGTATCCAAAAATCCATAGTTCTGCTTTACTTTAAGTGATTTTATACTTTTTAGCCATTAGACAACAGGACTCAAAGAATACAATGTAGCACACAGCAGCGATTGCAGTCAAAGATAATTAACATAAAAATCCATTCCAAGAGACACTTAAAAATGTATATAATAGTTTGTATTTTCAAATGAAACATAACAAGACATGTTCAGCACTTAGAAGAGTCATAAGATTAACATCACATCTTTTTTTAAGTACACAATAGAAGCCCTTTAAATCCCAGAGTAGTGTTGACTTCGGACGAAATAAAATGTGCTTGAATTGTGCTTCAAATGGCTCCAACCATTTTGAAAATATCAGAAATGGTAAGCTTTACTTTCACAAGTGAGACATTCGTGATTGCTCTACAGAATTAAAGGGCTTCTATTGTGTACTTTTTAAAAAACTATTTATAAATATCTATATAATTATTTGCATTTTTAGAATAAACGTGACAAGGCATGTTCAGAGTCATAAGATAATCTTTTTTAAAAGCACAGAATAGAAGCCCTTTAATGCTTTAGAGCATTCAGTCTAACTTTTGAAAATAAAGCTTAATACGTATGACATTTCTAAAATGGTTGGAGTAAAAAGTGAAATTACAATGCAAGTACTTTTAACTTTAAGTCAAAATTATTCTGGGAACATTGAAATTCAGTCAGTTTTTCAGAATAACGTTTTAAATCTTTAGCAAAGGTTAATGTTGCTTGGCTGCATCTAGAGTACATTTCACCAGAATACATTTAAATCAATTAAATTAAACCATTTAAACCAGCAACTTCTAGCCATGCATCCAATCTAGTTTGTCTGTCCATTCTTAAATTTTGTCACTTCACACCTTTGAGGGCGATTATACTCTAAGGGCTTTTGAATTCCTGTAGGAGGCTTCAGGCTCGATGGCTAATCCATCAGACCAGCCTGGATGAGCCGTGTGGATCTGTGCCCTAATCAGAATGAATGATGCTGCAGTGATCAAGGATGCAGGTCAATCCTTTTCCAGACATCATTTACATGAAACGTTCCAGCCTCTGATATGGCATTCAAATGCCTAGCTATAAGCACGGTTTACCAAATATCTCATGCCCTTGAGATGCTGTCCCTGTGGATGGAGAAGCAAAAGTCAGCAGAACGCCTACTGGATCGTTAAAAAGTTGGCAAAAGATTATAGTAATGCTGGGTGTAAAAATGTAGCCTAAGCCATCCAGTCAGAGAACAGTAGGTTAAACTAGACAAAAATAGAT
Source organism: Danionella dracula (assembly GCA_900490495.1). Taxonomy (NCBI): domain Eukaryota; kingdom Metazoa; phylum Chordata; class Actinopteri; order Cypriniformes; family Danionidae; genus Danionella; species Danionella dracula. The sequence continues at coordinate 3,900,721 of UELW01000744.1, forward strand.
AGATCACAGGCTCACGAATAAGGAAAACATACTTACTAAAATGCTTAGATTCAATAATAGCAAAGTAATTAACATTTTGGTTCTCTCCTGTACTGTTAAAATTATTTACAGTTAAACATTCCTTGATTACATGACAAAATTAGATTAGACAATCAAATTTTAGACCATTTGTCTGCATAAGAATCCACTTTAAACGCAAAGACAAATGATTGCAGAAGAGAATTTAAACTGGATCATGAGAAAATGGCAAACTAAGAATTAACTATAGAAGGCGATTAGATGGTTTTGCTTCCGAATACTTGTTATATTTTCCATTTGAACTCGACTTTGTATGACATCAGATCAAAAACACTTTGCAATTATTTTGTTTTCAAAGGTTCAGTTACCAAAACCGCCTCCAGAGGTATTCCCGAAATTGGTTCAAGCAGTCAAATGGAGAGAAGGACGGGACATGTGGCTCAAACGAGGAAGTTTCCTGTGCTCCTATAGATAGTGAACTGAAATTACAAATTTTTGAAACTATCAAACTGAAGTTGAGAGAGAAGGTGGCCACTTTGGTGAAAACTGTGTACTTTCTCTGCCTTTGGCCTCATCCTTCCAACTGCAATCGATGCTGATAAAACTCTACTGTTACCCTAAAATCTGCAAACAACTTTTATCTTCTGGGGTCAATTTGATTCCAGCAATTTAAATCCTTCTGATTTTTGGTTAGTTTTTTTGATGTCTTTGTTGACTCCTTATCAACACTCTCAAATACTAAACCCTGGAAAATTTTAAAGTACTTTTTAAACTTGGGATTCCTCCTAGTCTATGTTATGTCAATTGTCAGTGGTTCTCGCAATACACAGGTAGGATTTTGGATACTATTATACTTATTATATAAAACTATAGTGCATATTATAAAATAACTGCATATTGTAGTGACCTCAATATCACTCAAATCAGATATGTTTACTAAAAGAATATTTTATTTTTGCAAATTTCTTATAAAGCTAAAAGGTCCTGGGGTCAAATTGACCTAAAGGAAAACCAATGTGACAAATTGTGTATTGGGCATTTAAAAAATATATTTATCATGTTAGTTTTATGTTTACCAAGTTCTCCCCATTAAATTGGTAAAAGTTGTTCAAATATATATGTACATATGTTAAACACTGCATATAATCATTTTGACCCCAAGTATAATAGAAGAGTTAAGGCTGCCTTTTTGCCTTTCTGCTCTGCCATCCTTGAATGCAATTTTGTATTCAAACAGTAGAAAAGTACTCAATCATCAGAACCTTTGCTCAGTTAGTCAGTTCCTCCTATTACTTGTTGTTAAAGCAGGTAGAAGTTACCATGAAACACCCTTTTGAAACAAAGCATTCATAGCTGTTTTTATTGCTCTAATAGCATCACTATGTTAATCTCAGGTGGAGTGCAACAGTGTTCAGCCTTCTGTGTGTTGCAGGCAGGAATATTCACAAGAGAATAGACCAATTTTGTGTGGCACTTCACGTTTAAAGTTCCTTCTTTGAAGATGCAAGATGTATCATCGTATGACCTAAATTTAATATGAAGTGGAAACATTTAACAGAAAGAAAGTGAAGAGATCTGGCAGAAGAATGATGACAGAGTATCAAAGCGAATAGAGTACTTAAGAATGAAGTATAACTGAGAGCCTCTTAGCGCTCTCATCAGATGCGCCACGATCTATGGATGATATTCTTGCCTGCTGCTTCCCTCAAAAGTTTTTCTGTTGCCAACAAAAATCTCTGCAAGTGTGACACAGTGTGGCACTTCCAAAGATAATTGAAAGAGTTTAGGAGGTTCGAACATTGGTCTTGTACTCGTGATTTGGAAAACTCATTTTCTGAGTGGCAATTTATAGTTGATTTGCGGACACTTAAGAAAGGCATAGAGGGTCTACCTTATCCTAAAGCTGTGCAGCCTGGGGCCTGTCTATCCTAATCTGCAGATTGAGCTTCTGATAGCTCCATGTGTGTCTGATTGCTCCTGGCTTCCCTCAGGGAATCTGCCCTCCTCCAAGATGAGTCCTCCAGCTCTTGATTGGCTTTTTCCATTACATACTTTTTTATAATTGTTTTCAAGAAATGGAAGGTAAAGATAAGGCTGTGTAGCTCCTCGAGTAATCCTAAAGATATTAAGGATGTGTTTATGATCAGCTCTTTTCAAAGCAGGAATTTGAACTCTGTCCAGCTCTTTATTTGAGTACTTTGCTCTTGGGGGTTGTGAAATGTGCAACTTTTCTTTGGCTATAGTCTTGAAATGGGCATTGACAACTGCCTTGAGACTACTTGGGTTTTGATGCAAGTCAACTAAAAATATTTAATGGATAGTAGAAACGAATAAATTAAAAGCAATTAGCTCGTAAACACCTCCAGAGATCTGTGATATCATATTTATTCATTGGAGTTTCGTGGTTTTAGAATGAACTAATGGTGTTGTAAACAACTAGCCTGTAAAATGAGGAAATTTATGTTGTTAGAAACTAATTAAATCCAAAATCACTTTTTTAAGATTTCAGATTTACCATGTCCAGATTTACTTTAATTATTTGGGATATGGATTAATGATAATGGATTAATATGTTAATAAAATAAAACATTAGGGCTGCATATGTAAAAACATGCTTGAAATGCTTTTACAAATAAACACATTTAGGAAGGGTGATACTATTTAAAGAGTCTTCAATTACCTAATTTGAAATCAAAAGTATAACTATTTAATTATTGTATGATGCAAAGTTGTCCAAATATCATTCAGGACTTTCTGTAAAAAGACATTTAAAGTGGAGTTTCAACAAATTTCATTCAGCAAATATTTATACAGTAATATTTATACATATAGCTGCAAGTCTGGAAAGCTATGAGAATCATGATTGTCAATCATCAACTTTTTACAATTAAGATAATAGACTTCGCTTTTACTCACATTTGATCACTTTCTTCTATTCAACCCAGTAGTTTCATCCCTTGTTTTGCCCCTTTGTCTTGCAAAATAGGGCGTGGTCGAGTGGGACAGTGACATCAATCCATTTCCTCTTTAAAGAGTTCTACATTACAGTGAGCTGCATGAGAACATGGCACAAAAGAAAGCATTACTCAGAAAGCACCATGTGAACGCATTTTAGGATAGTGTCAAGAAACATAATAGAGACTCTGTTGCAAAGTGTAAAAAGATTTCATGGTCGGATCACACCAAGGCAGAGCTTTCAGCCAAAAATTCAAGTGATACGAGTGGTGCTAATGTAACACTGCCCACACCTCCAAAGGTTCTGTACCTCCTGAAAAGTGTGCAAGTGCATCATGCTGAGAGAATGGGAAAAGAATGAGAATAATGGTTGGTGCAAAATAAAATAAAAGTACACTGAGGAATGCTGAAATAAAGTGAGAAAAGTTTAAGTCGGGCATTAAAAAATGTAAAATGAACACTGAAGTGACTAAAATAACAGTTTGAAATTGGAAAGCCACTTTCTATCACACTGAGATAGATTAGTGTCATACGTTTGTGCAGATCACAATAAATATACAATAACCATTTACATTTGGCCTTAAACACTTGTTTGGGACACTTGTTTAATAACAAACAATTATTTAGCAAATTTCTGAAACAAAGAAGGATATAAATCCATGAAACATTAATTTTCTCCTCAAAAAGTATTCCATAATAATTTGATGTTTTGCCCGTGTTCCTTTAATATGTCTCTATATTAGTTGTGTGATTGTCTTTTCTTTACCAATCAGAAACCCTCCAACTGCTTCCATGCTTATTTGTTTATTTGTTTGAAGCTAGGACATCATTGGTTAAATCATGGCTACATGCATTAGAGCTATTGTAATAGTTTCAAATATGCATTTTATTCAGTACAATAAACTAGTTTTTTTCACTATTTATTTTTAAAACAAAGCTTACAAGTTTATTTAGCCTTCCATGCTTGTAATGTTGTTCTGCGATTGGGGAGATTTAACAATGGCTAACAATTTCATTTCAAGTCATTTTCTCACTTAAAAATACCCCAAAAATAAAACCCTTTCATAGCATTCTTCATTTCAGCAATAGCTAATCTATTTGATTACCCAAGAGGTGGACAATTAAAAAAAACACCTGTAAACAGAATTTGCTACAGATTTTAGCTTTAGCCGATAGCCACTAAACTGCATGCTATTCAGTCTGCTATCATCTGCTCGGATAGTAACTCACTTCACTTGCTTTACATGACAAGAAGCTGCTCTCTGGACCTCTGGAACTTTGCATAAAGTTAAAGTGGAAAGGAGGAGTTAGCTATGACGGACGAGTTTTTAGCTTTAGCTCACTCATTTGTCTGTGATGCGGACTGTTTCTGGCCTTCGCGCTGAATGCCTTATTTTCTAATTTGAAGTACTGGATTATTATGAAAATTGCTTACCTAATTTTTACACAAAGAGAAGAATAGTGTTTTTAGACAACATAACACAAATGACACTGTTCAGTCATTTTGTAATTTGGCTTTTTATTGAAAGTGAAGTAAAAGTGAATATTCCAATACCTGTAATTAGTGCTCTGCTTTTAACCCATCCCAGTGTGCACACACAGCAGTGAACAAATACACTGTGAACACACACACTGGAGCAGTGGGCAGCCATGGCTGCGGCGCCCGGGGAGCTGTCGGGGAACTGGTGCCTTGCTCATAGTAAGTGTTTCATCTCTCACACCACCTTCAACTTGATGGATCTGGGGATCGAACCAGCGACCTTCTGATCACAAGTTGAGATCCATATCACCAGACCACAGCTGCCCGTTGAGGACCCAAGGTTCATACCACCCCCTCCAGCGAAAAGGTGCAATTCCTTGATTATTTAAAGTGGTCCACTTACTTCATCAGTGTTTCCTTTGTTGGGAGTAACACATATTGAGCAATTTGAGTGTCTGTCTGTTGTTTTTCTCAAATCACTCTCACCTTGAAATCATTTAGAGGATATTACAGGTTTGTGGGAGTAAACACAAAACCACTAGATTCAAACTCCTTTAAAGAGTTGTATCTAAGGTCCCCTTAAGTATCTTCAAAAATACTTTTGACTTACTTTGATTCACAATTTAAATAATTTTTAAAACATGTCATTTTGAAATAGAGTGAAAAAAGAGAGAATCTTTGGAGAGAAGTTTGTGTTTATGCTGTACCTCATCCTGACAGGATAAACATTTCAAAGCGCAGCTTGAGTCAACCCAAGGTCACTTCTAAGCAAAAAAAGGACGCACTCAGCAATGTGAAGATATGTGAATGGCACTACAGCATACTACATTAAACATATACAAGCCACCGAGCCAACACTCAACCCAGGACTCAGCTTAGAGGACAAAGCCCACAAATGTCAATACGCACCTTGAAAACAAGAAGTCTTCTCCAGACAGCTTTGCATTTGGCCAGTGTTAGATAAGCCTGATTGTGAATACAAATCTTAGATGTGCTCTTTAAAAATATTGATTAGAGAACCATTAGAGCAGCCGGTAAAGGCTTAGATCTGCATTTCAATTTATTTAGCTTGTTTTTGTACACATTTTATGATATTTTATGAGCTTCAAACTCAAGCCAGTTGTGAATGTTTTCACAACATTTCCGAATCCTTGACTGGCCTTTTGCGAGGTTTAAAACAGCCATTGCTTGCATACATAATTATCCTGGCACTTTTAATGAGTTTTCCACTGGCTTGAAGCAGTAATTGGATTTTTCTGGGAGCAATCTTGTTAAATGCATAAAATCGTATATTTAATTTAGAGAGGAAATCAATGGCAAACTGTGTGTCGTTGGCAAGGCTTGTGCTGTTGTGTGCATGCAACGAGAGCTGCTGAAGAGAGAGAGGCAATATTTTAACACATGCACTAACATCTCGTTACAGTAATGAAAGCTGTAAATTCAAAGAGTGAGCTTTATAAGTGTTTCATGGGAACCTTATAAGCAAGAATCAAGTATTCAACTTTATTAATGTTGTTAATTTTCCAAATGGACTGCACTTTTTCATGGCCTGAAGGTGTCATATTTTAGTCAGACAAGAACAGACATTTTTAATCAATATTGCTGTTCTCTGTCTCTGACATTTGTGCCTGTCAAACTGATTTTCAAGCTGAGAGCACTGAGCTGGAAAGATGAGGTGGTTTGACTTCAGAAAACACCTCCCAAGTTCTGAGGGAAGATGACGTGCTGATAACTGTGCTCTTTCAGGCCCAAGCTCAGAGTCCAGATGCCTCAAAAGATTCAAATAAAAATAAGGGTTTCATTCCCGTGAGAATTTGCTTTGAGGTGGTCTAGTAGAGCAGTTCTTTTTAAGCAGTGCTACGTAAGGCCCTGGGAGTTGGTGACACAATTCAGTTTGTTTGCTTTTTCTTTTCATTTGCAATAAAAGGATAAGAGTTCTTCAATTCACAAAGGCTTGTGTGAGGTATAAAAATATATCCAACAATGTTTCAAAATGACCAAATGACCAAACTGCTTCTTTTTTTTATTTGCAAAGTTCTACAGATAACCATTTTGTTATTTCTGAATGTTGCATATTATTTGAAGATTCTGTAAATATTAATAAGCATGTAACAGTTATTGCTGTATTCACTGTATGCATTCTTGTAAGGTATTTGACATTTTCAATTAACATTTTGTGGGTTTATACATTTTTGACATTATGTTTTTTTAAATTGTATGGCTCTACAGTACATGTTAAATCAAGTTTCAGTTAAAAACATCATTATTTTACTTATTTGTTTCATTTTGGATGAATGAAAAAGCATTGACAATATGGCAAGCTGTCTTCACATTTAATCTTTGACCTGATTAACCAAAATATATTGAATAATATCTTGGTAATTAAATTGATCTAATATGTTTTATTTAATTTACTTTAATTATGCATTGATTATGAACAATTCACATTGACTATGCAGAAAATTTGGCATACATGTCATTAACTCCAAAAAGGTTGATCTCACATGATGAATTTGCACCCATCACATGTTGTATAACACTAATACCAAAGGTTTAAATATTCCATCTTTTTACTACCAAGGTTGTGAGTAGATTTTAACGGTCTGGAGCTGTATCAAAATGGTGTTTCTCATCAAATGCTTACTAAAATTAAACCAGAAAGTCTGTTAAAGTCTACTCATCATCTCGTGTCTATAAATATGATAGCTATGCCAAAAATTCTTGGTTTAATTTTACCCACGGTATGCATGTGTCAATGATATTTTCGAAATAGGTACACTGAAAATTCAATGGATTTTTCAAACATTTTCGATATTTCCTTAGAAAATTGTCAATGTGTACTTTCAAAATAGATTCGTGATATACAAGTTATTCTAATATAACAGATAAACAGTACTCATATTATTGACTAGTGTTGACTTAAATGTCAAAAAAAAAATTCTCTCATTATATGAATTTATATCAAATATAATTTTAGGTCCTGAGTTTAAATGGAATTGAAATTGGAACAAAAACACAGAAGAGTACAGAAGTGTTTGGAATGCAAAACACTGCATGTTTTAAAAAAGACTAATGCCCCTTAATCCTAAAGCTTTCTAATTTAAAAGAAAACATTAAAATCAAAGAAAATATGTTCATATCAAGAATTGTAATTACATAAGTACCATTTTAGAACCACTTGTAAATTACATTAATCAACAGAGGAGTGCACGCAGCCTACTTTTGTGGTGCTTCAATTATTTGAAAAATGGTTTTAAAAGAAATAAACAATTGAACTAAATCTATCATTATCACAATCAAATCATTATGCAGTTAATTTTACCTACTCAGACTGAAATATTATTTTATTCGATAAAATACTCTTGCCTCTCCTCTTTTCTGATACGAACGGCCACTTAGACGACCAAACATTCACTCAAATGAATATGAAGCAATTAAGTAAACATACCAATGAAAGAGAAGTACTGTAAATAATAGAAATAGATGGCAAATATAATAGATGACTTTTCTCGAACAAATAAATTGTTTTTTTCTTTTCAAAGGAGCATCAGTGTGTCTACTTAACTCCATCCTTAGCTAATAATAAGTTCTGCATTCCTCTCAGTGTTTATCTGATCACTTCCTAATAAAATCTATAATCCCAAACCAAGTAGCCACCAGTCCTGTAAAGTAAACAAAATGAAAAGAAAATGTGACATTGATTTTCAGTCTGTCTGATATATGTGTTATAGAGTTTCGCGTCTCTAAAGAGAACAATGATGAGATGACCCAATCCCCCTTTGTTTGCATTATCTGCCCGCTGCAGTGACTAGCTTAATTAAAACTGTATTTATTAATACTTAGTGCCAAGTCAAACGAGATTTCAATTGCCCTTTTAGTTTTCATTTAGCCAGCCAGTTAACAAATAATTGTATTTGCTTTCTGATAGCAGCTTCTCTCTAATGATCAGAGACAATATTCTCAGTCTTTGTTACCCATAGTCAGATAAACAAAACAAAGTGACAAGTTATCGCTGATGCTGAGAGCCAAATCTTTACTTGGAGGAGTAAAACAATCAAGTCATAATCATAAAGCATAGTTTAAAAACGAAGTCTCTGTTTAATTCAAACAATCATTATACTAAGCACTGACTGATGAGGTTTAAACACAAATTCCCAACACTTCTGCACTCTGAAAGCACTGATGTGAAGCCCAGAATGTTTGGAGAGAAAATACAAAATAAAACATTTTTTTTCATGACTCACCAGCTCATGGCTATCTCACACTGTTATTGTGCAGTCCAGGCTGCAATAGGCGTTGTAGTAAGACTGCCACCATTTAATGGCAAGCTGTGCTCCTCTCAGAGGAACTGTGTGCTGGGTTTGCCCATTGAAGGCATCTAACTAGCCTGCAAGAGAAAATTTATAGGCTAAGCTTGTGTTGTTGCACACCCCTCTAAATGCTCTCCGACGCAATATCGTATTTCTGGATGTATGCTTGCGTTCACTAACGGAATCATCAATCTCCTCTTTCGGAGGCTAATTTAGCCAGAGCCTTTTAAATGCTCTGACAAGCTCTGTGTGATTCATCAAACTCAATGCCCTGTTGGCTCTCTGTGCTAGCCTTGATTACACATCATGTCTGTGCGCCAACCTTCCTGTTCCTCAAAAATAAATAGTCCCATATAAAGACTTGTAGATTGTCAGGTAAGGATCACACCGATCAATGCAATTCATGAGCTTTATTACAAAACTGTTTACAAAAAGAATCTTCCCAGATTTAGAACTGAGCATGTTACTGTCTTTTCATAATGATACAATTCAGATTCATGATATAACCAGTTGTACAACATTGAGTATACTGTAAGGTCTGCGTACTTGTGTCATTTAGGATGTCTTTACATTCTTTTCCTCAATCCAGACTACAGGCCTGCTTTAAAACAAACAGCTCTCACAAGATATTCAGCAAGGAACACTGTAAAAAGAAAAACTGTACACGGGACGGCGTTGGCACTACAAAAACCAGTTTTGAGATTTTTCTCTGAGATCGAGGTTTTTGAGAGAGAAAACGGTTGAATATAAAAGACTCTCCTTCAAACCCTCGCTGTCATAAGGGTTCACTCTACAAACTTACAAAATAACATCTTCAAATAACTCAGGTTGACAGCTTAAACGGAAAGGCAAGTTCTATACATTTCCAATGATTAAACCCACTCCAGTCTGTCCTTCTCAATACATCAAAGTCTATTCTCTACCAGTGTGACTTTTATCTTGGTCGGCGTTACCACAGGACACTCGACACCTCGGCACATACAGGATTTTTTTTTTCATGGAACTTAGACGTGAAGCTATGCATAAAGGATATTTTACAAAGCAACATTTGCAGTTCCTTACTTTGCAAGGGTTTCGGAAAATATAGTGGTGTTGTTGCTTGTGAAATTTGTATTGATTTTCTTTGAAGAACCTATGAGTCATAGAAACACCTGATAGAACAGAAACATTGATCTTTCCAGCATCAGTGCTGTATGGCACTCTTCTCATTTATAACCACGAGGAGACCACTTCAAATGTCTCTTCGACCCAATTGGTATTCCTAGAGCTGCTCACATGGCCCAGCGGCTCACCGTCCATTATTCCTCTGGGCTTGAAGATTACTCTTTGGGCACTTGAAACCACACCCCAAGTCCAGACATGGCATCTAACTGCTATTTAAATAGAAGTGCTTCCAACTCAAATCTCGATTCTTTATTCAAACTGCTGCCCTCTGCAGATAAATCTTCTCCCATGAGCATTTAATGTTCCCTTTTTGCTCCCCACTTCTGTCAAGCATCAGTGAGTCAGTGGTATTCTCTAAATCATTGTTCATTTCCATGATGTCCTTGATTGAGCAGACCTTGTCAGGAATTGTAATCCAGCTAGGAGGAGAATATATTGCTGCTGTCTGCGTGGCCGTACAGGTCGGCTAGCTTCCTGAAACGAGGTCCCCAGTCGCTTAAATAATCATAGTTCTGCTCAGAGTCTGTGCTCAGGGAATCGAGGGAGCTGAGGGACTCGGCCACTGAGCCGCTGCCCTCGAAAGCATATGTCTGTAGGGAGTCGTACGGTGGCGCCGAAGGATCCACATCAGCATCCTTCAGACGGTCCCATATAAACTCCCGAAAGATTCCGTTGTCAGGGGTGATTTTGTAAGGTGGAGGCCGGGAGCAGTATAATGTGGACACCTCTGGGGTGACGTCTCGCCGGGATTTGCTGTCCCTCACCACATTAAGGTTTCGAAGCGTCACCATGTCAAAGGCCTCTGTGTCTTCCTCACCTCCGCCTTCATCATCATAACGGACAATGTTCTCGCGCACGTCACGATCTTCATCCAGAATGAGAGGCTCCTTCTTCCTCCTCCTCATTGTCACAATCAGCAGCACCAGAACTGCAAACACAGAGAAGATCAAATTGTTTATATTAATTTCAAATAATAATGTAACAAATGTCCCTGCCAGGAAAACAAATGGAGGTCTTTATGGTTTTATTTACATAAATTTGAATGTTTTCTTGACTGAGAAGAGATGAGCAGGGAGGTTAACTCTCTGGATACAGCAGCAATATATTTTCGTCTTAGCTGGATTCTCTTCAGTTCCATCAGTTAAATGAAGACAAAACTAAAGTCAGAGCATGTGGGAAGAAAGCTGAGGTTCTCAAGGTAAATGGCTACTTAATGGTTTTACAGCTAAAATTGAGAATCTCTGGGTGATTCTGGAATCTGATCTAAGCTTCATTAGTCATGTAAGAACAATAACTAAATCTGCTGTAAACTGGTTTGACTTCTGAAATTATTCTAATGCTTTATACTCTGCTTTTTGTCAACTATTATTTTCTGTTTGATCTCATTTGAGTTTTATTCTTACAGTATATTACACATTTTGAATTGCCAATGTCTAAGAAAATGTGTTTTTCAGTGACTTAATAGTAACAATTATTAAAATCGGAATTTTAAAATACTTATAATTTGATGCATTCATCATACACTGACAATTTTTTTAAAAGGGACAAATGTCTAAATATTGTTAGATTCAAAAAAATCTTTTTACAAACCAAGAAAAATGTGATAGCTGTTTTGCTGTACTTAAAATCCATAAAAATGTGACATAAAACATTTTTTTTTTATTCTTGGCTTGTTTCTTTGTCTGCGGTTTTCCTAATTATTTATCCTGATTGATTGATGCCTTCTGAATCAAATCACTTGCTTCCTTGATAATCTGTTTAGTTTAGCTTTTACTTTTTCAGATTGTTCTCTGATCGAACAGTGTGTTAAAGGATTTGTTGGTCTCACAGAGTGTTGTTATTTTCCTCAAACGATTCTTTCTTTTGAGGACATATTTTCCTTGTTAGAGCGTCACGGTGGCGCAGTGGGTAGCACGGTCGTCTCACAGCAAGAAGGTCACTGGTTCTAGGCTCGGCTGGGGCAGGTGGCATTTCTGTGTGGAGTTTGCATGTTCTCCCCGTGATCGCGTGGGTTTTCTCCGGGTGCTCCGGTTTCCCCACAAGTCCAAAGACATGCGGAATAAGTGAATTGAATAAGAACAATTGCCCATAGTGTTAAAGTGTGAATGTGTGTGTGAATGTTTCCCAGCGATGGGTTGCGGCAGGGAAGGGCATCCGCTGCGTAAAACATATGCCAGTGAGTTGGCGGTTCATTCCGCTGTGGCGACCCCGAAAGGGAATAAAGCCGACATGAAGATGGATGGATGGATGGATTTTCCTTGTTCTCTAACTCTTCTTTATTTAATAAACTCTTATTGTATTCTGGATCTTACGAGTAAGAGGTTCACCTGTACTGATCACCTCGGCTATTTTGTGGACTGCTATGCTCCTGGAATATTGATTTTCTCCAATATCGTTTTGTTATCCTCTGTTTTGGAGTCCTTTGACACATGGTAAAATGCAAAATTTGTAAAATCTACAAACTGTTTACACAGCAAACGTTGACAAAACAACAATGATATTACAAAATCAGCCAAATGTAGGGAAACACAATGTAAACCAAATCCACATTTTTTTTACATTCCTGCAACAGATACATAAGCTACTTATACAACAACTTACTGTTAAGAAATGCAGTAATTCTGTTAAAAAACACACACTTTTGAAGCAAGAATGTTTCTGAAGTCCACAAAACGGCTTATTTTCTCCAATCTGTATTATGTTTCATCTTCTCTTTTCACACGACTATTTGGGATGCAGAGTGTTTCACAGTGCTGTTAACACTCTGTGCAAACACTCATTATCATTAAACAATTTGCTAACAATTTGAACAAAAGAAACCCTTAGTAGAGTGTTTAATAAATTGCTTCATTACAGATTCATGCTTTTTCCACCATAAACAAAGTAAGCAAAATCACATGGCTACATTAAGAGGCTTTAAAACACACAAATTGGTTCATCATATTCAGTCTGTTTACTTCTCATTCGAGATAAACAAAGATATAAACTGTGTTGAATCAGATACCTCTCAACCCTGCCTCAATACTGCTTCCCTCTTTTAGTTCTTAAGACCATATATACTACCCCCAGGCCTGACAGTTTAGGCAAAACAACAAGCTGAATTATCTGTGTGCTGCAATTAGGCCAGATCTGCTACATTAGTTTCATCAATAAGTTCATCGGATTGGGCTGTAGAGATTTTAATAATGCTGCTGACAAATCCCGAACAGGAGGTGCTCCATCAAGGGAAGCTGCTCCAGGGAGCCGGAGGTTCTAAAGGAATAACAGTCTGATTGAATCTCATCCTTCACGTTTGTTTACAACAGTTATTAACTCTACACACTCTTCTCTGTGCACCAAAACCCATTTTTGTCTGTACGCACTTAGATCTGTCATTGGAACACAAGCAAGCATAACAACGGACAAAGAGCGAGATTTAGGGCAGGATGTGTGCTGTAAATATGGGATTTAATGACCATTTGCCACTTTTCTGCTTCAACACAAGCTGCTTATTCAGGAAAGGGTCACATTAAATCCTTTTAATGAGAGCAGCATATGCCCACTATACATATTAAATAAGTCTGGATTATGTTTTGAGCAGAAAATATCACCCTGGCTTGAAAGCACAAGCTCTGTATGATCAAAACTGACAATGACAGACAAGGCTTCTTTTTAAAATATTGATGATTCGAACTTTGATTTAAAGTTAACAAAGAAAAGAAGGTGCGCATAGATAAAAAAAATCCAACAACTATGAGAACATGGTGTTCGAAATAACATAATACGACACATACACCAAACAAAGGGTGAAATAAATCCATTTTTATGGTTTAGAATGCAAGAACCAATCCTTGGTGTTAGCGCTTAGACCTCATGAATGTGAGGGATCTCACAGAGCATCCTCCCACAGGAATCTGTTTCTTTCTCGTACCATAGATAGATAGCACATGTGTGTATTTGTCTGCCAATACCACACTCGGGGGGAGCGAAGGGAGCAGGAAGAGTCGGGAGCGGGTAAGAGGAGGTGTAAGTGGGAACGAGCAGAAGTGAGAGAGAGAAAGATGGAGTGGAGGAAAAAGGAGGCAAACGTCTAATGATCCATCCTTCAGGCCTGCCACAGCAAGTGTGAAATATGCTGCCAAAGCCTCATACTTCATCCTCGGGCCTGGTGTCGTTTGGAGGAGCAGACAAGCTGGGCGAGTGGGCTGGTGAGGCAGCGAATGCATGCGTGTAATCACAGTACACACATATATACACACACACCGTTAATGATATAAACAAAAGCCAAGCTTCTATTGACCACAAATTAAAGAGAAACAGTCAACATAGCGCCAACGAACAGAAATGCTTTTCATTTTAATTTGAAGTAGTGAGAAAAAGATTATTTTAACTCCCTTTTATCTCAAACTGCTTAATATATATTAACCAGTTTGGAATGGTTAAATCTGCAAATTTGAAAGAAAATATATCTTTTACTTCTTTGTTAGGTTATTTGGAAAAGAATAATAAAAGACTAAATGTTTAAGCATGGCATAAGCTGGCATCAAAAACAGGACTCTCTTGCGTGAATTCAGAATTTAAAAGGAAGACAAAAGAGTTGCATCATAGGGTTTTCGGTTTTGCTCTGGAACTTTTTTAACTTTTCCAGTTTTCCAAAAGTAAAGTCGCTTTCTGCAGTTGCTTCCTTCAGTAGTTATTATACAAAAGCCTTTCCTTTAAATCTGACACCTAAGAGGGATATACATCAAAGAATATCACACGCGTAAGGGTGCAAATTTTAAATGTTTGTTTTCTTTCAGTCATTGTCTACTGTAATCAAATGTGGCATTTTGATGTTGTTTGGAATTTTTGCAGCACCTAATGATGAAAAGGTTGCATTATTTACTTAATTTATTTACATTAAATTATGTAATTCAATTTAGTATAGTGTGTTTTTGTTTGTTCTCGCATTGTAGTTTACTCCTATTTTTTTAAATGTGTAAAACAAAGATAAAAAAAATATCAGCCATATCTTACAAATACTGTTTCTTACACATGGTAATGTTGTGTATCTGCTCATATAAAATATGAAAAATTCTATGTTCATAATAATATTTCGCTATATTATTATAATAATATAATAATAAATTGATATATAGAAGTGAAAAATGTTTAAAGTACGATTTTTAATCTGGCCACTTTCTTATGTAGTTCTGATTCTGATATATTTATATATTCAGATATCTTTGCAATGAGATCCATCTGAAAGGTCATGTTGTATTTATCTGTCTTGTACATAACTCAACTTTACCTCAATTATCTCACAGATACAAATAACAGGAGAGGATGTTCTTTTACTGAAACTGTTGCAGGAAGATCCTCATAGACGTGTTTAAAGGTTTGACCCGCTCATGAAACTACTCCAGCACTTCTAGCTTCGCTTCCGCCATTATAGTGTAGTTCTTGTCATCTTCCATATCAATCTTCAATCTTAATATTATTTGGAACTAAAAAAGTTGCTTATGATTAGACAGCAAAGCCACCCAAGTGCCTAAAATCATTTGCTTCAATTCGTACCTCGGTACGGGGCATTCTGAGTGAAGCTGTTCTCTTCTGTTTAGGCGTTTCACATCACATCTGAGCAGCATTTGTTCATTCAAAGAACATATTTGATTTTAATATTTTTAATACTGTAAACAAGCACATCAAATAAAATCAACTTTGACCAAAAAAAATAAAATCTAAATTGAGCCGTAAGACCTTCAGCCTGAACATAGCCATAAGGTTGTATCCCAAACATTTTTCGTGTTTGATTTTCTAAACCACTGCTTTGAAACTCGACAAACTTCTCTAGACCTAATGCAGCCTTAACTCGTAACTGTTACTGACTGCGTCCACTTTAAAGCTTGATTTACCACCTCTGCAGTTTTGACACAAGATGGATGTTCAACGGGAGCAGCAGATCAATTTAACATTATCCTCAATTTGCAGTAATTGGATTGAGAAAACAATCCTTCATCCCAAATCAATTAAACAACAAGTGGATATTTTGTGGGGGCCAAATTCTCATCAACCTCTTAAAAACGAGGCAACGAATACAAGATTATGCACTGCCCTTCATTCTCTCCCTTGCTGCCTTTCTCTCTCGTCTCCCCTCTTATGTGTTCCCTGCACATTTCTCAACCACTGCAGATAGCCAAGGGCAGTGAAGACTAATCAAGATACACTAGCTGTATGCGGATCTCAGTGGCTGTTGACATTTATGCTGGTGTTTGTGCTTTATGACACCTGTCTGTCCCTGTGTTTTCATAGTAGGAACATTATCTGTGAAATTAAATGTGATATATTTTGGATGATGCAAGGTAACACTACATTGCCTTAAGGGCCCCCATAAACATTATTGAGTGCTGTCCACTTGGACCATCGCAGGCCATATGGGAAGACAAGATGCCCTGCAATGGTTGGAGAGGAGACTGAAAATGTGATGTCAGACCTGTGGACTCAAATGTAACAGTGAGCCTCAGGCATACCTGACCTCTATGTATTCCTCCGCCTAAGACTGGAATAATGAGCAAGAGATTTCCCTCAGAACTATTTGGGCCACATCGAGCCTGCCATCATTTGTTCCAAAATCTTTTAGATCGCTTTGTGCAAACCCTGATGGCCGACACAGTTTATCTCATGTTGAACTGTTAGAACACTGTTTACTTTGTTTCAAATATTTCATGAACCATTATCAAAGTCAAGCTCCACTGAGATGTTGTAAGACACATGGAGAGCATGCAATAGAGACAACATGAATAAAACACAATTCTAATCCAGTAAATTCTATCCCACACAAAAAAAGATAAATCATTTAGAGAAGAATATAAAATGTTCTCTTTTCCAATCATTGTAAGGGAGCTGTGTAAAAACCTTAAAGTTTGTTTTAGCTGTACAGTATTGACATATTTCCTATGCATTAAGGTATGTGATGGCCCAGACGTTTTCTAGGGAAATGAATGATGAAGTTTCTGGTGGTTATGAGTTTTCTTCATAGTTTATGGACACCATTTACTTTATGGATACGTTATTTTCAGTTATGTAACTAATTAATTTGCTCATCTTCCAAACTCCTTTTCTCAATCATATTCACAAATTCAACAATGAATAACTAAAATGTCATAAATACAAATCAAGGAAAACTAAAGTACCATTTTTAATGGTACAACAAATCGACGTATAAAGGAATCAGTTTGTATCCATAAGTACTCTAACGTTAGGCAAAACATAAAAATGTCTGACCTGTTGTTGAATGCTTGAGTGTTACTAACTTAAAAATAATTATTTAATTTTTAAGAAATGTCTATTATAGTGGAGAAAATCCTAATAATGGTGCCAAATAATCTTCAAGGTGGTATAAAAGCTTCAAGATAGTGTAAAAGTAAGCATTGCTGGCTCTCAATTAGGAGGCTCTGTGTCCAGACTTCCCTGTCCTTAATGTGAAACCAAACATATCTTCCATGTTAAAGAGCTCAATATTACAGCAGTAAAAGACATTTAAATGGAGCCAAAAGTTTAAAACTAAAGTACTTGTATGTAATTTTACTTATTTTGGCCTTCTTGTCGAATGTGAGGCAGTGATCCGCTAACAGTCATTAAGTTAAGTTCATTTTAACCTTAAACTTTGCAGAAGTAAGATTAAATCTATTAAATGGTCAATTGTTTTGTAATGTCAAGTCCTCTTATTTCACAACTTTCGACTCATTTTCATCAATCCATTAGGGACAAGGTACCCAAGTAGTGTACGGCTGACTACAATTACTTACAGCCTAAAACTCTTTCTTTAGGAACCTGTAGATGATGTCAAGAATTCAGCATCCATAGATGTATATTGCATATATTATGCATATATTACTGAATAGGATACTTTTTTTGGGAGAGTAGCAATGGTGAAGTGTTTCTGAAATCAGTCTGATCAGCAAAATGTTTCTCTGTCCATTTTTTATTAATTTGAAACCTATTTCACAAAAGAAAAAAATTAATGAATGATTGAATGAATGAATAATGTCCAGTCTGCAAGCATGCATTTGTTTAACATGAGAGAACATATGGAAATTAGTTTTTAATTAATATTTTTTCCAAAGTGGATTTTCAAGTCCAACAAATAACAACAATCAAAAAGTAGTATGCAAGGGCAGAACTGCATGATGTCTAGTGAATAAGTAGTTTTGTTTGTGGCAGAATTAGGTTCCTAATAGAGAAATCATTTAACATGTTGACAGATAAAACAAGACAAAAGAATCAAAGTTGACATGTCCTTGTGCATCATTCATTAACTTGCATAATTTGTGCTTGGCTTTGATAAGTAAAGAAACAGCAGGAAAAAGGCCTGTTGATTCATTAATCTAAAAGAAAGATAAAAGCTTAAAAAGAAGCTTTTCTCAGCACTCCTCCTCCGTCTCCACCTCCATCAACCATGAGTGAGCAGTCCTTCACCCCAGGGGCTCTACTCGGGTTGCCAAAAATAACTGAACTGCTCAGATCAGCCAGCACAGTGGTCTAATCCAAATCCTGCAGTCTAGGGAGAGGAAGGACTGTGCTGGAGAGCCCAACATTGATACGACAAGACAAACCTCAGGAATCACCACTTGACATCTTTTACAGCTGTTAGTGGAGCTCACATTCAGATGATACGACAGCAAACAATCAGCTCAACACAGGAGTCTGATGCTCCACTGTGAGTCACAAGCTGTGCTGAGGATGAGATTTCCTTAAGATTCCTGTTAAACCTGTGCAGGAACAACAACAGAGAGCAGAACTGTACTGCTGCCGCTGTTTAGTTTTCAGCTTTTGTTGGTTAAAAAATTAACGACACCAATTTAGTTAAAATAGTCTCTGACAAACTAAAAATAAGCATATAGACAGAATTGCTTCAGAGAAACAAAAATTGTTTCTGAAAGATGCTGTGATTTTTTTTTTGTATAGCTGCAAAACACTATATATATAATGTATAATGACATAAATAATGCTCAACTTCACTGTAGTTTTAAACTGAAAAATAATAATTTCATATTTTCCTTGATCATAATATCTATACATGTATTTCAGGTTAATAAAACATTTAATATAAAATATTAAAAACCAAAAAATTCCACTTGCATCTGTGATAGATCTAAAGCCTATAATGTATTGCACTGATCTATTTATATTAGATAATAACATGTAGTGTCACACTACTTCCACAAAACACTCTTGAAATGTGAAATGTCTTGTAATTACATTGCATCTTTAGTACCCGTAAGCATCTTTGTTTTGTAACTATAACCAGTATAAGTGATTTACATATATAAAAAAACAATTTCTTAATTCTTATTCATTTTAGTTTTCTCTGTTTTAAAACATTGGTTTGTTTTTTCATGGATGGACCTTCATGCAGGAAAAGGAAGAGGAATGTAAAATGAAGACTCAAATCAGGTTTTATTGTCTCACGCAATACTAGCTCTCTAGGTATGATGTGTCAAATTGAAAAAGAGAACGATTTTTGAAGGGATCTCACACATCTGCTTCAGTCATCTCAGTTAACTGATCTTGGAGAAAATAAAAATCAAATAGATTTCCCTTTCTATCCCTGTGGTGAAGTTTTTGAGAACTGTTAGTTATAAAACTGTCTCTATGGAAATAAAAATGGACTAGTTCATTCTGGTGCATGCCACCAAATAGGCAGAAACACTTTTTTTGCTATCTAATAATCACTCATGCAGTCAAGAATCAGAGAGCTTGATGAAATTGACAAACACGACAAAATACAAACCCCTTTCTCCTTTGCAAATTTTTAACTCTTCATTTGAACAGAAATGACATATGTCATCAAACGGAGCTGTTGATGTGTCTGTGGACAAATCCCCATGCCACTAGCAGTCAGACAGAAAAAACTATAAATGGTTTAATCAAGAAATCAATCAAACCATCAGGACTCTATTCAGTCCAGTCAACCAATCAAAGTAGCTGAATGGCTCTACACATTGGCTGGAGGTCACTCTTCAAACAATCTGTTAATAAGGCTCCATATAATAGGTAATCAAACAGACCAGCAGCATCCCTGGAGAGGGTAAACAAGTCAATTGTAGCCAAGCGGAGCACTCGACGCATGCCACGTCCCAACTGTTGGAGCTATTCTGCCAGCTTTACCAACGCCACGGCAGCCTGACAGTGGGATAAATGTCAGGACGGGGGAGGTGGAAACACAACAAAGCTCTTCAAATGAGATGAAAAGCAGTACCAAATATTGGACAAATTTCATTTGATTGGAAGTGGCATCCTGAGGGCACTCAAAATAAATGCCAAAGCATGCATAAATAACCCTCTAAAAAAGCTAAATAATGAATTAATCATGCAACAATTTAGTTTGAGGTTTATGTTTCTATTTGTATGTATTTCACAGTATACTATATTTCTGTTCATTAAAAATAATTGTAACAGATTTCGTTAGCGTTTCAAACTGTCCCTTAGAATTAACCAAAATCTTTTTGTCTCACATATTTCTTTTTAAGTCTTGAAAAATAAAACTTAAAAATAAAAATTAATTTGAAACAGTTTTGTGAACAGAAATGTACTTAATTATCGTCATGAAATCGGACATTTCCCAGCATCTGAATCAATTTCTTTCCTTCAATAAAGCCAAATGCAAAGCAAAACATAATTTCTCTTCTTGCAACTATTCCAGTAAGAAGCCATGTGTGTGCATCTTGATTTGATCAGCCAGACAGAGGACTGCTGCAACCGCTGGCGCGCTCTTTCATTAGCAATGCTCAGCAAGCAAACAAAGAAAATCACCAGTGTGTCAAATTCACTTTGTTTCATTAACAATATTAACAAGTCTGGGAAATTAAAGCGGTCTTGAGAAAAGAAAAAAAATTGTCAGCACAAAGTCACCAAACTGTTATGGCTGAAGCTATTAAAATGAAATGAGGCAATGAATAAAGAGTCAGTTAAAGTGTTACTTTAGTCCTGCACAAATTAAATGAGATTTTATATTGTTCTGTTTTCTGTGATATGTATTAAGACCAGTCCCACTGTTGATCTTATGAACCTAAACACCAGCTGGTGTTTTCTTGAAGCCAACAATGAAAATCTACCTACTGATTTAACAATTGTTTTCCGTTTAAGAAAGTGATTTTAGAGCTCTGCCAACACATTGTGATTATACTTAGCGGCGCTGCCAAGAGTCCCCACAAGGACATGTTACTGAGTTGAGCTTGCATGGTCCCCTTATATTTGCTATGGACATTTCCATACTCATTTGGGCATAGCTTTAGATTGGCGTGTAACCAGGTGTTTAACGTGAACCAGTGGTGAAACAATCTACTTCCGGATATCATTCATAGGTGAATGGGGTGTGCACTGTTTTTTTTGACGTAGTATAAGTGTAAGGTTAGTGTTAAGGTTTGTGTTGTGAACACCTAATATGAGGGCGAAATTCCTCGAACCTGGAGATAACCTGGACTATGTATTTCTGTTTTTCCTAAAGTCCTAAAGCATGCATCACAGATAGATTGATTACTGTAAAATTTTCTCATGAATAAATGTGAACGAGAAGCATATAATCAGAAAGGTTGGTAGCAACTTAAACTAATGAGGTTAATCATCCGATTAACATAAGTTCAGGAGGGACTTGGCTGATAATTGACTAATCATCACCAAATCACATACCCATATCATCTCCTGCATATAGGACACGTCCAAAGAGCTAACATCTACATCGTTTAAGCGATCCCTTCTTCCAACCCTTCGCCACTCACCACGCAAGGTTCATCACTTTGCTTAAGACGGTCTACTCCTCATTTAAACTGCAGTAATAGTGGAAGATCTAAGCGGTGTATTCTCCACACCCAAGTTGCTCAACGATCCTGGACCTAACTCCCCTCTGCAAAGGCCCTGCTCGAACCCATTGGTCAACAAAATTATATATAGTTTTGATCTCGTGCCACACTATCTATGAACTGAGCATTATTGCCATGATAAGAATGCTAAGTAATAGCTAACCAAAACACAACACATATGCTAATAGAGAACAGATTTTATTTACCTCATCATAAATCATTTAAATATATCTCTATACATACATCCGTTGCTGCTGTAGAAATACTCTCTTTGCACTGATGGATATTACAATGTGGGCGATAACAATGATAACTTCTAGCTAGCCAAAACATAAAACAGATGACAAAAGAAGGTTATTTACTTTAGCACCAAAGTTTGACCACATTATCCAGCGTTTAATATGGAGCAAAAGCCAAGAAAGAGCATGAAAGTTCTTCTCTAATGCGGCCAATTACAACACTCACTTTCTGCAAAGCCTTGACTCAAAGTGAGATATTTTCAGAGTTGGTAGGGTTCACAATGAAACAGTCCGGTCATTGGGTTTTGAGAATGGCAATTCGTAGGCTTGAAGCACAATTGTAGATTGGCCTGAACAAACAATTTAGCGAAATATAATTAAGCTAAACTAAACTATAAATCCAAACCAACAAAAAAAAATTATATTTTTCAGTAAAAAACACTTAAGCTTTATGATACCAAATCCAATGAATCAACAATATACGCTGTATACATCGTCAACCCTTGCAAACCAAATTAGTAAATCATTTCATATGTTTCACTGAATCTAATAATAGTCCATTAAAAGCAGAACAATTATATAGACACTAAAACATGTCTTGGGTGTGATGGCATAATGAAATGATCATAAAACACATGATGAAGTTGCAGATAGCCACTGCTTTTTTGTATTGCAGAAAGTTTAATAACAGTCTTACCAAGCAGAGTGATGATGCAGGCCAGGATGGCGATGAGGGCTCCAGTGCTGAGTCCTGCAGACAGCATGAAGGCTTCTGTCCCACAAGACAGGGGTGTCCCATCAGGGTCACAGTCACACACTCGAATGGACAGCGTGTTAGTGCTGCTGAGGGCAGGTGTCCCGCTGTCCACTATCAGCACCGGCAGTCGATACATCACTTGTTCCCTCCTCTGAAAACCACTACGCTTTGTCAAAACAGAGGCTGTGTTGTCTATAGAGAGAACGGTGTGAAAAGTAAATTAATTACTCTCATGGATTTAGAGAAGGAAGGTGTTTCTAAGTCTTAATGAAATCACAAACCTTTATTGTCTCTGATGGTGAAGTTCATGTTGCCAGCTGTGTCTGGGGTTAGAGAGAAGAAGAACCGATGGCCGCTAGGTGGTTCATCTCTGTCCACTGCACTAATGGTTTCAATGACCTGAGACAGAACAGGAGAGAGCAAAGAGCAGGAAGATTAATGCCATGGTTAATCCGGTACAAAACTATACTTTCATTGTAGCATGTTGTTGTTAAAAGTTGTAAATGACATGATAGCACACGCTAGTACTCATTATTACTTATTCCCTTTGTGCATAGTAACTTTTGTTCTTCAAAATTAGACATTTGGATAGATTTGCGAATCTGATCAGTCATGAATATGAAATCAATATTACTGGTTTTATTGCTAATAGAAAACAGATTTTTTTTCCAACAGCTACAAAAATTCACTTTATTTAATGTCCTTCATTTAAACCACTTACCTAATTAGTTTCTTCCTGTCAAATAAAAATGAGAACACACTATCTTATAGTTTTCATCTATAATACATCAACATAATAAAACATTGCATGGTTTAAACATAAATAAGAGTATATATCCACTCTGTATTTATAGTTTTGCATGTTTTTAAGAGGTTGATTCATCCCTTAGCTGTATAAAATTATGCTGTATTCGCTTTTCTTTTATTTACACTGTTTCTGTCATGATGGTGGATGAACAGGAACAACGTTATATCAAATCATAGATTTATGAGATAATGTCGAATACAGGAGCAGAACAGGTGACAATAAGATCCCAAAAACCAAGCCCAAGAGAATAAATGGCTTTTTATGCCAGTAAATTTCACCATGACTAGCTTGTCTGCCATCGTTGTTATGCTTCTTTTCCCCTCTGAACTATACACGTCACTACCATTGAATGTGCATAATGTGGACAGAGTGTTCGTGACATCAGCCATAGGGATCTGGCACAGTCAAATTAAGCTCAAAAGGGGGGTAGCCAATTCTCGATAACATGTCCTCAGAGACATGGCCATCATGAAGGCGTTTAATTAAGTGAAAGTTTATTTTTTATATATCTTAAACAAACAAATTTTTAAATAATTCACCCCCTCAGAGTGTTCTTTAAGGTCAAAATTAGTGATCTGAATCAACAAATCTTATGGACCCAGGGGCGGAAACATGTTTTTTTTTTTCAGCCCCAAAGTTGACCAGTTTTAACAAATGAAGTGAATGAGAACTTTTTGTTTTGGAGCCACTCAGGGAACTGCAGTTCAGTCACTTCCTATCGAGCTTCAAGCGAGGAGGAGGTTTCCCCTTAGTTACTACTCTAATAAGTTTGTGGATGGTTGGTGCTGCTGCAAATATCTCCGAAAAATATTTTCAAAAGCAAATTTCACATTTTCTGCACCACTGTATTCACGCAGCAATACCGACATATCTTTGTCCACATGGGTTCAAGATTTCATCTTCCTATTGACTTCATCTTCATATCAGGCAGCTTCTGTTCTTGGTGTCAACGTACAGCTCATTATTACATTTCAACAGATTTTAAAATAGTGTACATTGACTTGTACCATAGTAGAATAAGGAAGTATTAACTGACTTTAGAACTGTTAACATTTTTAAAAGTTTTAATATGATTTTCTTTTTTTTTCACTCACCCAAAGCCGTTCAGAGTTGACTAAGTAAATACAAAAAATAGTTTTATTTTCTTGACTAACAAAAACATTTATTCCCAAAACACTGTTTTGAAGGTCGCGACATTGAATGATGATAAAAATGCACCAGTTTTCAACTGACGACCAGATAATAGTGCAAGAAAAATCCATAGAAGATCATCGAGACTCAAGGATTTACTGAAGTTGAGGCCCAAACAACATTAAATTTGAACTGAAATCCCAAAGCTGAGAAAAAATGCTGCGTTTTCAAGATGAATATCAGAGTGAGCCATCAGGTGGCACAGACTAAGAAGATTCTCCTGACACTGTTGTGGCCTAATCTGTGGGTTTTGGCTGGGTTAAATACTGTGTGCACAGCTCTTCCCTTGTGTCAGGCAGCAGTCAGCACAAACTCAATCGGCTTGAAAATCTCTTAAAACCTCACTGCACTGGACAAAAACAGCCATAATACCCTCATCCACAACTCTTCTGCATTTGTCTGAATGATGTGGCAACCAAAACCTCAAATATGGAATTTTTCACTTGTTTAAAATGCCTTCGTTTAAGCTAAGTGATTGTTTGGCATGAAGACTTGCCTTTAATGTATTTTGAGACAAAAAAGGCTGCATTAATGACACAAGCAGGCCTAAATTTTCCCCCTGCACCAAGCACTGATTACAGTAAATGGTGACAGTCTGTTAATTACAGGCAGTCCATTAAGGTGAATGCAGAGTGTATTGACAAAATAACGGTGGCAATGAGTGCATTTAAAATGAACAGCAAAAACTTGGCAAGGTACAGCGACTAAAACACGGTCTGATTTACCCTTTTCTCCCCAAGGTTATGCTGGAAAGTCTATTATTTTTTAAATAACACAACGAAAGCCTCAGAATGGCTCTTGTGAAACCAAAAACTGTATTAAACGAAAAATGTGGATGATTTAGACCATTTTTACACAGCATGAAAAATGGCCGGAAGGTATCTCCCCCATGACACCTGACTTTACAGAGGGGGAAAATCTTCAGTGTGTGAGGACCCCCATGGTCAGTTACCAGACCTGTGTGCTTCAAACCCTGCAACCCTGCTGGCCTTGTCTCTGAGACATTAAGAAACAGGGAAGCATATAGCCGACCTTAAAGAGACATTAAAAAGTCCCCTGAGAAAACACTCTTCATAATCTAATCTGCTAAATCACCTGTAACAAATCATCTGGCTCATTTAGAAACCGCTGCCTCAATTCTTATTAAGCGTCAATTAAATTCAAAAAGTCATAGGAACAAAAGAGAAAGCAAGGGCATAGTGAAAAAAGCTTTGTGCAGGGAAACCGAGGTGAGTTTGCTGCATGTGACCCCATTACAGTCACTTGTTGGATGGGGATCTGGGGACCTTTTCTGCAAGCCATCTGTTTCAGGCTTGAATTCAATGATGGGAACTATTCCCATTGGTATTACACAGGTTGAGGGTGGATGATTATAAATGCCACATCACAAAGAAACAGATTTTATGTATTTTTTGATAATTATTTTCCATGTCAAGTCAGGTCAAATATATTTACAGTTTATCTCATATTTTTTAAATGGGAACATAGAAAATTTATATTTATACAGTAGTTACTAACTGTAAAGCCAATCTAGAGCAAGCATTTACACAAAATGTGGGTATTAATAAAAAAACAATTTACCTATTTGCATGTTTTTGTCATTTGGTTCCCCCGAAAGAAATATTCACATATCAGGAGGACATGAACTCCACCCAGAGAGAGTTCAGTCTCTGAGGAGGAATGCAGGCAGTGCATGTAACCTTGTAGATACAAGTTGTTTTTCATTTACAAAAAAAAAAATTTCATTGAGAAATAGCTATTCATAAAATGGCATGTCTAATCAGTCACAATTAAATAACCCAGAGAATTGTGGAACAATAGAAATTAAAAACTGAAACTTTAAACAGAAATGCCTCTCTTGCAGTCAACATACAGTTCAAGTTAGTGACATTTCTACTAATACAACCAGTTCCTCCTCAACACTAGCTCATTACTTTGCACTGGTTGCTTTACACATCTTGTTTTGAATCAAGCAAACCCAAATCAATCCAAATCACACAGGGCTTCATTAGACCATTCCCTAGTTTTGGAGCATTGGACTTTTTTCGGATTTACAACAGATGAGCATTCTGAAAAACACCAGAATATTGACAGATTTCTTCTTTCATTTGCTTTTAAAACCTGGCAACAGGTTCGCCATGCAACTGTTTGCAACAATTCCTTCTGGCCCCAGGCAATTCTGTGGAGTTCATTCAAATTCAAGAGCTCCATACAGTCTCAGTTTCAAAGGGGCTGGTTTCATGATGGAGCAGGTGTGAAGTTCTAAATATACAAATGTGCAGAGGAGCTGTATGAAAACAACATGGCGGAGATGGTCTAACAATGCAACCACGAGCATAAAGCCTTGCAGAAAAAAATCTAATCTCAAGCCCAATCAGACAGACAGCATTCACAACAATTTTGCATGCTGAAAAAAATATGACTCACAGCAACAAACATCTTGTATGATCAAAACTCTCCATCTAACCACTCAGCAACACCTCAAAGGATTGACTTTATGATTTTGCTTCCAAAAGCACTTCAGGTTGTCTGAGAGGCTCTGTTCAGGTACAGCGTTTTAAGGACTGTGATAAGTACAGAGCCATCGTGCGAATAATCACAGGAGAGATACACGCCATACAGACAGTGTTTGACTTTCACTATTGCATCACTCAAATGCTCCCACAGCCCAAGATATGGAAGTGAACATGAAGCGCAGGGGGAAACAAATCATTACCAAAACATACAGGCTCTTTCATCTCTATTCAGTGAAAGAGAAGCTGTCTACTGTCCCTCAGAGAGGCGAGGAAGTAATTTAGTCTCTAAAATGAAAGAGAGCTTTGGAAGTTGGAAGTGATGGAAGTGTGGGTAACTAACTAAGGGAGTGGGGGTTCTTAGGGGAAGTCTGGCGATGCCTTTAAAGCACAAGATGGCATTTGTAATAATAGTCAGGTAAAACAAACACATGCGGTTTGATTCAGGCAGATCAGGGCCAACTGTTTAATTCCAAACAATCATTTCACCACAGAGGATTCCAGCTATAGCCTTGTGCTGTTGGTTCTGGGAGCTCTTGAGGGACTTGTTTTTAATTCTCATATTCAAATTTGTCCCTCTTTGTTTCCAAAAGAAATGAATGGATCTACTTTTTTCTGATTTACAAACAGACTGTAAACGAATAAGTAGGAATTGCAAAACACCTCTACTTATGGCTGAATATTAACTCGGCTTTAAATATGAGCCATCTGTTGGGTGTTCGGATTTAAATAAAATTGAGTCAGGGTTAATGGTGTCCAAAATAAGGAAGAATAATTATTTTTCATGACACATGACAGGAACTTAAAGAAGTGCAATTAAAAATGTTGTAATGATTTGTAAATTAAAAGTATTTGTTTGTCAGAACTGCTAAGCTATGCACTTGTTTATATTTTAAATGCTATATTTTGATGATTTTAATGATGACTTTTTCAAGTTACTTTTATTGTTTAACCCTTGTATGGTGTTCGGGTCTGTGGGACCTATTTTCAGTTTTCATCGAAAGAAAAATTATACAAGCAATTATTACTTGAATCTGAGATTCACTGGCCTTGGTTAATTTTCTGTGAAAAACGTATATCAGAACAGATTTTTATGACCCCACACTGTATACCCCCTACACATATTTATTACACACAAGGTGTTCAGGTCTACTGGAAATTGTAGATTCTGTACATTTATTCTGTCTTCCCACACAAACATAAATCACATACAAACATAAAATTTTACATTTTCGTATAAAAATGCAATGGTCTAGCAGACCCACTAACACTATCAAAGTAACAATTATAAAACACCACACAGGGTTTGCAATCTAAATGTGAATAAATAAGATTAAAAACATTAAACAAAGTATATTTGCTGTTTATATCACTTGTTTATTTGCTAAAGTACATATATTTTAAATATTTTAACATAAAATGTCTTGATTAGGTGAAATAAAATCCCGAAAAGGCAATGGTTGTTTCCATACAACCATAAAATGAGCATCAAACACAGCGGTTAAACATGTTAAAAGTCCATGTTAAATTTTGTAAAGCTTGCTGAATGTGAATGAAATATGCTACTTTATAGAAATAACCTTGCTTATAAAGTGCAATGTCATATTTAGCACGTTATGCTGAGTTGCAACATTTTGAATACAGTTTCATGTTTTTGAATTGTTTTCATGTTATTTTTTACATATCGTGATAGTGACAATTTATTTTAGGATAAATTATGACAAATTGGTTATATTTATTCTTTACAAATTATTTAGAAAAACTTTGAAAAAATGTTTTAGAACTTCTAAATAATGACACATTCATTTTCGACATGTTTTTTTTCCACAATTTACTCAAATGAAAGGTCATAGAATCACAATATATACCCAGAAACAGCTGTAACCTCTTATTAGTTTCAGCCCTTGCATTCTTTGAAACAGCTTAAGTGAGTAAAATGGTCCATGTATATGTTCTTGTTAGTGTAGCAGTAAAACGCACTCTCTGAGGTGTAGAGGTAAGATAGCAGATGGTCTCAGAGAAAAAGGCGCCTTCGCTTCACTGAAATCCGTCATGTTCTCACCCTGGTGTTACTTTTCTGACATGACCCAGTGCTTTCTAAATCGATGGTGCTTCATGTCACAAAACATGTCAGTGGCTTTTATCATTCCCATAGGGACGAAACAAAGTCCAGCATGTTTCCTCCATGCCCTCACAGGATGTTTAGTATGTAGCATTCATAACGCCCTTTATAGCACATTTATCTCAGTAATGACGTTCTGACAAACATTTGAATATGAATGTGACAGAGAAAGTGTTCGAATCAGACAATGTTGCAGACTAGAAAATGAGTAATGCCCTGGTTCGCTTGTGTTTGTGCTCTGCAATTGCCTGTGCTCGGCTACTTGACATAATGCCACGCTCCCCAACAAACCAATTTCATGCCACAGTCACCTCTGTCTCATTTGCATGGGTGTGAAGCTTTTTCTGCATGAGCGCACAATGTTTTGATCCCCCTGATTAGAGTGATCTGCTGCAGAAAGCCTCCACTATCCCACTGTTATCAGTTTGTCCATCTGCGGCTCTGTGTGCTCTTACCAGCTCTAGAACTGCACTATGATCCAGATTCTGTCTTGATGAAGGATATCACTCTAGCGCTAACTCATGTGGAGTTTTAAAATACTATATGAAAGATACAGTTCTCTAAAGAGATTCAACATAATGAATGCACACATGCACATGCAATCTTGTAACATGAAAAAAATCCCTCGAATTAAGTTAAACTCTTCCTTTGTCAAGCAAAAAAAACCTACTAATGGGGTAAGTAAATTTGACTTGGCAAGAATTCTTAAAATTAACTACATTTTCTAGCTGATAACAAATGCTGTTGGATCTTAAAAAATGAGATAAAAACTCTCAAAACAAGTCTTTCCAAGCTGTGAAAACTGCACTGAAACTAGAATATTTAAACTTGCATCTAGTCACTGGGGGTCTTAAAACTAAACAATCTGTCTTAAAACTAGGATGTTTTTCCTTTTATTTAAGACTAATTTAGAAAATGTTGTATTAAAAAAGTATATATGACTTTAAATTAATAAAGTTTGTGCTTAATTTTAGTTCCTAAAATAGAATACGGGGTCTTCAAACTAGAAATTCTAGCTTAGAAATAAAATTTTTATTATTTCTTCTATTTTTCTTTTTTTTTTTTTTACCCGTCGATGCTTTTTTTGCTAGGACAGTTCAGAGTGGAGACAGGAATAACTCTTGGTGGAGATCAGGGGAGAAGATCAGCGAAGGACCAGAGATGGATTTGAACCCCCGTCACCAGATGCATCTGCACCGCATGTCAGTTCTCTGACCAATACACTATCAGTAACCCCCAGTAGATCCCACTTCTCACACTTTATTAATTGTTTAAAAATAGATGTCACACACAAACAAAAATAAGTAAGTAGATGGGTCTAGTATAGAAACTCAGATCTGAAGTAACTTATCTTTTGTGTCATTCCGTCATCATATTATTATTATTAATTATAGTTGTATTTATTTTCAGAACAATACATGTTTCTTTTTCAATCATTGTGTGTAATTAATTAAATGATTAATTAATTGAGAAAAATGAAAAAAGAAAAGTTGTCATTTATGTCTTGTGGCATTTTTTCAAATCAGGGATAAAACCTGATTTACATTTAGTAGTTTTGAAGCAATCGTTAGCAAATTCTCTTATTAAGGATTTGGTGCAAACTTCTATTATTTTACTGTTTTAAAAGATGCTTGGTAAAATGACAGTTAAGATTTGTAATTTTAGAAAAATCTAGCCGATCTCTACTAATATTCCATGGTGATGCTTTTAAAAAGTTGATAATACATTTTTAAAATGCATGATTTTCATACACGTGTTAAAAACTGTTTTGCTACAATATGTGTAAATGTGCAATAAAATAACTAATGTAAGAAAACATTTATTAAAATAAATGTCATGATTTTTCTTTCCTTCTTTTACAGCTTTTCAGATTTAACAATCATTAGATTAATTTTTTTTATAAAATGTATTAGATTAACATTGAGCTGCATAAGTGAAAATGCAGGATTTAATAAATGAAGTACATTCATTCTCGTTCAGTTAATTTGTGCAATTAATAGGCTGAAATTGTTATGAAAAAGTGTTTCACTTTGTAAATGTGGATATGTATATCATTAGCTATGATTGCTCTCTTCTTATTAATTAAAAGCCACAGTACCTGTCCAGGCGCAGCACTCTCACACAGGAAGGTCTCGTATTCTATGGCAAAAACTGGTGCATTGTCATTAATGTCCATGACTGTGATCACAGCTACTCCCTTTCCAACCTGTGACGGATCCACTAAAAACACAGAGAGACAAAGAGGCACGCATGAACAGGCTGATAAATGGTATAACACAAGAGTATAAACACATTTGTTTCAATATGTTTCATTTATTCACATCTGTTACATTATCTAATAGGCTACATTTATTCTAGTCAGGCCATTTTTGCTTTGCTCTTGCCTTTAAATCATTGTTTTCCTGTGTTTACATTCAATTTATTTGTATTACATGACTGCACATACAAATGACATTAAAATGTGTAAAAAAATGGTTTAAATGCATTTCATGTCTGGAGATGTGTGACAAAAACGTTTTAGTGAGCTTTAATTACCTTTAGTAGCTATGTTTCCATGAATAAAAACACAATTCGTGCGCTAATTCATATTTAGAAGAAGAGATAGTTACCAAGTCTCAACTCTCAGCGTTGAATAAGGATAGAGAAGGTTGTAGGAGGATTTTGAAATAGCTTCTCGAGTGAGACAAGCAGTCACTTAGCTTCTCTTTAGATTGACAAGATGAGTATGCACCTTCTGAACTTCTTTTTAGAGCTCACCTTAAATATTCTCATTGATGTTCTTTTAAGTGATTGCAAAACCTTTTCAGTCAATCTCAAGTTAAACTTTACTCCCTCGCTATGCAGACAAATATGCATTTATATTAAAAGGTAAGAATTCTTGTAATTTGACTCTTTGCCACTGTGGGCCATGGTTAAAATTGAACATAAAAGTCACCAGTCAACCAATCGAAATGTTTTGCTTTTTTTCTCACATGCACTGTGAAAGGCCTCCAGGAAATGTACTTCTGCAATCTGAACTATAGTATTTATGTGACTAAGAATTAAAGCTGTCAAAAATAAACAGAGCGTCACGGTGGCGCAGTGGGTAGCACGGTCGTCTCACAGCAAGAAGGTTTCTGGTTCTAGGCTCGGCTGGGGCAGGTGGCATTTCTGTGTGGAGTTTGCATGTTCTCCCCGTGATCGTGTGGGTTTTCTCCGGGTGCTCCGGTTTCCCCACAAGTCCAAAGACATGTGGATTAAGTGAATTGAATAAGAACGATTGCCCATAGTGTTAAAGTGTGAATGTGTGTGTGGACATTTCCCAGCGATGGGTTGCGGCAGGGAAGGGCATCCGCTGCGTAAAACACATGCCAGAGAGTTGGCGGTTCATTCCGCTGTGGCGACCCCGAAAGGGAATAAAGCTGACATGAAGATGAATGAAAAATAAACAGGTCAATCTTAATACGTGCAAAACTATCTCCAAATCAGCCCCTGTTTACCTCCACAAGCTCATACACTCCTACATGCCCTCCAGAAACCTGCGCTCAGAGAAGTAACAGCTACTCGTGGCTTTGTGTACAAAGGCAGAAGATCTCTCAGCAGAACCTTCTCTCTCACTGTCCCTGGCTGTTGGAACAAACTCCCTGATCTAGTCAGGAAAGCAGCATTACTAACAGCTTTCAAAAAGCAACTGAAAGCTGTTCTCTTAATATTACTATTAAAAAATCCTTTTTCCTCCTATGTCTTTATTTTGTTCTTGCTATGGTTTATTGATCAGTTGAACAGCTTATTTTATGAGCAAGCTGAGATAAACAAATTGGATATTGTCTCTCTCCTTCTGCAAGTCGCTTTGCAAAAAAGCGTCTGCTAAATGCATAAATGTAATACCTTGCTGTTCCTAGAAAACTCGATCCAGAAGAGCAGACATCAGAGCCTTTTTGGTGTTATTGGGGTTCATTTAAGCCTTGAGTGCCAAGCACTGTTTCAGTCCAAGCCATAGTTTTGTTCAAATTTCAGCAAATAAGATGATATTTGCAGCCAGCAGTAATGATGCGCTTGGCAATCAACAAATTAGCAGACTGCACAAGGGCATGGGGTTATTTTTGTTGTGTAACTATGGGATGTAGCTATCTCAAAATGGTGCTGGCGCTTAAGCACAAGCCACCAGCAAACACCTGTTGAGGGCACACTGCGTCTAGTCAACCAGAACAGACACATCTGCTAGTGTTGTTTGAGAGCGCTGCTGCTGTTCACTAATACATCCTCAAATTCTTTTTATAATGCACCAAAAAAGCATTTCAGCTTCAACGCTTCAGTTAATGCTTTTTCGCAAACTGTCTGCAATCATAAGCTTTACATAATTTTGGCACCAGTGATGATTTTGGGGGGCATCGAGGAGGACAAAACTCATACGGTCATGGCCTTTAGCCAAATGAGTTGATGGAGAGCAAAACTAAATCTATTCTGCAGGTGTGAACACGCAGCAGCAGCAGTGATGTGGAAATATGCTGGCTCATTCAGCGTTGATTTCCTTTGAAACGCACTGTGATTTATTGTATGCACTGCACTAGTTTGACTATTTACGTGTCTAGCAGAATTTAGCCCAACTGGCTAATCTTGTTTAGGGAAAACGCATATCCCAACAAAACTCTGCTTGTAAATATATGACTTACGCCTCCCAGACTCTTCAGCTCATGATATATAGAGGCCATCTGCCTTTGCTGCCACACACACCTGCAAAAAACATGCTGAGTCGCAGGCGGGGGAAAGAAACAGTGGGCTCCTTGAGCTAATTCATCTATTATTTTGACTTTTTAGAGGATGAGGGATCTTCCGCTAAATAAATCTAGGCAGATTGCCATCACTGGATGAATGCGTAACTGGCTTAACAATGCTCTGAACGGTAAAACAGGAGATGCCTTCCCTCAGAGTTCATGGAATGGACAGTGGCTGCCAAGAACATCGTCCTGGCAATGACTTTAATGTCTCAACTGGCGCCCCCGGGCACAGACTCATCATTTTTTCTTCTTAAGTGGAGTCGCAATATCAAATAGTGCATGTCTTATCTAACCAATAAGTGGACCTTTCTTGTCATTTGTATTTACTACATAGAAAATCTTTTGAAAGTCTCAGAAAATAATAATTTGGTGTTTATTCCAGTAACCCAGCATTATTATGACTGAGTTTTTGTAAATCCACTGTTCAGAATTTGTCATATCATCTTAACAACAAAAAATTGTCTGTTTTTAAATCTAAATTGAAAAAAAAGCTTTTAAGCGATGTGATTGAATCACTTTCCCTTTGAAAACATTTTGTGTATTAAGCACGGTTTCCAATGTAAAGCTATTTATTAAAATGTGCTATATAATAAAGTGACACGGATATTGACATTGTCATCAAACTATTTAGAAGTGTCAGTAGGTTCCTACTCCACCTACTGGGAGTTTAAGCAGATATAGTAGGCTGAGTTTATGGTGGAAAGTGTTACAAGAAGAAAAAGGGGGAAAAAATACAACTTAAATCAAAGGGGGCTCCAGATTAGAATTGGGTTCATGGTGTTTAGAATCAGACCACATAAAAAAAATTAAGGAAGATAAAAACTGATTAATTTGTGACAAATTATTACTTAAAAACGAATTAATAAATAAGTACTTCATAGGATAGTAATGTTATGTAAGTTAGAATTAGATAACAGCTTTTTTCTGTCAGACAGCTTTGATATGAGTTGCTTTCGAAAGTCAGTTTGGTTTGCTTTAGTTCAGAATGATTGTGGAGCAAACATGATTTGTCCTTGCTGAAGGCTGTTTACTGCAAATAGATTAAGAAAGATTCTGCAGCCACATTTATAGTCATTATCCAACATCTTTGAAGAGAATCTACCAATTGAATCCTGGATAGATTGTTTTGAAGTTTCAAGTTTGATCTTTTTAAAGATTTTTAGTCCTATTAACATTTTACCTTCTAGAAGCCAACAGTCCACTGTCTCCTTTTTAAAGACAAATAGAAGAGGACATTTCAATCTTCTTTGCCAAACACCACTCTAGAGACAATAGATGCCTCTGACAATGACTGATTGTCTATAAGGGTAAACCTGCAAACTCTGGTTAAGTGCATCCACATATATGGATATGGGTTAAAATTGTAACCATGTGATGGATATTATTTGCCTCCATCGCTCAAGTCAATATGGTTATGGCTGTCTGTGTGAAGACTATGGGGGCTTGGAGAAGCTGATGCACTTGAGTGAAGGTCACAGGGAAAATCAGCAGCTCAAGTATCGGAGGAAGCTGCCATTCCGCCCATCCACTACAATCAGGATGAGGCTCCATCAAGCTGCAAGCATTCTGGAAGAGCTAGTGGTCAGCTCAGCGGTCACCTCTGAGGAACAGCATCTGTTCCAGCCCTGGCTTCATTCCTCGCTGAGCCTGAATGGTTTTTGTACTGCGTTCATTCAGCCATAAAGCATGTTATTTTTATGTGTCTTTAGCAACTGTGCTAGAATGTTTAATAGCATAGATGCTAATCTTGCTTACAAATTCTGTTATTGCCAGTAATAATCAAAGCAGCCGAGTGGCGCAGTGGTCAGAATTGTTTCCTCTTATTGAGACAGTTTGTCTTTCAACCCCACCATGTTAAATTAAGAGTCAAGTGTGCAGGATTTGGATTTCTACAGGCTCTTTTGATTTTTACAGGTGCTGGTTACCCTTTATTCAAAAACGATGTGTCTAAGGTTCGAAGACTGATGGTTGTAGTTGATATAGTAGTAGAAGTTTTATTTTTTTACAAAGTAAACAATAATCATTATAATATTAAGAAAATACATATATTCATTATCTTCCCATATAAAGAAAGCTGAATCCCGAATGGTGTGTTTTTTTTAATCCAAGAGATCTGTGAATACAATTAACAAATTGACGATTAAAGCAGCATTAAAGTTATTAAATCCTTTTGCAAACGTAAGGATGATTATTTTATGATAGTTTTCAATCTAATGGAAGAGTAGCATTAGCAAAAAATTACAACCAAGTGCTAAAAAGTTCACTGAAAGTAAAATAAGTGCAATGTCATAATGAAGGAGAAATGAAGGAGTAGCAGTTTCTGTAATTCATGGACCTTCCTTTATAATAAAAACGGCGATTCATAAATCATAACACTTTCATAGATCATGTTTAGTGTTTCAGTCTTTGTTTCAGCCAAGATAGATATTAACCATCTCTGTGACCTTCACAGTTTTCAGGAGGACCTTCAACCCTTGCAGAAAGAATATAAATAATCTCAGTAATTGTGCTGAAAGTAATTAAAGGTCACTCACTGCTTTCAATGGCCAGGATGGTGATGTTGTGTACGGCATTGACTTCCCTGTCTAATGGCTTCGCCGTGCTGATCACTCCCGTCGTTGACTCAATGTTAAAAAAGCGCTCCAAGTCTGTGTTTCTATCTATTGAATATCTGAAAAAAGCAAAGAGAGACAGTTGTAATTAATTTCAAGCTCTGACTTTTAAATGAATTGTAAAGATATGACCTAAAGCCACAGTCCCAACAGTGATCATTATTTTCAGTGCCTCGTAGGCACAGATCTGTTTAATTATGAGTTTTTGTCTTTCAGCATAACATTTCTGAGTCCCACAACTCATTTACAGTCAGCATTTACATCCTTCTCACATAAACAGGTGCAATAACTTTGTCCAATAATACAAGCACTACTGGTAAATATTTAAATATCTTGTGCTGCTTTTTGTGTCCTTTGTGTGTAGTCTTATGTATATTGTCACTGTTTAATGTTTAGGTCTTAAAAACTAATCATATTAATTAACAATATGTATATATATATATACTTCTTTTTCATGAAAAATACTTTACATATTAGCAGGAAAAAAAGCTTTTTTGATGATTTTTGAATAGAATTTTTGGAAAATTCTATGAAATTTTGCAGAAGGGCATTAAAAGTATTGGAGAAAGAAAACTCTTAATTGCATTGTCTCTTAAAAGCTGATGAACACTCACTGATTTCAGTCCCTGAGCCACGTTGTTACATCTGTACTCATTCCTTGGCGCTCTGTTTTTTGTAAATACCATTCAGCCTGTGCTTGAAACCCAATTTACAAAAAAATAAATAAATAACTATGCTTGAAAAGGTACCAATGGTACTTTTGTTACAAACAACAACATTTTCACCAACTAAAATGTTCCATTCTAATAAATGTGAGTGTTTAAAATAAAATCTAAACAAGCAAACAACAAAATTATAAAATAACACATAATAATAAAATGGGTTAAAAGTTAAATACTGCATATTCTGAAAACGACCGTAAATGTAGTGAACAACATATTATTTTACAACTTAACAACAACATAACAGTTATTCCATCAATATATTTATACTGATTATGCTTTCAAATCATTAGTATGACTATTTGTTAGATTCTGTTAATTGTATTATATAAATTCAAAAATATTAAATGTTTAGCATTTAGTTACTTTTTCATCCTACACAGGTAAATGTGGTCAGATCTCTATCCACAGACATATTAAGCTTCAAGGAATAAATCCAGGGCTGGCTGGACTATGTAGATATTATCTTGCTGGGTCTTTTATTTTTATGAAGGTGTTCAAATTTAATTAAACTTTTTTTCCCGAATATAAACCCAGGTTCACTGCAGCCTACCTGATGGGACTGTTGGTGGAGTCTGGGTCAATAGCGGAGACAGTTCCAATGATGGTTCCTACTTTAGCAGCTTCAGAGATGACCATTTTACTTAGCAACGAGGAGAAGACTGGTGGCTCATCGACATTCTCCACTGTCAGCCTCACCATGGCCGTGTCGCTGAATGGTCCTTGAGACAAGAACCGGGGGTCTATGTTCCTGTTAGTTGCCTCAATTTTCAGAGTGAAGCTTGACTTTGTTTCAAAGTCAAGATTCTGAGGTAAAGAGCACAACGAAGAGACAGAGATTGAGAGAGATGATGAAAAACTGCTGCAATTACCAAAACAAGTAACACAGATTTAACATTAAAAAACAGCTGCTAGACACGTGTAGATTTATAAAACCTTTGATCCTCTCTCATATTTCTTCAATGTATTACTATTGATTGGCAGGACAGAAAAGTTCAGTGTCAAAGCTTTGCATTGATTTCTAGACAAAGATACATGATGCCGAAAATGTCTTGTGGAATACTTTCTCTTGTAGTCATTTATCACTGTGTTCAGCTGTATTATGAACTACATTGAAAACTACCTTCAGAGCCTCCTTCAAATCACAACTTCCTGAGGCTGAAACAAAGATAAAATCCTGAAACTGCGAATGTTGATTTGCAGCTTTATAACCAAAGTCAGCTTGTTGATAGTTGTATCCTACTGCACAAAGGGTTCCTGCTCATGGGAACCTCGGTAAAGCTCTTGAAAACCGCATCCTAAATCTATAAATGGAAAAAAAGTGAATATCCAAATAAGGAATTAAATCCTTGAATCAATGCGGTGAAACCAATAAATTTAAGTACAGTGTAAAAAGTTGGTGTAACAAAACTTTACACCAATTGAAGTATGAATGTTTCATTCTTTTAAATACATATTCACCAATTGCTTGTCCTGGGGAGAATAATTTTACCATATGATACACTTCCATGGGAGGTGTGTGGGTGAGAGGTGGGTCAAATATTTGAGAAGAAAGATTGCCTATGGGGCAAGAAAACTGTTTAGGGTCTGTGGTACGGCTCTTTGCTCCTGAGGCTTCTAAAACAGAAGAAAAGACATGGAAAAAAGCCGAAGGCCAAAATATTGCTCTTGGTAGTTTTCTGTATTTTTTCAGACCCTGCCAGGGGGTAGGAACATGCTGAGCAGTCTGCCCTGCGGTAGCTTCTAGCAAGGGGAAGAGCAGTTTCCAAACACTTGTGCATTTCCTGAACTCAACGATTATCTCTTGTCTTGATGTTGACATTAAGAAATGGTTGATGATTCCTCAACAATCCTCACGCTCTCTCATCTCCTCTCTGCATGCTGTCACATCATTGTTGTTGATGAGCCCTAGCTATGCGTTGTCATCTAAAGTTGATGATTTAGTTGGTGGGGTGCCTGGCAACAGGAAAAACAGACAAAAGCAAGAACAATACAGGGCTGAAGACAGAGCCCTCTGGGATACTGAAACTCAATTGGGGTACTGGGAGACAATTTGTAAGGTATGATTATGGATACAAAGATAAACAAATTTCAAATTTCCAAAAAAAGAATGAATTTCAACTGAAGATTTATCCATGCACAGAGAAATGTCAGAGGTCAAGAGTAGGTGGGCTGGAGGTCTTTATACAGGTCATGACCAGCAGCCAGTGGCACTTCATATTTATGGAGCATCAGGACGCCATCTATCAGGGCATGATAATATGGAGGTTTTTGACAAATTGCCAGGACGGTCAACTGTAAACAGTTTATATCCCAGTGGTTGTTAGATGTTAAATCTGTATAAGATGTTGTCAGAGGTTAATCTAGCACATTTTCTTATCGCACTCCTTTCACATGCCAAAAAATTTACTACCTTTGCTGTCAGAGCAACGGAGCTGAAAACACATATACGGTTTGGCTACCTTCTGCAGAGTTATGACTCCTTCTTGGGTATCTTTGTCCGATGTGACCCTGAACACCCCAAGGCCGTCGCCCTCTATAATTCTGTAGTCCATCTCAGCATTTGGTCCGATGTCAGAATCCAAGGCTTTTATCTTGGCCACCACTGAAGCCACAGGCAGGGATTCAGGCACAGCAAACTGATAGGATTCTGTGAAAGAGGTCAGGCAAACACACACAGGTTATTGATGATGCTATTTCTCTTTTTTCCGTCCTTATCACCCAGCTGTTAGCAGCAGGGCTGAGCTAATAATGTATCTCTGCTCCGGAGCAGGTAAGCCACTGTATAGATATAGCAAGCAAGCAAAGACAGTCTAAGCTCCACACAATCCCAGACACATCTGATGACGCAGATGGTTTTCACACAGCTAATAATAGGAGCAGAAAATGACTTTGACAATGATCTTAAAATCCTCTATTATAAAAGAAGATTGTTCGGATTCTATTCAGAAGATCATCCAGCTAATAATTACTCTGTGACTATGTGGAGCATTGAGCTCTATAATGAAAGATCAGCCTGAGTCATTAAATATCGTAGATAGTTTGCATGCAAAATAAATGGAGCGACAGCATGCAGTAATGATGGATTGGGTTCAGGTTTGTGTTCTAGCTGGTAGTAGACTCATACTTCGTGAGAAGCGGGGAGGGTTGTCATTAACGTCCGTCAGTGTGACCGTCACTGATGTAGTGCCTGAGAGGCCCCCCATCTGGCCAACCATGTCTTTGGCTTGGATTACAAGAAGATATTGGTCCCGTGCTTCACGGTCCATGTTGGGCAGAGCTGTCCTCACAATGCCTGCGCAGAAAAGCAGAGTTACTGAATTGATTTAAATGTAAAAACATTGAAAGATGAACACTATGATACAAGTGGCACTGATACATCAAAATTACTAGGCGGAACAGGGAAAGAGGAATACATTTTAAGTGTAGTTCTGAAAATAAAAATTTGGAAGGAGTTAATAATAATAATATAATAAGCAATTAATCAACAAGTGATTCCAATCCCTTTTATCCGCTCTGTAAGATATATAAAACAGTACCAACTTCACTTCCAACTTGATGATTAAATGAAAAATTCCCTACTCCACTCCTATCTCCATGTCTCTTGGGAGTGTTTCTTCGCCCTGGGGGTTCAGGAGCCGGGTCACTTCTCTGCCCATCGCACTCAGCACACTTATCCCAATCTCAATAAGGTTATCCTAATTTCGGTACGCTTATCCCAATCTTACAAAATTTGCTTGAGTTTTAGGGCTAATCATATGCAAGTGAACTTGTGAATTGATATTTTAAATACCTACCAAAAAGGC
Organism: Danionella dracula; assembly: GCA_900490495.1. Taxonomy (NCBI): domain Eukaryota; kingdom Metazoa; phylum Chordata; class Actinopteri; order Cypriniformes; family Danionidae; genus Danionella; species Danionella dracula. The sequence continues at coordinate 3,941,994 of UELW01000744.1, forward strand.
AATCATTGGCTAGTTTTGAGTCATTTATTAATGTACATAACAGAGGCCCTATACATTTCAATGGGGAAAGTGTCAAAAAAATGAGTTGATCTTGATTTTGGTATCAAATGCTGTCAGTGCTTTAATTAAATACAAGGGTAGAAAGTTAAACAAACCACAAGTGAAGTATAATAGATAAATTGATCAAAAGTCTTTCATAGTGTTTCTGTGGTGAAAAACATCATTAAACATCCTATACATGCCAGCAATTGGCATGAAAGAGCTGATAAATTAATATTGATCTTTTCCCTTTGTCCTTATGGAAATCGGGATGTGCATCCATTTGAAAAGGATTAACATTGAGTAATCTAAATAGCAAATACCTTATCCATATTTGTTCTGCCTTATCAACATAGATATTTAATCGATGTGTCAAAATCCCTGAATACAGTGAAGGACTGTAAATCAATTTTCTTTTCAAGTCACTGATGCGTTGTTAGTTTTTGAATTATCATCGCTTGGCACATTGAGTGATTACAACCTACTTCCCTTTATCACAGCTATGGCTATGATTGATAGTAATATATATGCAATGCTTTTTTCCTTACCCAGCTTCATTTCCTTCCACGTGTTGTGGTGCTCTCCCTAAAATTAACCACACTTTAAAAGAAAAGGGAGAAAATTTTTTAATCAAGGTTTGTAATTTAGCTCATTGACAGAGTCCATGTGTGGAAATGACCTCAGTTACAGCTCGAGTGCTGATTACATTAAGGATTTCATTCCCTGTAATCAGGTGGTAATGTGCGCCAGTAACTTCATCACAAGTCCTATCAAGTTTTTCTTTTTTTCATCCAGTCAATCAGGGCAGCTGTGCCTTGATGTTTCCTTGTTTTCATTAGTGGAATGTGTGCTAGACTTTCCAAAGCACTGCAGCGAGTTTATTTTTATTGAAGGCATAAATTGAAACATATGTGGTCACCTGTCTTGGGTTCCACTGAGAAGTAGGGCTGTCCTTCAAGGATGCTGTACACGACTCTGGCACTGTTTCCATATGTGGGGTCATCCGCGTCAGTCGCCTTAACCTCAACCACAGATGTGCCTGGAACAAATTATCCACCCAATTTCATCAAAATAGTAACAGACACACTTGGAATCATATGCGCACTGAGCCTCTGTTGATTACAGCATTGACATATGATGCTGCTCATCACAGAAACGTGAAGCTGAAGGGAACTAATAATGAAGCATACGGTGTCCTGCTCTCACATCAGGGTCTGTGCTCTGTTTCAACAAATTACTGTTACTGAAAGAGACATGCCTGCTTTTATTGAGCAAATGAAAAAACACTAAAAGAATAAAAATGTGTTCATCATGAATTACAAAGCATTTATACATAGTAAAGGTTAAAAACACCCTTGTCTTCTATCTTTCCAGAAACATTGCATCTCCAGACAATTTGTAGCATTTTTGAAGTTGAGTAGAATAGAGGGTTTTGTAAGCAGTGCCTTCTTTAAAGTGTAAAGGAATACTAGAACATTTTTTAGATGTCGGTATATGTCTTCTAAAGACTATAATATGAACCATTTAATGTATTTTTTTTAACAAGAAACAAGGGTCATTTTTGATCTTCCTGTTTTAAAAGGAAGTACCAACTGACATGAAATTGCAGAGTTCTCTCAAAAGGCCTAAAAAGTTGTGAAGTCAGTTTATATGCACGACAATGGACACGACAACAGTGAATAGGTTTGTGGATGTGTTGAAAATGTATAAATATGCACCAGATGAGAGTCTGTTTCTACTCGCAGAGTGCCGACCTTGTTTTTCTCCTGTGTGGAATCTGTGTGAAGTATGTTTGTTGTCATGAGGTATGACTCGAGAGTGTGCTTTGTAAAAACGCAGAAACGTGAAAGTATTGTTTTTTCATTCTAGGAGACCGTGAACATAGTGGTGGTCCCAGAGGTGATATTTTTTTCATTGTGCAAGAGTTCCTTCAAAATTCAGATTGTGTTGCGTTAAACATGATAAAAAATAGCTTTATCTGTTTAAAATGGCAAATGGAAAGTTGAGCGGTTTATGGAGTCACTCCAAAATTTGGAGTTCCTCCGAAAATGAAGATTGTCGTTAAAGGTCCAGATGTTGCATTTGATTGTTGAAGCATCTGGAAAACTCAGCTAAGGATGCAAACACTGCAGGGACCAGTCGCAAATGAGTGTTTTGCATAGCGCAATGTGATTTCAACTCTTCTAAGTTAACTTACACCTCTGCAGAGACAATGTAGGTGCTTTATATTCAACATTTCGTAAAAAAAAAAAAACAGAAGGACATGTTTAACTCTTAAACACACCGATACTTGAAAAAAGTCAGAAAAGAGAATGAAAGCATATGCTGTGAATTGCCTTTGGCCTCTTACTGATCTCTGCCATGAGAGAGGTGTCTGGGTTAGATCGTGCCTCTTACACTAGCAAACAATCTCCTGTTTCTTAATTACCAAATTAAATTAATCATTTTCTACTTAATCAAATCCATTCATCACTGGTTGACTGCTAATGAATTTAAATGGATCTATAAAGTAGTCAGTGAGGACAAGGGTCGCTTGCATTCACAGAGGCTAATGGTTTTGTTCACGCCGTTGGACAGACAGTGGCAGCCAGCATGTTAATTGCTCTTTCAAAAAAAAGCATGTCAACGCATGCATGACTGTCAGCTTCTAGAATCTGAACGGGTGAAATAATAAATAAGTGCTCTCATCAACACCAGAATGACAGTAATCTAAGTAAATATGAGATGCGATTAAGATGCGACACAATCATTCATGAATACTTAAATTCTGGTTTGTGTGAGGTAATATGTATGATATTTTCATAAATTATTAAAGTTTATTCTAAAGTTAAGTAGATTTCGAAAACAAAATTATAATAGTAATCTCGTTATTTTTGGTTCACAATAACAATTATTCAAACAATTAAAAACATCAGTTTTTCTGCAAGTCCAGAATTCTATTAAAGTCCCAATGGGAAAGTTGTCCAGGTAATTCTACTGACAATGTGCAAATTACTGATCAGAGCTCATTTACATAATACCCAACACATTATATCAAGCTCAGCACAATTTAGAGGAGGGTCACAAACACAGGGCAGAGCAATCGGATAATCAAATGCAGCTAATCTATGAACAACAAAGGTGCAAAATGGGTTAAGAAATGCTTTTTAGGCATTAAATAACACTGCAAAAGCATATGTAAATTCCCAAAAGCAACCCTTTGTAAAACATGATGCATAATTCATGTAAATGCTCAACTCCTGAAAGAAAATATTCAACAAAAGCATGTGCAAATGGGGTCAGCCCTCCTAAAAAGCAGCGTCCAGACCTTTTCATCACTGGTTCTTTTCACAGTGGGCTTGAATCTTGCAAGATTTTTTTTTTTGTCTAAGAAGGATTTGAAGTTGTGTAAGCTTTTAATGAATTGTCCTTTCTTACAGTGCACATTTGCTCGCTCTGAAAAATCAAAGAACTTACCGACTGGAGACATTTCAGGCACTTGAGCATTGTAAGGGCCATCTAGGAACTTGGGTTCGTTGTCATTAATATCCTGCACTTTGATCACAAATTCAGACTCAGGTTCGACTGGAAGGTTGGTTGCACGGTCTCTGGCCTGAGCTCGAAGAGTGTAGTACGCCTGCTCCTCACGGTCCAGCCGTTTAGTTGCATGTATGTCACCTGTGTTCTCATCAATGGTGAAAATGGAGGTGGCGCCTTCACCATTCAGCACATATTTCACATTGCCCTCGCCTTTGTCCACATCTGAATGAAGCTAAAAGAAGAGAAATGTCAGTCAAATCAATTGTCACAGTAACAGTTGTTGAGTAATAAATGAAATAAATCGAGACAGAGACATTTCTTTTACAATGGTTAAAATAATACACAGAGAAATCCTCTCCAGCAGATTTTACTTTTGCAGCAAGTGGAATAAATGTCAAACTCTCAAGTTATTTCTCCTCACACTCCTAGATGGAAAGAAAATGTTAAAAATAAATAAACTTCTTCCTTATTATACACAATATTGCTCTAGGTGCTATTGCTGTGAGTTACACTAACTTTCCAACCAAAACAAGTGAGGAAAAAATGAAAGAAACATGAGTTCTGGTGGTGAAATCTCATGGTGCTGGAGGTCAGTTGTTATGTTCTGAATGTTTAGTCTGATTTATGAATCTACTGTGGTTTTGTGAGAGGCAGGATATGGTTTGTGGCTCTTTTTTAGCATTTTGTACAAATAGAGGCAATAATGCACATCAGTAATGAACCATATCCAGCAAACACATGACATTAAAAACACATTAATATCACATCTTTATAACACATATTTGTTCAGTCTTATTAATGTTTTGTGCTGAAAGGCTAACTAACAAACATACATTTTAATCAACAGTTCAGAAATATTCATTATGAATACTTTTCTTATGTGTTTTTGGTGTCATAAAAATATAACGTTTTAAGCCTTGGGATTTTTTTCAGGTCTTTAGATTTGTAGATTCGCCCTGTGTTCTCATGTGTAAGGGCTAGATATTTTATTTTCACATCCATGAATCTCAAGAGAGTGGCTGACTTCTGAATGACACTTTCATGTTAAGATATTGCCTGCATGAAAAGAAGACTTGTTTACTTCATTTAAGCAATCCTATTATTAGCCCGTATGGTACTGTTTTTCACATAGACACTGAGAATGACTGGCTGCTGCATCAACAGAGCAAAGTGAAACAGTGACTCACTTGAACTTGGTATGCAGTGTTTTGGGTTGTGATATGCAATGATTATTCGGAATGCATTTTCTTTATGACCACCAACCTATCTGAGTCTGTTACACTATAGGGCAGCAAAAACTCCCCACCTTGTCACATCAGGTTTAGTTTAGAGTTTACTTCCTAACCAAGGAGTAATGTTTCACAAATGATGGCAGGTAATGAAAAATCCCAATGGTTAGAACTGAGCGTGCTAATGACATCTGAGGCTAATTACTCAAAGTGGATGTGTGTTTGGATGTTAGCATGGCAGTTCTCCAAAGCTGATGACTGTTATGTGGCTTTATGTTTTCAAATGTTTACTCTGACCATAATTCAGCCCAATGATGGCTGCAGATGATCATTAGAGTCTGTGTGCTCAGCTATATTGCTTCAGCTCACATGCATATACAAAGTAATTACATGAATCATATACAGATTTCTCTCCAGCTGTCGAACGTTCCACCTTCTCTGTTCACATTTTAAGTTTGTTTGCAGAACTTGCTGGTTAAATAGATACATGTTTGCTACCATATACATTGATGACATTCATTGAAATATTACTTATATTAAATGAAAATGTATTTCACTTTTCAAGGGTATACTTTAATTGCTTGTTATGTTAAAAAATTGACTAGACTTGGGGATCCATGTTGTTCTTCTTCTTCAAAAAAAATGAATACTTCTATTCATAGTTTTATCTTGAATAAAACTAGGCAAGGCAAGGCTATTTTATTTGAAGTGTATATTTTTGTTCTCACTTAAATAAAATTTAAAACAGACAATGAAACAGATCTTAGATAAAAAGCAAAGGATTAGACATTAAAAGCATTCAAATGTTAAGAAAATCAGAAGTTTAAGGCACAGTGCTGTTTGGACAGCAGAGCTCTGTCAGTAAACACACATTTAAATAGATTCGCTTTTAGAAAAGTGGAAAAAGTTTTAGCTCCTCAAATCTGGTTCCTGCTGCAGGCAACTTACTAACTGAAAGCAGACTCGCTGTTAACCCTTGATACTAACTGGTTTGAACACAGCAATCTAAGAGCACTCTTTAGTTTGTAAACAGTAAGCAGATCTATTGTGTATTTTTGGCGTTAAGCTGCTTTGTGACCTATAGACGAGCAGTAGCACTTTAAAATCGATTCTGAGAGTCACTGGCAGCTAGACCTGAAGACTACCATTCTGTGCCCCAACTTTCTAGTTCTGGTCAGCATCCGTGCATCAGCATTCTGTAAAAGGTGCAGATATTTACTAAACTTTTTGTGGAGACCCGTTAGGAGACAGTTACAATAGTCCAGCCTGCTGGTGAAGAAACCATGGCCTAGTTTCTCTAGATTCTGACTAGACATGAAGCATCTGGTTTGAAATTGTTAGAGTAGATAATAAGCAGAGTGATGAAGCTCATTCTGAGATTCTTAACCTGATTTTTAATTGCAATACCCTTAGAGCTTCATCTTCCTTCACCTTGAGAACCACAGCTTTGTTCCTAAAAGCAATGGCTTCTCTTTTTTAAGGAAAGAATGTTTGTGTCCATCCAGCTCTTAATCTCATCAAGGCATTTACAGACATAGTTCATTGGGATGTATTCATTTGAGTCAAAAATGAGTTAGTTTGTACTCCATCAAAATGAGTCCATTTGTAGGGACCTAGTGGTGCTACTGCAGCCTCCTTGAGTGGAGGTTAAATGTTCTCCCCATGCTCATATGTTTTGATGGTGCACCACTAATTTAGCCCACATTGTGAGCTGCCGCATGGTGAGAACACCAGCAGAACCCTACATAGTTTCGGGCCAACCTTAACTGAACACAACTGAGCTAACCTTCTCTTGGTTTGTTTAATTCTACTCATGTGTCTTCGAAATAGGGTTGGAACAAAAATCAGCAAAGGCTGCACCCTCCTGGAATGAGTTTGACACCCCTGCTGAAACCCTTACCATGAAAAAGCATGTAAAGAAAATCAATGGATTTCTTTCATCAATTCTATTCTTCTTTGTGTTCTTGTTTTAAAATAAATTGCTAAAAAGTGATCAATGCAGTGTGTGCATTGTCTGTCTTTTTTTGTATTAAATGCAAAAAAAAAGAATGTTAATACATTTGGAATTCAGTCCATTAACTAACTCTCAGTTTCTTTTTGAATGTTTTTGCTGTGTATGGTCACAACAAAAAGTTTCGTGGTTTAGGTCCTTTCTGGGACGAGAGTGGATGTGTATGGGGTCAATTGTAGTAGCTGTGATTTCCACATATTATGCAGTGCATGTTTGTTTGATTGGATGCTTTAAAATTTGGAATGGGGAACATTGTTATAGGCCTGGGATGGACTCGTGCACATTTTGGTGATTTTTTCAATAATATTTTTAGCTATTTTCAAATTATAAATGTTTAGAAGACGAATGAAGGTAGCTAAAAAGGGTGATGCCAAAGATACCATCTAACAATTATGAACAATATAACACACATAAAAAGAAACCAGAAGTTAAACCCCATCCAAACATACAACATAAAAAAAATCATTTTTAAAAATAACCTTGGCGTATCAGCCAAGTGCTGAAATATATTTTATCGATGTTCCCAGAAAGCATGTATATATTTATGTGTATCCGTGTGTGGAAAAAAATGAAGCATGTAAATCCGTCTTCCTTACAAAAATTCAGTGCTAAGGTCACCTCTTCAGTTTGTCCTCCATTTTTTCCCCTTGGCTCTTTTCAGCTCGAAAATAGATAAAAAGAGGCAAAGAGAGGCGCTCATTAAAGGTCCTCCAAAAAAACCTCAAAACCTGGAACAAGAAAAACAAGCCTGAGGAAGAAATCCACACGAGAAACACAGTAACGATGGTAGTCTTGCAAAGAACACTCATATTTTCTCCCTGAACCCTTGGTAAGAACTGTCAGCAATTAGGCTGTCAATAACAAACTATCTGACTGACTCATGTCCCATCTGACTGTAAAGCAGCAATGTGGGGGCCTTTGTTGATGTGTGTGACATCCCACTGTAACGTTTGCTTCATCTAGACCTGGACTAGTCTCTTGCTGCCAATACATTGTAGCACAATAAAGAAGATAAATGAAGAGTGTCATTACATCCCTGTCATCTGTCTCAGGAAAAACAGCAAGCCCAATTACATTGTGAGATTACCAACGCTGCCTGTTTTACACACAGCTAATTTATGTTCATCTGTCTCCTTCTTGGACCCTGCAGGGGTGCTCTTAATGCGAGATACACTCTCCCTTGGCTGCTCTCATGGCAAGATTATGAATGGAGAAAACATGGAGGTGTCTTGCCTGCAATTGCACACCATTTCCATTTCTTGCAATCAGTTTCAAACTAAAATACAGGCAAAATGTATGTTGTTGTGTTCGGCTTTGCTTAGCTCTCTGCTTGATTGGGAGTAATTCCTCTGTAGTACTCAAAGCACTGTGACTGACCTTCCATAGAACACTAAGCATATCAACTTATGAATAATATTATGTCTCTATATTAGGAAAGTAAAGCAATTTTTATAGTACGGTAGACTGAATTGTTTCAAGAAAAAACTGCACTCAATTCTTCTTCATCTTCTTCTTCTTCTTCGCCATCCTAATTCTCTTCTTCATCTTCTTTGCCTTCATCTTCATCTTCTTTGTATTCTTTTTCTTCTTCATCTTTTTTATTTTCTTCTTCTTCATCGCCTTCTTCATCTTCTCTTTTGTCTTCTTCTTTTTTGTCGTATTCTTTTTCATTTTCTTCTTCATCTTCTCTGTCTTCTTTTTCTTCGTTTTCTTCTATTTCTTCTTCATCTTCGTCATCTTCTTCTTCAGCATTTTCCTCTTCTTCATCTTCTTTGTCTTATTGTAGTTCTTCTTCTGTAGGTTTTAATGGCAGTTTAAAAACCGATTAGACTTGGACCCTGGCTCAAATGGCACATTTTGGAGTTGTGGACTTCACTCGAGTCCACATTCTGATGACGTCATGAAGACCAGATGTTAGGGAAACCTTCACTGGTGTTTACACTACAGCTGCAATTCAACTTTAATAAACATCTTACCTGCTTTTAATTCACCACAGTTTTTGCTAAAAGATCTTAATGCTTTATAAAATAATTTTTGCTGTTGTTTATTCATCATTAATGAACAGAGAATTAGAAACAGGGACTTTTAAGATAACTGAAATAAGTGTTGCTCAATATTTGTGTTTTGGTTAAAAAAAATTAGTTAATACAATATAATCTGTTAAGAACTCTATGATCATATTTTGTCAACATGATATAAAATAGTAAAATAATAAATAACCAGGTAATTTATCTGATAAATGTTTGTGACTCGCTTTGATGCTTTCTTGTCATATCTTCCGTCTGTGTAAGCTATTCCCAACAATCGTCTGATTAGTGATTCGAAAAGTATTTTGAGTTGTAGAGTGTGAAGCCTAAACCGATGTGAATCGCCAAAAGCCACAGTAAGGGCTTAAATGCTGCTGATGAGCACACTTCAAAGCAAAAAAACTATGAGTATGAGCTTTTTACACACCCAAAAGTCCTCAAGTCCAGAATCGGGGACAGGGTCTTGAGTATAAATTGAGGATGTTGTGTGCAACAATTTTTTTTGTAACTTATTCAAAAAATATCACCTTCTCAATTTATTTTATTTGATTTAATCATAATCAAATAAAATAGGATATATCCCGATTATCCCGATATTTAATGAGTTCCCTAATAAATTAGCTGTTGGAACACCTTTGTTTTTTTGTTTTTTGTTAAGTGCCTGAAAAAGTTCTCCTACAGTAGAAAGGAAAGTTGAAAAGCTTCTTGATCACAGAGAGAGGATTCTCTTGTTGGATGTTTTCCTGTGTTCCCTCCATCTCACTGCTGTAATCAACCCACTCATCCACAGCTGTTCCCTCCGGTGTTCATCATTACATCATTATCAGCCACTGCACACTGTACAGCGTTCTTCTCTTTGTTGGATGCGGCTGTTTTGTTTAAAAAAATATTTTGACATTATTTAACTGCTTTTGTATTTTGACTCCCGATCGATCAACTGAATTGGTGTCCTTTCTATCAAACAAAGGGTTTGGTTTAAAGTCTCAGTGGAATACACAACTTTTTTTCAACCTTGTCACGTTTATTCTGGATGTATATTATTTATTCTATATTTAGAAAAAAAAACTGGAATAATTACATCAGACTTTGCAGGTAATGTCGTCTTGAGAATCCAGTAATGATGTTCTTTCTTGGATTGAAGAAAACATTTTAAATGGATGAATATCTATTACATCTTTTTTGGCAGTTTTAGTAAAAATATTTTATGAGAATGACAGATTATTTCCAAAACACACAAGCAGTATAAATATTGTGTGGTTTGCCAAGACATTAAGTTGTACTTTAAGGTGAAGGATCAAGATTGTGCCACCTTCATACTAGAGTGAATCTGCAAAATGTTATTTTAGACAAAACATAGTTTCACTTGTAGTCTAAAACCTGCTGCCTTCAGCCTAAATCTATCCAGATCATGAGCAAATACACACAATTCATGAAGCTATTTGCCACTAATATGTTGTACTTGTAATTTGTAATAAACATTTGTATTAAGACTTATAAAACTTACCAATATTTTATGTAGTTCCTATCTCAATGAAAATTAGTTACAAGTTTAACTTATTACAGTTTTAAGATAGAAGTCAAGTGTTCGGTGTTAATTCAACTTTAAATAGAGAAAGACTAAATAAACTCGTGACCGATTCAGTTGATCACTCCAGATTTTACTCTGCATGGATACTACTGCTACATTTTCACAAACATGCACTGAATAGGAATTAGACGAAACCCTTGATCATTGATTTATCATCTTCTGCTCTAACAACCTACATTTGTTCCATCATTTCCTGGAGGAGAAGCTAACCTGTTTTTGCATGATTGTCATTGCTCTTCGAGTGTAACTGTGTGCCTTTTCAAGCTGATAATCAGAGGTCACATCAGTGTTAGCATAGTGACTCATCTAGTTAATTTCTAGTTTATTTCTGACTCATCTAATTTTCCATGTGGCAACAGGCTTTCAAGATGCTAAGAGATTCATCAAAAGCAGTAAAAATCGTTCTAAAATATTGTTATTTTCAAAACTTTGAATGCATTTATGTCAAGTAGTACAAGTAACACTTCAAAGACATCTAGGTATAACAAAGAAATCTTTTTAAAGATTCTTTTCTCAATCAGAAGTCACTGTGTATACTCAGGAAAGCCTGAGGAAAGAAGAATAACTCACTGTTTTATTCATTTATTTGTCACCTGATTTCACATTAAAACTTTAAAAGATGAAAAGGATATGAGCTATTGTTTAGTGACAGGCTCTGATGAAAGAAACTCTAGAAATATGTGGAAGACACCAGAAGGGTTCATGACTACATTAAAGATCTAAGTTTGGCTTTTTGTTTTTGCAGTCCAATGTTATTGTGTTGTGTGTTGTTATCCGGGTTCCATTTGAAAGTCACTACTGTAAATAAGCAATAGTTTTTAGAGTAGTTTTAAGAAAGTTTATTTCCATCACAGTCTATGGCTACTGGGAAATCCAGACTTTGGAACACCAAATAATTACAGGCTTAGTTTTTGCATTTTTAATAATTAATAATGAATAAATTCATCATGACGAATGGAGAATTTTTCAATAAAACAAATAATCAGAAATCAGCTACACGAAAACTAAAACATGTAGAGTTAATAGCATTATAAATGAGCTTACTTTGATTTAAAGAAATGTAAAAACATATAACAACATAATTATAAGGACGGGTATTTGTTATTTTAAAACAATGAGCATTGTGACTTTACTTTTAAATACAGACAATCCATTAAAAATACAACATTTGGCTAAATTTGATTATTATTCACCTTATGTTAGAGCTCCTCAATAAATAGTAATGACGATGTATACCAGTATATTCTCTGCCTCTCAAAAGACTCAATGATCTCTGTCTCACTGCTTACAATACAAGTCGTCTGTCCTCACTTCATTTCTTTTAAAGCTCAGGATTCTCTTTTTCAAGCTTCTCAAATCAAATGTTTTTAATCATTTGTGGGGTTACAACAGTAATGGATAGGCTTTTTACAATTATTGCAGCTTGCTGTGTTTTCGTCCACTGCAGTGAAATAGGTTCAAACAGCGCTCGTCTTTCTGTCTGTCATCTTTTGTTTGGATTAGGAATCAAAGTTCTTGTTCATGTTTATGCTTGGCACTGTTGAGTCACGTGATTACAAGACGATACTCAGAAGCAACACAGGGGGACTATTAATACTAGGATCGATCTGCCCACACTTAATAACTACCCAATCTGGAGCTAGTGTTTAGCACATGGAACAATGCGACAAACTTTCAAGACAGCAGCATACTTCTGTGGCTGTCTTGATTACCTCTTATCATTCCTTCATCCAGAGGGGATACTTTAGAGGGGATTCTTTAAATTCAAGAGTTGAATTTAACAGTTTTTTTTGTGTTTCTTTTCTAAAATTAATCCTTATTTGTACCCGTTAAATACAGTCAGATTGCAGAAGCTACACACACCATTCCAAACTCAACCCAGGTGTAAAACGATTCAAAAACACACATTTTAACATAAAAAACTGAAGAGAGACGTGCTTCATGTTTTGCAGGGTGTGGAAAAAAATGGTAAAAGAAGCGGATTAGAATAAAACTACTTCTTCTCACTTACAAACCGGAAGTTGTTCACGCAATAAGTCATTGCTTTTTGCTTACAATGTCTACCCGCTAACAACAAAAGTGGCCCTTTTCCATTCCAAGCTCCAAGTGCTTCCCTGTGTCATTTCCCTTTGCTTTAAAACCCCTCTCACCACCGCTGGTAATAAAGAGCTGGGCTTAAATCTGCTCTTTAATAAAGGCAACCGACAGGATCTGTGAGGAAAGACAGTAATTTGTGTGTGATGGCTTTTTACTGACTAGATATCTTTGCCTGTGCTTTTCAAAACGCCCTCATGGTGTGGGAATCTTCCCCAAGTGTAATATTTCACCTGAATCAACACCTGCAGAGTGCTATATAAATGCAAATGCTATTTTATTGTGTTGAGGAGCTGCTCTTTACAGAGGATGTGCGAGGCAAATCTTGCCATTATTGAGGAGGATTCTATATTCCCTGTCATTAGATTCAGTGAAGTCAGCTCTTATCACTCTCCACATGAGAAAGACGGTCACGAATTCTATTAAAAACACCTATGTCATGAGACACTAAAAATGTCCTTTGCTTTAATCATCTGAGGAGACACGAATCCATTTGTGGGTGTTCGGGTGTAAACCCAAACTCGTCATCCACACATGTGCAAGCAATGCTGGCACCGGAGCCGAGGCGTGACTGCCAAACCAATGACTTTCATGTGCACCGATGACAAATAGCCATGGCACGGACCAGTACGGACTGGAAGGAGATGAAAAGCAGCCCATCTTCTCCTGGACTGCATTTAATTACCCAGCATATGTTCAAAATCACTCCAAAGAGGATTTAGGGAATGGTTGTTGATCCACAACATGAAACGGGCTCTTTCTCTACTGTTTCATTTTGTTTGATTCAGTTTTGCGCAAATCATTGATGTGGTGGGTGGGTGGTTGCAACGGAGGGCGCGTTTAATCTCCTTGGCCTGGCTGACGAAAGGTTTCCCAGTGGGCAGAAGAAGAGAGAAGTCTGGCTCTCTCATCCTTGCTGCCGGTTTGAGTCACCTCCCCTGGTCTGCTTCTCATTTGGTGTGCATTTAGAAGGTGAGCTACCAGTTGTTTTTGGCAGGCTAGAAAAAAGGAAATGCAAATGCGTTGTGAAGGAAGTCGCCTGCAAATGCTTCCCTTGTGCTATTACACAGGCTTCACCATCAAAGGAGCAGCCCTCCCCTGCAAATTAAGGTTTGATTCAAAGGAGTTTTTTTCTGCCGCACTCACTGTTTCTAGTCGGAATATGATCGGACGTTCACCACCAAGCTCAGGGATTCAAACCGACAGGGTCTGCACATCTCATGAAGCTCAAAGATATAAACGGGAGGGCAACAAGCAGCCGAGGGGCCCAGTGCGATGCAGTGCTGAAAATAATCAGGGATGCAATTCCAGAGTTCTACACTGTAGATTTTTAATTAAGAAATGGAATTAAAGTCAAGGTAACTTTGTGAGATGGAACTGTTAATAACATCAGACACTTATTTATGCAATTCTGGAGTTAAGTCTTCTGGAAGTGCAGTAATGAATGTGTACTTTCAATGGAGACACTGAGGTCATTTCTAATAATTGTTGATATTACTGAACTCACCCCGGAGACACGGTTATGCATTATTCATACCACTCCCTTTGACATCCCTCTCATTTGAACATTTTCTTCAAGCTGGACCTATCATATCCATATTCATCAGGCAGCAAGGAGGTCACCATAGGCAATAATGCCAGTCTAATATGGTGCCATATCATGATTGCAAAGACATATTCATTAAAGTCATCCTGGTATAATTTTGCAGATAATAAAGGGTGAGCAGATTGCACTGCTGCAAGTTTTACCACTTGTTTAGTTAAAATTAAAACTGCTCAGAAGACATCTCAACTCTTTATTGGAAGAGATGAATAAAAATATTGCTTCCCAGCATAAATCAAGAAAGAAGCAAGAAAGTTCAAAACAAAGAGAGGAACAAGTTATTTCCCATGTTAATTAGGGGCGGAAATAAAGTCTCTTCTATGTTTCCTTAAAAGCTTGTTTGAAGAAGAAGACAAACTGATTTGAATAGCAAGTTATAATATATGATAGAGATATGAAAATTTATACAAAACATCCATCAATAGCAGGAAGCTGCAAAAGATTCTCCCCATCAAAATCTCTGCCTGGAAAATCACTCATACAAGTGCAGTAACAACCAGCCTGATGCTGTCAGGCTTTACTCCTTGTTCTCAATTAGCTACAATCTATCGCTGCAATCTCAATTCACTATAAATTTACTTTTATATGAGTTTCCCTAAATTATGTATTTTTTGTGCACATTATGTAAAGTCATAGACATAAATCAGTGCATGAAAACTTGTGTAAAATTGACTGAATTGCATCTTTTTGGTTATTACCTACATAAAGGTAAATGAACACTAAGCCCCTTAACTTAAACATTTTATTTTTCAGGAACAAAAAAAAAGTGAATAAAAATATATATATATATAGGGAAATACTACAATATATTACAAAATAAAAGGTTTTACTGTAGAATTGTCTGTTTAGATGATGCCAGAACGCAGTGATTTTAATTCAATGTGAGTGTTATTTGCACTCTATTTGTAGTGTATTTGGTCCTACTCTGGATAGATTCTATTTTACGCTAAAGATTTATTGTGTAGTTTTTGTAAAATCTGTAAAATTACATACATAAAATTACAAAAAGACTGCTGTTGCATTATGGATCTTGTTCAACAATACATGATTTTCATTCACTTTAAGAAGTAAATTTACATTTTAAAACTGCTTGCTTTGAGTCTAGGTCTGAAAAGTTGGATTTGTACACAAAAGTCATATGATTAGTTAAAATATAGTTTCAACCATCAAAAGACAGGTATTCCTATGTTTACATATTCGTATGTTTAGTCAAGTTTAAATGTAAAATGGCTCGCCATATTGAAAACACATGATGTATTCCCCCATCTAGAACTAGACTGAAAATGTTCCTTTTCTTTTTATTAAGAAATTAGATCTGAAATGTTTTTGAAACTGAAGGTCTACTTTACATGTCCAGGCAAGGCATAATATTAAAATCACATGAAGTCAAAAAAGCATAAAAGATGGTCTTTATTATGTATTAAACATAATTTTGTATTTGTGCAGTTATATTTCTTTTTTCTTTTTTTCTTTTTTTTGAGGAATATGGTAATGGGTACCAGATAAATTGTTAAGTGTTCTGGATCTTGAACATCTCCATTTTCCATGCCTCAAGAATTAAGTGCTTGGATTTTTCAATTTCTGTTGATTATCGGGTTGAAAGTATCTGTGCCGCTAATATAGAGCATCACTTATTAGACTGATTGGGATCAATTAATGGATTGGGACAGACAGTCCCCTTCCTGAAAGTTGTTTAAAATGGCATCAAAACAGTCATGGGGTTGAATAAGAAATATATACTTTCTACAAGCTAGATGTAGATGAAATCTAGATAGGGTCTACATGAAATAAAAAAGAAGAACATGAATGGCATCATCTGTTCATTAACCAATAAGTTCAAAAGCATACAGACTTAACATAACCTTTTCCCCTTAGATTCTTCAACCTCATTACCCTTATACTGGTATTGATACTTAAAGACATCAAACTTTTTGTGCATTATTTTCAGAATATATATATATATATTTTTTTTTTTTTTTAAATGTTTCGTTTGTGACTCTCCTTGTGGAACCTTCGTGGGAGACGTGCTTCCTGTACTGTACATTACTCTGCTGATCGTCATTCAGAGCAGGGAAAACATTTGTGCTCAGTCACTTCTCTTTTGCCTGGAACCCTCCGGCTAGACTGAATTGAAGATGAGCCAAAATCTAATAAGGTTCAACCTGGCTGTCAGAGCTTGAGTGTGATGCTGTCTGTATGATTGTGTGTGTCTCTGTGTATAGCTGCAGAAATACAAAAGACAAAGATTGTAAAATACAGGCGAGTTGGAGATTGTTGAGTCATGATCTTTTATGAAAGTTACTTGATAATTACTTGTAGCAGCAATTCCTTATGATACATTTTAATGTTACAACAATATAATGATGCAAATGACTGTAATACTTTCGTTTAGGCAATGTCAATAAATATAGAATAAAATTGATCACATTTACTAATAGCAGTTTATATACAGTAGTGAGGTTTGATGAACTGGAAATTCAGACTACTAGGAATAATTGACTGTTATTAAATTAGTTAAGGTAAATGTCAAATGTCAAAACAACTAAGGTTCGTAATATAAACATATATTTTTAAACTCATTATCTTTGTGTTGATTCATTCTGAAAAAGTGCATTGTAGTGCCTACAAATGTAGTTATATTCTGTTGAAAGAGAGAGAGAGAGAGAGAGAGAGAGAGAGAGAGAGAGAGAGAAAGAGAGAGAGAGAGAGAGAGAGAGAGAGAGAGAGAGAGAGAGAGAGAGAGAGAGAGAGAGAGAGAGAGAGAGAGAGAGAGAGAGAGAGAGAGAGAGAGAGAGAGAGAGAGAGTGGAGATTTCGGCACATTATTGTTACAAAATTCTAGGTCACTGTCTGCAAAGGTCAGATCCATGCTATAATTGTACTGACGATGTTCATTAAACGTGAATGAAATTCCCTTCGCAGAAATATAACTGAATCTAACTCGTGGTTTGTGTTAACAAAGTAATTTGAAAGCTTACATTGTACAGTTGTCCTGTTGTCTTGTTCAGTACTTACAGCAAATATGTTTGTACTGCATTACCCCAACACTGATCTTTAGCAAAGGAGCGTGTTGAACTGTCTTTCTGTTTAAAAATGAACTAGCTACTCACTCATCAATATTGCTAACAAACTACAGCTAATATAAAGAAAAGATTCACCCAGAAGTGAAAAGTTATTTTTTCAATCTTCGGGTGGCACACTGACTTTAAAAACCACATCATATCCTCGAGGTTTGATCAAACGCTACATGTGATGTTCACAAAACACACGATCATCCACATGACAAAGAATTTTGATCAAACAATGCATAAAAAATTCATAAGCCTTATGTTTATCAGCCATCCAGCTGTAATGTGAGAAAAACTGACAACTAAAAGCTTCAAACGAGCAAAGCTTTGATGTGGCAACCTCCGTTATCACACACTTTTATTCGCAATGCTTGAAAATTGAATATTGGCTTAGTTTTTAATGTTCCCTTGGAGTAATGAATCAATATCATTAAATCAAGTATTCACATACGCCAAGAAAAGGCATCTGTTTTTTACATGCACTTCATCTTCATTACAGAGCGTGATTGGCACCTTGAAAAAGCACTATTAAATCTCATCACGACAGGAACATGAGGCATCTGAGCTTTTCGTGATTTGTCTGAGCCATAATGAGCTTTCTAATTGGCAGATCCAGCACTGTTATTTTAAAACATCAGCTCAGCAAATGTGACAATCTGAAGTCTTTGAACTGCGAACATTTTCAAGCATGTCACAGGACAGTTTCTAAAGTAATCTCTCTCTCTCTCTCTCTCACTCTCTCTCTCTCTCTCTCTCTCTCTCTCTCTCTCTCTCTCTCTCTCAATCTTTTTAAAGTTATATATAAGTCGGAAACTGGTTAGCTCTAATGGCAACTGCCATGTTAAGCACTTTATAGTAACATTTCAGCCTATTTGACAATCTGTGGATAACATCAAAGATCTAGTTTAGGCATTAATGAGTTTTATTGTCTGAATTTTTTTGCAACAACACATAATTAACATTTCAAGACTTTGATTCAGTTAAATATGACAAAGAATATCAAACTCGGTGTATGTACAAGTGGAAAACACCGCAAAATGGAATATTTAATTTATTGTAAGTGTAAAAAAAAGTTACACTGTCCTCAAAAAATAGTTTTTTATTAGATAAAAATGCAGATAGTTTATTGTTGATCATAAACCATACATTGAGCATCAAGTGAGGATTAAAATGTGATGTGAACATTAAAATATAAGAGCCACTCTATGTTTTTTTTTCTTACCTTGCCAACATAAAGAGGGTCATCTCCTGTGTACTCCTCAAGGACGAAGAATTGGTTCCACACCCAGTTGCGCTTATGCCTTTGAAGGGATGAGCCCACAGTGTCTTTAAGAAGCCTCTGGGAAATAGCACGGAGCGGGACAGAGTTTAATGTCAACCCCCAGCAGCCCACATCCCTCTGGGCCAACAGCAGCATAGTCATTACAGTCAGTGCAGTCCACACCGCAGAGCCTCTCTGCTTCATTTGGATAAAAGGATGAAAGTAAAAAAAAGAAACAAAAATACTCCTCTCTACTGAACAGGTAGCAGAAATCTTTAGGTAAGGAGATGGCTCCAGGAAAGCGTCCACCACCCTGAGCACTGGCGTGTGCAGTCAGACCGATTGGATTTATGGAGAGACCACAGGAATGAACGATGATCGTAACCGAAGCTCTCAAACCTGTGATGAGACATCAGAGAGCGAGAAGAAAATCAGAAAAAGAGACAAAACAAAAAAGCAGGACTGTATTTGACAAGTGAGTCTGTCAGAGCAGAAATAGGCCTGGCTCCCTGACATTTTTGTTATAACGGTCCACTTTTGAACTCTGTATTAAGACAACATGACTTCTGGCATTTTAGAAGTTGCTGTCTGAGAAGCAGGTGTAGACTGAGTGCTACAGGTGGGCAAAGTGGACTTTCTGCTCTTTCTTTTGGATGAGTATTTGACAGCACTCCTGAAAGTGGAGCACATTAATCTTTAGTGTTGAAGGGAAACGGGATGGGAGGGGAACGGACAGAAGGAGAAGGATGAAGCACCAATGCAAAGGTTTGAGGCATCCAGCAAAGCAGAGAGCTGAGCTATTATAACCCTGGGCTTATGTAGGATAGCATATGAGTCAAAGCCATTACATGCATTAAGTGTGCCTGCAAAAGTTTGCGAGTTCACACATGTATTCTCTACTTATTCTGGTTTTAATGAGAGTTTCAAGAAATTGAATTAATGATCTGAGGACAAATATTGTGTCCTTGGAGCAGATGCTTTTCTTTAACATTTATAAATACATATTTTAGCTGGATAGTAAATTGATTATTAACACCACAGTTTGATAGAACAGAAAAACTAACCTTGCTGAACCCATCAAAAAGTCGAAATTATCACATGAAAATTAATATAAAGTTTAACAGTAATATCTGACAAACTGCAAGGTTTTCCTTTGAAACATAATCTTTTGAATAGGACTTTTACAGTTTTCAATGGAGCACAATGAAAGTGGCTTCTGAATAGTCTCATATACGGGGCTGAATTTTTTTTTTCTTAACCTTTGTGGGGTATTCCCATTTAAAAGCAATTAAAAATCTAAAATTTACTCCATAACACATTGACATATACGACTTATTTCAAATTCAAACAATATAGAGAACATATCTTGAATTATTGCAACCAGTCCCTACTAGAAAGAATTTAAACTTGTAACATTTTTATTCTTGTAAAAATTAGAAACGGGTCAATTTGACCCGAAGGCCACACAAGGGTTAAGACCTACTGCGTGAAAATACTATTCCCTTTATTGTAAGTGATACTGGACTTTAAAGTGTAAAGAACACTCATGCTCTAAATTGCATTGGAGAACTACAATTTAAAAGGGAAGTGACAAAATTCCAGGCACAAATTTGTCCTAAGGGGTCCCTGGAGCTTCTCGGTCCGAGAGAGCTTTTTAGGTGTTTCTAACATCCTTTTAAAGTCAAGCACTTACAAGTCTGAAAAAAAACAGTTCAAAAGGGATTTGGGTAGAGCACATATAAGTTCTCTAGAGAAATCTGTCCTTCCAGCAGTTCAAACCCACAGCAGAAGGTTTCATGCCTCAACAGCTTATTTTGATGTTGAAATCTCCCTGGAAATCTGTGTCCGAGAAATACGAGATCTAGATTTTTCATGAAAAAAAAACTTCTCTTATATTGAGCTTGAAATGTGTGACAATTAGAATTTCAATCTGGTATTAGTTACCGGTTCAGATGGGCATCCATGTGTTAATCATTAGCATTGACGTAAAGTGTTGATGCAAAATAGACTTTAAATAAAAGTTGTTAACATTAATGTGTCATTAAATCTATACAACAGATGCTGTAACTCTACTAAATGAGAGAACACTTGAAGGTGGATAGAACCCTTGGGGATTCTATTCGCACCTTCGTTTCCTCCAAGCTAAAAGACTACTGGAGGAGAACGACTGGTGCTTTCTTCAGAAGACCACATTGCCAGCGCCCCTCAGTAGGGAAACGTCTCATCTAAAGCCTGTAATCTCTATCGTAAGCTTCACTTTATAGAGGAATTACAAGTGCTTAGACACTGATTAGATCTCTTTGCGTTTGACTGACTAGATTCACCTAAAAGTTTTCTAAAAAAAAAAAAAAAAAAGGCTGATGGTTATCAAGAAAAACACAGTTCTGGCAAACTAATCCCCTACAATGTCTCAATTATCTCTGACCTCCAGTGGTTTCATTGAAGTGCTACATGACACCACTGCAAAATAAAAACGGCGCTTCAAGACTGGAATGCTTATAGCGTAGCGCAGGCTAATGAAGAGCTGGAAGGTGATATGGATCATTTATCAAGCCTGCATTAAACCAAAGCAAACAAGGGCACAGGAAACAGCTCCTGGGATTTTTAATGCTGTGCGTCTGAAGCAATATCTTGGGACAGGTTTGCATGGCAGGGCATTTGTGAAGTCTTTTAAATTGCTCACTGGACAACATAATAAAGAAAGACGTGCAATGTGACTTTTCTGCAATTCCTTTGAGGGCAGAATGTCGAAATCTCAATTAGATCATTTGCAAGATCAACATTGTTCCAAAGAGATGTTAACAGATGAAGGACTGTTTTGCTTTTCTAAGATATGCTGACTTGAACCATTACTGGGTGTAAAAGGTTTTCTGATTAGGCACTTTTCAATGTATCTATAATAAATCATGACTAAAGCATCCTTTGATTGACTGCACATTATGAAGGGACTTTTTCTACATGTACTACAGCATGTTTGGTGCTTCAAACTCTCTTGTGATCATTTTTCTTCCATGGACGAATCTGCTCGCTGTCTGCATTGGCTGAGGCTCTAGATTGTGTTTGCAATACAGATTGGCCAAATGCTTTGGGACAGGATGATGAAGTCACATTAGCCCTCCATGCCATCTGACGAGAGGAGCTGGGCTTTTTGCGAAACCACCCTGGGAGCAAGAGTGCCCAAAGCCAAAGCGCCAAACACTCTGTTCTATAGACACTCTAGTATTTGGCCCCATGTGGGGAAAAAGAGATTGGACCATTCACCAGGGAGAGTATGCAGAGAGCATAGCAAGGCTCATGGCATCTGGGCACCAAATACAGCACAGAACAAACTTCTAGCATATGGCTCTCTTAATTTGGCTAAAGTTCGCTGGGCACACTCTTCAGGGCAAAGAGTATAAGGTTATTCTAGGATCTATATCTAGATTGAGTTTGGCTAAACATATGTGAATTTTCTAGCTTATAAAAGATTTTATATAATAATATAATATAAATGTTATTATAATGTATATATATTTATAGATTATATTAATGATAGTTCTCGTGCTAAAAGGATTGATTTCAGATTCTATTCAAAAAAAGGCTCATTCAACTGTTAAAATGCAGAAACCAGTAAATACAAAAAAGCTACTTCCCTTTGATCCAACATTTTTATGCATCAATCGAAAACTTTGATATAAAATCATCATAATCTTCTTTGTTTCGGGTGTTAATCACAGCTTGGATTTCAAAACAGAAACTTGACTTTAGCTTGTCGACAAAACCTACTACAATTTGTCCCAAATACCAACAAGAGAGCAAGATCAAATCACGTTCATTCCTATACATTTACACAACAGGGCACTCTGTCAGCTACTGTCTGTGAGAGAAAAAAGGGTTGCTGTTATAAAATGACAAAGTCTGTTAATATCAACCTAAATGTGCAGTCATTTGTTGTCACCTTATTTTTTGCCTTTGCAGCCCTTTCACCAACATTGTGCAGAACTGCTGTTCTTAGCACCATTTGATTTCAGTGAGTAAGGTAAGTTGAATTCGTTGTCCTTTTCTTGGACCACAAGAGAGTTTGAGATTTTGTAGAAAGGTTTCCTTAAGGATGGTGTTGCTGATGTTAAAAAAAGTGGAAAACATTCTTTTATTCTGTGAATTTTAATGTGTTTTAATATCTTATCGCTTGATTTTATCTCTGACAAGTTTTTATTGTCTGTTATGATATTTTTTATTCTTTTGTAAACCACTTTGAATTGGCAATGTTTACAAAATGTGCTATATAAAAAATGGCCTTGCCTATTACCATTTTCATTGCAAAATAAAAAGTTAAACTTTAACATGAGAATTTAATGATGAAAACAGCTTTTTTTAAACAAGTTATTGCCATTATCTTAGCGACTTTTGAATCTGAACTTAGAAGTATATATTTTCATTTGAGACTGATTTATTGTTACTTTAAGAATTTCTACTATATTAAGATTCCTTTGTTTTGGTATTTTCTTCCACGGTTTTAATCACTGCATTCAATTGGGTTGAATTATAATATAAGGAAACTATTCATGCAGCATTTTTTTGTTTAATCATAATTTCCACATAGTTTTGTTTACTTTACTTTTAAACTCAATATAATTAACTTAAAAAAAACAAGACTGGTCGATATAGTTGAAACAGTTAATAAATGTACAATCTACAAATATTCATAGTCACGTAAATACAAAAGTTGAGTTGACTCGAAATTTGCAGTAAACTTAAACAAAAAAATCAACCCAGCTACATTTTGTGTTTATAATACATCATCAAACAAGTACATTTGCTTTCTACCTTAATGTAGAAAGCAATCTCATACTGAATAAAACACCTAGACGCGCCCAAACTGCACACAAGGTGCGCAAGCAGAGGGAAGATGTCCAACAGCTCACTCAAAGCGCCCCCTAGCGGCCGAGTCCTTCACACACCAGCAGGCGCTCCGCTGCGAGTGTCTCGGGTTCAGTTCGTGATGCCGTTGCAGTGGCGTGTGCTGACAGTAAGCTGCTTGATATCGAGATGTCTGAGGAAAACTTACACCTCTCTGCGCGTGTGTTATCAAGAGCTCACGAGCTAGCAGGGGAAAAAACTCTCCAGTGACATTGAGACACTGCCACATCCGAACTAATTTATAGTCACACTAGACGACAGGATTTGCAACTCAAATGCGACTCTTTGGCAAGGTCCCAATTATTGCTGTTAGGACGGATAAATTGTGCTTCATAGGAGCTCAGTGATGGAGCCTGCTGCCAGATCTGAACTTTTGATCATTACCGTGCTCCTGAGGGAGAACTCAGCATTTTAAACAGAAAGAAAAACTTTGTTAAGGTCTTATACTATTGATGCTCATCAAGGTTTAACTGGAAATTGAAATATTCAAAGAGAATAAAATAAATGTAACATTTACCACACAATAAACATGATTTATTTAGCTTTTCCTTTCTTACTCCGTGCATTGTCTCACTATTTTAGCATTCTTTACAAGTACCTCCTATACATTTTTTGTTTAAAAATACGTATGAATACACACAGAATGATTAAAAGAGGAACATTATCAAGCAAATCTTAACTTTCGTCGTGCTATCTGCGTTTTATCTCCACAACACGCACAGCTTCACCAAACGCTGTCACTCGCTTTGCACCTCTGCAAACACTGCATGAATCACACTCACCTTTATCTCTGCTCCTTCCGTGCGTAGAAATGGTAAATGTCTTGAGTAAAGGAAGCAGGGTTCCGTCACTAGAGCCGCTCTTGCAGAATGAGAGATGGAAGCAGCATCAGCAGCTTCACTGACTCCACGCAGACGTCTTTGCCTCCGCTCGTTCCGCTCAATCACTGCGCTGCTCGCGCACTCTCCGCGCGTCTACAAAAAGCCCTATTGAGAAAGCGCAGCTGCAGCGAACCCTAGCCAGGGGAGAGCACTGTGGAGGCACTCACAAAGGGACCGCGACACTGCCGGCCATCCGTGAAGCATGCCCCGGGAGCCACAGTCTTCGCAAGTCTGGGAAACAGTTGGAAACGCGCAACTTATTGTGAGCGCTGAAAGTGAATGAGAGAACGGAGTGTGTTTCACGTGAGAGAGACGCTGCTGCACTGAGGGGAGGCGCCGGTGTCAGCGCGCGTATCCAAGCGGCCGTGGAGACTGCTGGGGCAAGGGGGTGGGCAGAGAGGGGCCAAAGTGTGAAGAGGCACAGGAATAAAGAGATGTGTCACTGTGACTGTTTGTAAAACGTGGGTTCATTGTTTTTGAACAGTATAAAAAGATATATTTACAGTAAATGTTTCGTTACAGGATTTAACTGTAATGATTGAACTGTTGGAAATGAGTCTATAAATGTAATACATTTTCTTGCACTAATTGACCACGGTGAAGTTATAACTTTGCTACTAAACAAAGTTTTCTTTTTTAAATCTGGGAATACAACAGACTAGAAATGAAGCCCATGCATGGCTGCAAAAGACAAAGTCATGAGGTAATGTTTGATTTAACAACCTTCTGACCGAAGGGAAGGGTTTTACTTATTTTTTGGCCTGAAATTGCAACTCCAGATTTTACCTCCAGAGTTGCCTCCAGATTTTACATCATACACAGCAAAATCCTGAGAGTAAAATAAACTCTATCCAGAGTTGGACCAAATACACTCCAAATAGAGTGAAAAAATAAGACTTAAATAGAGTTAAATCCTCAATGAGGTTATTATCTAAATCATTGATTATTCGCCAAAAACTCGGACATAGTGATAAACGTTTGTATTTCACTATAAAAAACATCACAACTATTTTCCACATCACATTTTAACAAAAAATAAGAGTTTTACTTAAACGTTTTATGGTTCAGGTTGATGAGCTCGGTGTTAATTTAACTCTATTTAGAGTAGGACTAAATAGACTCAGAGCAGTGTCGATTTAACACTCTAGATTTTACTGTGTAAGCTGCTCACATGCACAAACCAATCGGCCTAAAAACAGCTTGGAACTTCAGTGTCACTATATACTTTCACTGATTTTTCAAAAATGACTTGAAAAATTGCAACAACTCTAACAGCAATGGGTTCATACCAAACAAGATTTTTCATAACAAGCACCCTTTAAGTCATTGGGAAGTTCGTTTGTAGCAGAGCAGCGGTGAAAAAAGTCAATGGATTTGGTTTTCTAGTGCCCTTAGAGAGATGCTCACATCCAATTATTAGTCTGTTACATCTGAACAGTGCATAAAACTCATATTTTTTCCTTAGAACAGATTACATTCCTACAGATTGATATCAAATATCAGGGAAAATAACATCAGCTGAAAACAGAAAATGTTTGGAAATTTACAAAGATTCTGTAAAATAAACAACATATATCCTGTTTAAAACGGTTAAAATGGGCTTCTGAATGTGAGTTATCAGCGGTGACTATTAATTTACATTTGGAGAGAGGCAGAAGTTGTTTTTAATTGCACCCAAAAAGTTTTTCCATAGCAGCCTGGTTGTTTAGTATGTAGCAAATCCAAAATAACATTGTTTATTGATACAATGAAAACCTCCGCTCTGAAATTGCTCAATAAGAGCAACTACCCTCTTTGGGAAAAACAGTGTTAGCTGACCTGCCTTGTGTGCCTTTTTTTTTTTTACAATGAAACTTAAAACAAATTATTTAGTCAATGCTAAATTAATTAATTTAACTTAATTCATTATTTAGTTTATAGTTTTGCTATCAAACTATCAAGGATCAATAAAAACATAGTGCTTTTTTCTCGTTGCTTCATAGCAGGTTCACAAACAAGAGACCAACTTTGGATAAAGTCAGTTCAAAATTCATATTGGCTAACTATACGAGGGTAGAAAACCATTACAGAACACAATTAACCTATATATTCATAGAGTTTCTTTTAAAATGTTGAAAATGTTTAATCTAAGAGTAAGAAAGAGTGTTATGTACACAAGTCGAGGATAGCCTAATTTAGCATTATCTAGCAATAAAATACAGATTTTAGAGATTTGATGTGTTGTATAATTGTATAATTCTGTATTCTCAGTAATATTTAGTTTTTAGAATAATCTTACCATCTGAACATGACTTTGACAATAAAGAGTTTTATCAGCCACCAAATGTTTATAGTCAGCTTTTTCTAAACTGCTGCCTGAGAAAAAATGGCAACATTTTGTGAAACTTTATAGCACAAAAGACTTTTGTTTCTGAACAAAGTGTCTCTCGAGTGTAGAAATTTCAAGTCTTTGTGTTCCTTGTGTCTGTTATTGCCTGGTACAGAAGAAATAGAAATCCTTTAAAATAGTGAATGAATGGAGAACTGAGGTAAATTCAATCTGAAGTGAGCTGAGATACTACCAAAAATACGACACTAATTTGTATTCTGGTACAGAAGATAGAAGAGCAAACCTAATTTGGAGAACCAAACTGCTCCGTACTTTTACTTTTCCTTGTATTTTGTTTTATTGGGTAAGCTACAAGAAACTTTTTAGTGTTCATGGCAACTATGATTTTCAGAATTTTCCTGGAGGAGAGACAAACTTTAGAATTTCACATTTTTTTCTCTCTCTGTCTCTTTCGCTGTCAAAACAAAGAATATTTTTGTTTTGTTTTCTGAGAGGAGGGATTGTAGTAGTTTTTTCTTGTCTGCATTATTTGACTAATTTATAATGAATAGTTAGAACCATGCGAATCTCATAAAATGTTTTAACTCTTAACAACAATTCTCTGGACACTGCTGCATCATGCTACCAGAGATGTATGCAAATGTTATATATGTGGTCAGCTCTTCTGTGGTCAGTCTCCTATCCGGCGTGAATTTGCATGTTCTACCTGCTTGCTTGATGCAGAGGAAGGGAAAAGAGAGAGCGAGAGTGATTTCAACTTGACATTAAGCTTGCACATGTTCTATTCTGTCTGAATGAAAGGTTCCACATTATAAGAGGGGTCTACTTTGTTCCATTGCATCTTCTCCTGAAATTGAGGGGATAAAATACTGTACCCTTTGTCCCAAATAAAAGTGTGGTCTTCCCTCTGAATGTTTTTAAATAATATATTTAACAGCAAAACCCTCAAAGTGAAAGTAATAGTCTATCCTCTTCTCATAAGTTGCAGTCAAAGAGCTGGAGGGCTCATCAGAATCAATCCCTCTGTGGCCTAAAACAAATACCAGGAACTTTATATTGAGGCGAGCCCTCTAATCCAGCTGTGAGCGTTACTTTATTCAAAAGTTAATTAACTAGTTCTGGCTTATGCCATCACCAACAGACCTATGATTTCAGCAATGCTGAGCCAGTCAAAATTACACAAATGCAACAACTCCTCAATTACAGTAGGACACACGAGTGGTGTCACATTGCCCTGGATTAGTGAACGCTGGCGACAGCCCGAGCCCCAAGCTTCACTGAGCTACTCTGAATCCAATGTTCTTGTATTTAATCCCACAGTAGAGAAGCACTGAGCCAGGCGAAGAGTGTTTGTTTGAAGTAGTGCACAGTAGACCAAAGCTCTGGCTCACAGTGACAGTGAATCCTAGCTAGTTTAAAACTAAAGAGGTAGAAGGTTTCATTCTGCTCTACTGTTGTGGTGATTTGCTGCTTTCACACAGAGAACCATAGTTTGCCCTTGATATGGAAGGACATTGTCAGTGTGTGGGGGAGTTTGTGATCCAAGAAAGTGTCGGCCTTGTAATATTACATTTGCTTTGAGAGCACAATTTAACAAGTGAAGGCAGCAAGTGCACAGAGGCTAGGAAAACATTTTTAAGGGTTGCTGAGGTGAAGTGGTGTTCGGCTAAACACGATTCATACTTTGAAGACACACACTTACCTTCCTGTCTTTTAGGTGGGCAACTAAAGTACGATCCCAATGTTTGATCCACTGTAGAGTGATTTTAGAGCATTTTAAGAAGAAGATGTGGATTGGGAGAAAGTGAATTATTCAGGGGCAGTGTTTATAGAATAAAAGAATACTGTTAAAATCTGTCAAGGTAGTCTATTCACTGTTTTCAGTTGAAAAGATTGGATTGACGTTGCAAAGTATTAGTAGCATTAATGCTTTTTTCACACAAGTGAAAAAGACATTGAAAACTCAACAAAGAGAAGCTTTATGTTTGACATATTTCTAGTCAACAAAAAAGGATATTTGTCAATTTTTCTGCCATAAAAGGGAATTAAGACTATTGTGCTTTAAGGAGAGATGATAAAAGTTCTGTTTACTTTATTCCTTGCACCTGTCAAATATGCAAAGTTAAAATAAAGCCCTGTTTTAAAGCCACACAGGTCGTCCTTGATATGCCAGTGATTGAGAACATTGTAGTTCATGAAAACAAATCATGAGCTGAGATGCCAAAAAGTTGTTGATTTTGGGCTATGACCTACAAATCTGGACTGCCAAACCATAGACCATCTTTAACGAGTGTTTATACGTGTATTAAGGAAAATTGGGTAATTTCACACTCGTTTTTGCAAATTGAAAATACTTCAGTTATTTAGCTTCTATAAAAACTTCTTTGCTAGGTTTTTCATGGGCAAAATCTATCAAAAGCTATAGTGCTGTACATCAAAAACATTTTCTCTTGTTCAGAAGTTTCTAATCCTGCATATCAGTATAGCCACAATAAGGACTTTTTAAGGACTATGGATTTCAACAGCATGATTTGTACGTGCTTATGTGTTGTAGCAGAAATTGGTTTACTGATGCACATGTACATACAATCCATACAATTTGTGACTTCCTGCCTACTCTGTTCTTTGAGTACACCTCAAAGCCATTGTGATGGTATCTGGAGTGCACAGATATTTGTGCACTTCTGGGGACACTGATAAGTGAATTCAGCACAATACTAACCACCCTGACACATTAATGGCACAGGTAAGATATTAATTATAAACTGGTCCAAGCAGAAGTGCAACAAAAACACATACAACCTGAAAAACACTCACTTGTTCTAGCCTAAAAGAAACAGGGTTCAGTCATCGAGGAGTCGCCATGTAGTTCATGCTTTGTTTTACTTTCTCAGAGTTATATACTTTTAACCCTCCAAACAGGGGCAGAAAGAAAATGTCTACAAAATTGTGATTTTTTAATCAAATCGACAATGTTTTAAATGTAAAGATCCATGTATCAATCTGGTTACCCTCTATGAACAGCACTCAACCGCACTTCTTCAAAGTAAGATGGAAATCATAGCAATCCACTGGTTTGTTTGTTTGTTTGTTTTGTTTTGTTTTTTCTAAATTCTGACCCTCTTAATCAGTTATTCTAAATTATAAATGTATGGGAAATTCAAAACTGACCACAGATATGGACAGTATTATTGTGATTTGTTGATAAAAAAATGGGGGCTGGGTGGAGGGGATACTCACTATTAAATTGCCTTATAAATCCGATAGAAAGAGAAACAGCTCATTGAATAGTAATTTAATTTGAACCAATTTCACCAAGCATATTACACCACTGTGTTAAGTCCTATTGTTCCAGCTTCACTCCATCTCTGGTTAAGTCCACTTATGTTTGGCTTGTGCCGCCCAGCAGAGCACCTCGCCAGCAGCATAAAGCACCATGGAAACCCTGTGTCTTCGAGGTTAAGCAGCAGAGTGAAAATAATGCTTCTTTTGTATCAGTGTGGTTACCACAGTTCCCTTGCTGGGCTACTTTAGGCGTCCTGATGTGAGGCTCATATTAGTCCATGGAAGGAGCTTGCTCCGGGACAATGAGACTCCACTGAGAGACAGCCCACTATTTCAGAACAGGTAATGGCTGTAACCATGTCTGCCATGTCAATCAATTATCTCTTTTCTTCAAGTCCTGCTCACAGGCAGCATAAATTACCCTGCATTCTCGACTGATAATGGGTAGAAAGGGTTTGTGTATTCCTGGAAGAACACATTTCGACCACACATATCATGCCCAGCTTTGACACTGCAAAACCTGGATCATGGTAATTTGCTGTTTTCTGAAAATGACATGGTTCACTTTGGCAAAAAAAAAAAAAACTATTAACCTTGGTGCAGATGTTTCATGCACCAACAGATAGCAAATCCACATATGGCTTATCTTTTCCACATACGGCTTGCTGTCTTGTGAGGTTATTTCAGACTGCAGTCGCAAACAACACATTTTTTTTTTTACAAGTGAGTGTGGCAATGCGATGCAGGTTTATCAAACTACTTTCATAGTCCGGTTCCTAAAAACTACTTTTTCACTTGCTTTCCTTTACAAGCCAACAGCAAAGGTGACAACCTAACAAGTGAAAAAATAACGTGTGAAAAAATGTGGCAGGAGAACAATGTACAGAACAAACAAAAGCAGTAAAAATAACAATCCCTTAGTTTTTTTATTAAATTTAATAACTAAATAAAGTGTCTGAGTGGGAATTCACTGACAGACTGAACACATGAACATCAGGCTAACTCCACTGCCTCTCAGAACCCCCAAAATTCCATCCGTCCCCCCTCATGGTTTGAAAAGCAAAGAACAAAACAGTGACTGCTCTTTTCGTCGATCTCAATCCTTTTTATTTTACTTTGCAGTCACTCTCGCATTCTTAGAGAGACTGGCTGTGTCTTCAATCAATCAGGCTCTCACTGAAGGGTAGCAGATGTCACCAGCACTGGAGCAGCAACTCAGTGACCCGCCTCCTGAACCACACACATCTCTCTCCTCTATTGATCAGGAGAGGCACAGAGGGAGAGGGCGGATTTTAAGATGGGCGTCTTTGTGCCGCTATGGTTTCATCTCCTGCGGGGCGTGTGCATGCACACATGCTTCAGCGCTTGTGCTGAAAGACCTGGGGCCCCATTCACACGGTCACGCCGGTCATCATGCTTGTGCAGATCCAAACAAATCCTGTTCTTTAACCACTCTCTCTCTGTTTCTGTGCCAGATGCACTGTGACCAATCAGAACAGAGCAGGCAACAACTGGAGGTGTGAACATTTTTAGCTTCTGTTTGAAAGGAGCTGCTGCCATTCAAAACACTTTTACACGAACTTCGGGTCACTTCAACAAAGCACCATGGGATTGGATTTGATACAGTCAATATGGAGCCATGTTGTACACTTAGTTTGTAGCATGCTTCTTTTGGATACAATGACGTGAACCTCTCTACATGACATGAAGATGACTATGGAGGAGGAAACAGAGATTATGCTGATGCACCTAATTAGAGCATGAAATCCATTTTAAGGGGAGAGTCAGATAAAAAGGCATAGAAGAAAAGGAACATGGTTAGATAAGTGGAAGGCCACAAACGTGCCAATACATGTAAAGGTCCCAAAGAATGCATTTAGGCTGATTTCTTCCATTTTTATCACTTGTAATCCAACCCCAAAGTCCCACCCAAAAGAAAACTAGCAAGATAAATGGGTGTTTATCTATGTCAGGAAACTCAGCATGTCTGCTTTGCTGCTAAAGTGTCTCTCCAGAAGCCTGTCTGCCAGAATCAGAAACAAGATTGTTTTGAGTAAACATTCAACACATCTGAAAACACATCTGAGAAGCACTCCCAGATGTTGGTGCTCCTGTCACCGCCTCCAGGCACTCCTGAATAAGGCGAACTATTGTATCTCAGGTGTGCCACTTCTCAAGCGTGTGAGCTAAACGCTGGGGATTAATATCTCATGAAATACTTGAGTGCATTTCCATGAAGGGTGAAGAGGACATTCACTGCAACAGCTGGGGTAAAAGATGCTCAAGGCATTATAGTTTTGGGTTTTTAAAGATTTTCAGCAAAAGTATAAACAATTTTCAGATAAATCAGTAGTTTTAATGAGTTTCAAATCCAGCATTCTGGTGCTGATGTAGGAGTAATTATTTAGCAGTTTCTCCTATTTGCAATTTGGCTGTTTTGATTAACTTATTTAACCATAGATATCTAATGTTACCAGAACATCTGGACTGGGGAAGAGCATGTTAGCTAATAGTTTTAAGTTTATTGTGTTGGTAAAGTT
The DNA here is from genome assembly GCA_900490495.1 of Danionella dracula. Lineage (NCBI taxonomy): Eukaryota > Metazoa > Chordata > Actinopteri > Cypriniformes > Danionidae > Danionella > Danionella dracula. The sequence goes on from UELW01000744.1 coordinate 3,974,366, forward strand.
GGCTTTATTAAACATGCTGCTCTCAAAAGTGAGGTTTGTAAGAATTGAATCCAAAGAACATATACAATTCAAGTTCAAGTACTGATATTACTCAAAAAAAATTGATTTCCTCTCTTTAAATTACCCTTTCCTATTATTATTAATTTATATTCTAAAAATATTCTTAGTCTTTTTAGCAAATAAAACAATCTCTTTCATCATTTCTTTTCTTTCCATTTCATGTTTTACATTTAGGTATTATATGTTCTATTGTTTCCTCTACTCCACAATTATCAAAATTCCGGGATCACAATAATTCACAATATCCGCAAAGTTTTTCCTCCCTAACACAACATCCACCATCATATTACAACATAGCCTAACCTTTTCACACTATAAAAATACTTTTTAGATATGAATCTAAAAAGCAAAAATCATGAAATAAACATTGATCTAAAGATGTGATTAGTTTAAAATAACAGAGCTTACCTTTCCTGTTATTTATTTAATTCTGTTGTTAATGTTATATAGCGTCACGGTGACGCAGTGGGTAGCACGGTCGTCTCACAGCAAGAAGGTCCCTGGTTCTAGGCTCGGCTGGGGCAGATGGCATTTCTGTGTGGAGTTTGCATGTTCTCCCCGTGATTGTGTGGGTTTTCTCCGGGTGCTCCGGTTTCCCCACAAGAACAAAGACATGCGGTATAAGTGAATTGAGTAAGAACGATTGTCCATAGTGTTAAAATGTGAATGAGTGTGTGTGTGAATGTTTCTCAGCGATGGGTTGCAGCTAGAAAGGCATCCACTGCATAAAACAGATGCCAGAGAGTTGGCGGTTCATTCCGCTGTGGCGACCCTGAAAGGGAAGAAAGCCGACATGAAGATGAATGTTTGTTTTATAACGCCATATATGTTAATTTAATGACATGAAACATGTACCTGCAATACTTTCATTTTTGCGTTGATAAAAACCCATTGGGGTATTGTATGTATTTATGCAAATTAGATGGTGATGTCATCTAGTGACTTTTAGCAAATTTTGGGCCAGCCAATAACGAATTTTCTTACTGAAGAGTTAGCAACAGTGAGCGAGAGTTAAGAGCGCCCTCAAGTCGTACACTTAAGATCACCACCCTCTCACATGTCAACAAAAGATCCACATTCATTGGTGGAGCATGGAGCTTTGCCTGGCAACACACCAGCACGGTAGACAGAGGCAAACTTTTTTCACTTTTCATCCACGTCTCATCTGCTGTCATTATTTGGAAATTAGGAATGAATTGCTGCTCATTCCTGGCAAAGATTTGTGCCCAAGTTCACCCTAATGTGGCCTTACCTTTAGAAACATTTAGGGTTCTAGCTAATGTGCACCGTTTTCATAACTGTTTTTGTAGTAAATGGTGTTTAGGAAAATGCTTTAGGTTGGTCAAAGGGATGTAAATAGGAATGTGGGGGAAAAAACTATATTCAAACATGTCTCGCAATCTGTCTTTTTAAAGCAAGTAAAACATGCCAGTTTTAAATCAACGTTGAAATTGTAAAAGCCCTCCCAAAAGTAAATAAAAAATAACAAATTATCTAAACAGTTTGAGTGCCCAGCCTTGACCTCCCCTGCCTTGTCACTGATAAATGACATGGGGAATATAATCTTCTGCTTCCATGAGTGGAATGGCATACCTCGAGCTAACACAAGAGCACATGAGGAAATAATGAGGCATGCAGCAAAGCAGCCATTGTTCATGTGTCAGGAACACTCTTGAAGCCCCGACTATCCACCTCTTAATGTTATGCATAAAGCCTCATTTGTCCCTGTGGCTTACTACTTTACCAAGCCTGACAGCCATTTGGGAAATTGTGAGCTTTATTTAGTTTTAAAGCAGGCTGATTGAAAGAGAGAACGCAAGAGGTCCAACAACCGCTGGTACAAAAAACACAGATGTGCAATCTTTAGACATGGGTCTAAAAATAATTAGCATTTATCAAGTGCAAATGCATTCTCTAGTGGGCATAGAAGTGCAGATTACTCCACTTATGCACATCAGACCTCTTTTCCAATAAGTGTTTATTATACATTGGTGTCGAGTGTGTTCAGGGACAACATTTGGAATTTGACAATAGGCTCCTTTTCATTTCAAAATGGCTGCAATGATCTCGAATTTGAATTGCAGTCACATTCACTTGAATGCATCACCCGACAGAACTTATCTAACTAGATGCATGTTAAATGGAGATCAAAATATTATTTGAATACATTCATAAATAAGAAGAAAAAAACACCCATTTTAAATATGAGTTTGTCAATTTCAATACTTCAATGCTAATCAGTGCAGCTTTAAATTAATACTTTCTGATCCAGAACATTTTCAGGCGACAAAAATGTGTAGCTTACATAGAAAAAAAGCACTATTTAAGTTGTTGACATTAAAGCCTACTTTATTTTAACTCTGCTTTCTTTGTTGTTCTGAACCATGTCGATTTTTTTGTTGATGTTGTTGATGCTTTAGAGTCTATTGGACTTAGAAGAAAGCCACGTAACTGATGGGCTGAAATGGTGAAGCCTCCTCTTCAGCTACTGATCTTTTTGAACAAGTCTAGATCAACAAGGTATTAGTCTCTAAAGAGCATGGGAAGCCATGGGAAGTGTATTAATGCCACCGCGCTTTACGCTGAATGAAGTGACTTTTCATGTAATAGAGTTTGTTCTTCACAAGACTAATCATAAGTTGAAGTGGCACCTCAATATGCAAAGCCTTTCTGGTTGACTTTTCCCGGATTTGGAGAGGGATTGGAAGGATTGAGTCAAGTCTCATATATCACACGTGCCATATAAACAGCTCTAAATGTTTTTTGCTTCTTTTTTTTTTTGCACATCAGTCAACAACTCACACTCGTTGCCTTGATTCATTTCTTCAGCTTCAGATTGGTGCTCACATAATTCAGTTATTTATCGTTCAATCATGCTTCATTAGGTCTCAATCACTCCCAGCTCACCTAGTTACTGCCGGAAAAATAATCAGTACTAGTTGGTGGTGGCAGTCTCAAGGCTTCACTTTCAAATGACTGCTTGTGTGTTTGGATGTGTTTCATAATGTGACATGACACCGTAATGCTCTCTCTGCAGGCTCCGCTGACTGATAGAATACTTTATTCACAGAATAAAATGAGCTTCCAGACCATTAATGAGAATCAAGCAGCCAAGCAGACGCATCATTGTTGCATATATGCAACAAAACCAAAGGCAATTCCTGTTATTCATATAACAGAAAGTTTATGGGGTATGAGAGATTTTTGAGGTCTACAGATGACAATGTTATGTTTAATACTAAACCATATAAAATGTATATAAAATTGGAGAAAGTACAGTACTGGCAGAAAATTACTATGACAAAAGGAAATCTACGTAATTTTACAGAACATTTATTATTTTTCAGCATTGTATTCTTTTTAAATTATATTGATTTTTACTGTAAAAAAATGTTATACTGTGATATCCAACATAAAGTGAATTTGGACAGAGAGAAGCAGGGAAGGGACACGTCATCAGGCTCGGGATTTGAACCACCATATTTAATGAAGTCATACATTTTTTTGATCTACGAACTGACTAAAAAAGAAGATAACAATAGCCGGCAGGTGTACATTATTTCCCAAACACAAGGCCGAATCTACACAAATTTTGTTTATAGTCCAAGTCTAGTTTCAAAAATAAGGATAAAAATCAGGAAAGCATTTTTCCATGTATTTTCTATGTTTTACAGTGTATGCATTTTCCAGACTGTCACCATTAACACAACATATAACTGATTTAGGATCCTAAACTTTAAAAAGATAATATAAAAAATAAAGAGAAAACAGCATGAATATGAATGTGTAGCTTGAACTAGGGTGAATATTGGCACAGCTTTAACTTGCTAGCATGAATTGCAAGAGTAGAAGGTATCCACCATGACAGCTACAACTTGAGACAATTGAGTTTATTTAGAAGCCAGATATTGTAGTTTGCATTTCTCAAAGAAAAACTTTCTTCTGCGCCCTTAAACTCCTGGACCTGATAAAGCAGGTACACATAATTGCTTGTTCGCTTTAATCTTGAAAACATTTTACATTAATTACCTCATCTCAAATAATCCCTGTGCTCTGATGAATCCCTTTATTTCTACAGACATTAATTAGCATTTAGCTGCCAGTTATTACATTTACCTTATGGGCAAAGTAACCAATTCATGAACCAATCAGCTCTACACATGTTTACAAACACAACTTTAGATTTCACCAAATAAAAAATTACAGCATACATTTCATTTAGGTGTTTGGAAAAACAAATGTTTAAACAACATAATGATTAGGAGCTTAAGGTTATTTGTTGAATTAAAAATGTGAAAAATTGAGTGAAGTGGAAAATGACTCAAACACCAAGGTTTTATGAGAGAAGGTCAGGGGCAATAGGCATTTGACAAGGTGCAACAGTCTAAAAGCCCTGTAGTGATGCAGGCTTATCATGGACACATTACTTTGGCCCTTTACTCCAACATGATCAGAGTTCCCATTCAAGCTATTGCTCTCTAATTTGAGATAAATAAACAAGTAGTGCCTACCATACTGCCTGACGAAAAAAAGTCACCACCAAATAAAGTCACACGTTCTAATATTTTGCTGGTCCGCCTTCAGCTTTGATTATGGCACACATTTGCTGTCGCATTGTTTGCCTGAGCTTCTACAATGTCACATTTATTTCCTTTAAGTCTTAAATTAATTTTTCACCAAAATCTTGCATTTATGATGGTAGAGTTTAACTGATGAAGAAAATAATTTTACTGTTAAGTGTTATAAAACATGTTACCAACTGAAAGAGAATCATCCATGCAGTATTTATCCAGTATATTTGCTTAGTTAAATCCAGTCTGCAACTCTTTTTTTTAATTATTTTTAAGTATACTAAATTTTGGGGTTTTTTATCATTAGAAAATCATGAATGAAAACAGAATAATGCAACTGCTAATGTGTTCCAGCAGCTAAAAGTATCGTTCAACTTTTGGGTTTCCAATTTGTTTTAGAAATGAACACTTATTTACAGTGCTAATGTTTTTATATTTGCTGAGCACAGATTCACCTTTTATCTATCAGCAGTGGTGCATGATAAAGTGAACAGCTCTTTCATGTCATTTGACTCACTTGAATTGAATTGTTTCTCATATGATGAAATTTCCTTTACTATAGTGTTACTGTTGACTTTTACATGTCCTAGCTTAAGTTGATTCCAAGATTATGGCAGGACCATATGGGCTGAAAACAATTACCTAAACATGATGTTTCAGAAAAATAAGAGAAGTTGTTATGTAATTAAAGTTAATTTGGGGTGTAAATCTTAATTTTGCAAGTAGACTTGCTAAAGTAGATTTGCTAAAGTTACCAAATAAATAATTAAGCTATGGATCAATAAAAATAATTTCTTGCAATGTAATCTAGAAAAAGCATTCTCTTCAAAAAATACCATTAACTGCATGTTTAATAAGAAGTGCATATTTTTTCTGAGATAACTTTTTAGCTTTACCAACCAGCACTGAACATTGTAATAGACAGATCACATATGGAGCTTCTGATCTACAAGTCAGACATTTTTTGTATCATAAATATGAAATATTGCTCTGGTGCCTGAATAGTTAGTTGTAAGGCTTAATAGTTTTAAGCGTTTCAAATAATTAAAGGTGCTTTTGTTTAATGATTGGCATTGTCTATGGATGTAGTCTCAATCACATCTATGAACTTTTGTTCACAAGCATCTCATTTTAGATTTTTGCCTTTGGATAGAATGTCTTATTCTTCTGGAATTACATAAGATGCATTGAAGAGCACGCTTTGCAAGCATGTGTTTATTGCCTTCATGTTTCATCAGTCATGAAGTCTTGATCTGCTAGGAACTCAGGGTGGTAGCTAAATATATCAGCAAAAAACTGAATCCAGCTATAAGTAGAGAACGCACATCTATACTACAATTACCATTCTTTTTTGACTAAAAAGTTTATTTAATTTGTTCCTGTTTCCGCTTGCCATGTTTTCATTGATTTCATAAGAAATTAACAGAAGACAAAAGTACCATTCACTCTTAAACTGTCATTCACTCTAACATTCACTCATGGACGAAATCTAGACTTTAATTCCCCTGAGAAATGCATCTGGAATGTGGAAAATAACTGGAGACGGACTGAAAGAACCACATAAAACCCGGTTGCTTCTGAACCAAAAACTTTCAAATTTAGAGATCTTATGCATTTTTTGTTGTGTATTGAAAAATCTATTATAATAACAAATGTCACATTAAGTGATCAAATGTTAGTATCATATGGGATATTCTGAATGGAACTTTCATCTCTGATTTGTATTTTAACATTGTTTAAAAAACAAGATTTTTTTTCATAAAACATATAGCAATTTAACTATTAATAGTAAACTATTAATTGAGTAAAATTTTACTATTAGAAACCTGTTAGCTACTACAGTTGCATATTTATTCATTAAACATGAATAATTTATTAAGGATTCATGTCTAGTGTTTTACATCATGTGCCAAAAAAAATGAAGGCGGTCTTAAATCAAGTTTAAAGTGGAAAAATCTTCCTGGAAGCTCACAGCGTTGGAGATAGAGATGACCCAGTCACTTTCAAAGTCATCTTCAAACCCAGCAGACAATGTCCTTTCATTTTCACTCAGCGCACAGTTATCAAAACTTGCTTGTTCCCTTTTTGAAAATATGTCTTCTAAGCTTGTCTCTTGGTAAATATAGTAATTTGCCACATCACATAAACAGCCACAGTATGTAATTTTACTGCATGGCATTTTTAGGTTGTCCAGATTGTAACTCCCTTCTCTAAACTCCAACAATGAACTGAAAATTACCCGTCTACAATGCTTTTTATATATCAGATACTCAGGAGATTCCGTTCAATCCACATATCATAACTCACCCCGGGGGTTTCTTTGACTCATCGCTGGGATGATGAATATGGTTCAAAGGGAGACCACAAAGCCTCTATCTTGTACATTTCTGAATGAATGTGCAGGTAACAAGACTGTCCAGGAGAGGAGGCTTTAAATAGTGTTCAGCACAGACCGAAACTAGCACATTCGTGTAAATGGAAGGCAGTGGTTCACAATGCAGGGGAAGACAAATAAAAGTCCATTTAATGAGGACTTCAGCAATGACCTTCCAGATCAAAGGCTCCCCAAGTTTGTCTCTATCAACCGAAGGCAGTCGGAGGCTAGTGCATGAGCAAATCGAGAATTACAACCCCCTCCGCCCGAGTCAATGGACCTCTGACTCCACACTGAGTTTATCACCTAAATCTGCTCACCCAGTCACTCTCCCAGCTGCTTGCTTTAGCTATCGACATCTGGTCAAGTAAAATCCTCTTAACCTCTTATTCAGTGGAGGTCAGGGATGATTTGCAGTCTATAGTTAATGCTACATAACAATCCACTCAGGAATATCAATTTATTAAGAGGGCAAATCTGGTCACAGTCATCATCCAATCACATCATTTCAGGGCTTGCAAATCTGAACAATTACTGTTACATTTTAGGAACAAAATAAACATTTTTTTCTGATGGATGATGATGATGATGATGAATATCAGATTAAAACTTTTAATTAAAATGTCATCCGAAAGAAACAACAACATACAGGCACAACAAGTATTATATTAAAATATCATTGATGCATTTATTTCATACTCAGATATGTCGACTTGTTGAATATGTTGACATGATGAATTTAACCCTTGTTTGTCCTGATTCCAGACAAGCGCCAAAGATTGGTGACACTTGACAATAAGCGATAAGTTTCAACCAAGTTAGCCTTAAAATTAATGTCTGGCCCTTGTCTTCAGTGCTACATCAAATATGAAGCTACCACTTCCTGACTTACTCTAAACCATGCCTGGCTCACATATTGTATGGCACTAGCTGATGAATGTTTAATAAGAAACTACAAATACACAAGACACTTAAAATAGCAGACTGCCTCAGAATGATATTAGTGTAATAATTATATCCCTATTGATGAACTTTGAAACATGTCATCCTTCCATTCAGAAATTGTCTCGAGTTGCATCTTAAAATTGAAAAGTGTGGATTGTATAAATACTTAAGATTTGCAACAGAAGTAAAACATTCCTGTAACTATTCAATTACAGCTTTTCACATTCTTTGTGTTCGAACTTATCTGCTTACTTTCAGCATTTTCACATACAGGTCAGTACACAAGTGTGCGTTTCATATCCGGCAAGAGCTGTCAATCACCTGAAGCATGTTTGTGAACTGTTGGAAGTTACCCTGAGTACACAGAGGAAACCCACGCAAGCACAGGGAGAACAATCAGCAAATCACTTCTACTACTTCGTCTAAAAGAGACCCTGATTGGTCTTGAAACAACAACCTTCTAACTAAAAGCCAGCAGCACCACTTTTTGTGCCAAGGTGCTGCCCAGCTTCATTAAATAATAGAATATTCTGTTAAGAGTATCTTTTCGGCCAAATAGAGCGGAGTTAAAGAAAAAATGTAATATTTAAAATCCAATCCAAAATATAAATGTTTTTTAAGACTAAAAAATGTAAAATTAATTTAAGACATTAATATGCCTTTGATGCACTTTCACATTGTCTATATGGATGACTCTTTTGCAGTTGGCCTGTTGTGGATAAAATAATGTAATGCCAAATCATGCTGTGAGCTGATGTCTTTTTAAGAGTGTTATTTAATGGGACACTGAAATGAATTGGCTATACCGCCCAGAGCTCAAGGTCACATAAAACAATACCCAAGACATCTATACCCTCACACGAGGTCATAAAAGATCATGACAGTCACTGCGCTTTTGACATCATAGCGATGCTTGAAATATCAAGCTCCCTGCCTCAATAGAAGTCTTTATTAAATCACATTTGGTCCCTATAGCCGCAGACAGGGCACTGCTGCGCTGTACTTGAGTGACCGGCCTTCTGCCACTAGCTCCCTGATCTAATTTATAACTGTGTCTGCAAAGCCGGAGAATGCAGATGACACACCGAATAATACTACAATGAAAAAGTGACTAAAACCTCAAGAAATTCATTGACTTGATCTCCATGGAATATAGTGTGAAAAAGCCACAGCTGCATTCTTCACTGTCCCTTTAAAAGGAACGTGCTTAAAGAAGGGCATTCCTATCAAAAAGGTGCATGGCTTTTCAAGTAATTAAGGGAATAAAAATGATGTGATATCACATTTTCAGTTCATAATGCAAGTGACATGGGTCAAAACACTTGTGTTTGTCATGGACCGGCATTCAAAGACAACCCCCTGTGTTGACACACATCTTCCATACCGAGCACATCCTTCCGCTCTGCCGAGGCCTTGGTTTATTCTTGCCGCAGGAAATGTCTTGGCACATATAAAGGTCAATCATATCATGTTTAATAAGACCTATACACATCAGTGGATCTCAAAACATTACCAAGCGTTATTTAAGTCTCCTCCAAGTATTTTAAAGTGTGCTTTCGATGAAAACCTCTATTAAAGTGACTGGATTCAAAGCAATGATTTTTTGTAATTTCATTTCATTTTATATTTAAATTGTATTAGAAGTTTAATCAGACTCATTATTGCTGCAAAAAAGTATATTAAATTATTGTTTTTCTTGCCCAAATGTCTGAAAGAGGATGAAAAAACGAACAATAATTTTCACATGTATTGCAGCTGCATTAAGTAAAATACCAGTTTTGGCTTTCAAAGTCAAATATTTTATATCAATGTGTTTTATTACATAAAGTGCATTTCTTTATTAGTTACAGTTGTGTCCTAAAGGGACCTCTCTTTGAAGACTCATTACTCGCATGCAGATGTACATTTAGTAAAATTTGCAAAATTGCTTTTTTTTTACCTGTCACAGATTTCTTAAACTATCATTGGGTGAAAGCCAGGGTTCATCTGCATCCATTTTCTTGTCTATATGAGACCAAACTGCATCATTTTCTGCATCAAAATTGTGGATTTAATAAATACTTCAGATTTGCTACAGAAATAACAACATTCCTGGAACATTTCAATTACAGCTTTTCACATTCTTTGTGTTTGAACTTATCAGCTCACAGCATTTCTCATACAGGTCAGTAAATAAGTGTGCGGTCTCAACTCCAGCAAGAGCTTTCAATCCACCTGCAGCATGTTTTTGAACTGTGGAAGGTTCCCCGAGTACACAGAGGAAACCCTACTTCATTGAATTTCTTTTTAAATTGTGTCAGATGTTTAGGCAGACTTCAAATTGCTGCATTTCAGAAAGAAAAGAAATTAAATATTACAGTTTTTGCTCCCAAAAGAGGATGGAAAAACTAACAATAAATTAAACACTCATTGGATCTCCATTGAAAATAATACCAGTTTTGGTTTTCAAAGTCAAATATTATATTTCAAACTGTGTATTCACAGTTTGTATTCTGTGTACACTTATTTATCAGCTAAAGCGGTGTCCTGAGGGGACGTCGGGTGTAAAACAGGTAAGTAGTTTTGTCCTATTTAGTAGGTAGGTCTCAACTTCGCTCCAGCTGAGCTCTGAGAGGCTGCTAAACTTGGAAGATAAACCAAACTGACGACAGTGACCTTAATGTTCCACAAAACTTTTCTCACACATTATTTTCTATTTCTAAAGTAAACGACCCAAATGATTTAAATACAGAGGAGGAAGAAAGGGGGACAGCCCATGGTGCTCAGACAAGAATCAATTCCCTGCAGATTCTTGGTCACTCTGATGAGAAAGGCATTCTCTTCTTTTAGAGACATTGGACATTGGAAGACTCATTGTGAGAATGTCACTTAAAAAGAGTCCCTGGGGGTGAAGGAAGTGAAAGAGAGGCTGGCCATGGACATCACAGAGAAACACTCTGTCATTCTGTTTCCGACTGAGCCCAAGCTGAACTCTGAGTACTCTCCACGTCGAGACCTGAATCTGATTTGTCGTTAAGAGCAATCGATCATCCGGAGCTCACCAAAATATGTCAATCAAGCGGCAGAGTGGCCACAGACAACAAGCTTTCACCTCAGCCAGTGAGAACAGATGTGACACTAATGAGTTAGATCTCTTCATCTCACCTAGACAGAGAGGGGGCCCACCAGAAAGAAAAGCTGAGAAATTAAACTGAATTGGTGCATTGGATTTTTGGGCCTGTGCTGAATACATCATCTGATGTGTGAAAAGGAGTTTTTCATCTTTCTCACTATACAGAGGAAGAACACTTTCCTTAGTTGTGAGATCGACATACCTATCTTTCGTTTGAGATGTGCTAGATAGATCTATGCACGGACCATAAATGAGCAGTTTCGCAATCCATGTAAGAGTATAAAGGTGGTCTGAATACAAATTTGCCAAAAAGTAAAGTTTTGTAAAAGAGGTGAAATCTTTTTTAGATTCACATTTACTTTCACTCTTAGGATGCTAAGGGAAAGGGTCTCTTGATCTACCATCCTAGGTGCCAGATGAGACTCGAGAAGACAATCAAATCAATATTTAAATGAAAATGGACAAGAACAATTTGAGATTAAGAGGAGGGTTTACTAGTCAGGAGTTTAGGAGCGATAGCGTGTTTGGAGGTTCAAATGATGTAAGGGACACCAGAAAAAAAACGAGTGAGTGAGTTGCCACCTTGAATATTATAACTCATAGTAAAAAAACAAAAAGAGATACATAACAGATACAGAACCAGCAGGTTTTGAGATTTAAAGTTGTCTGTTCAAGCAGCAGATTCATAAGATGTCCCAGAATGTAACGTCAATATAGAAACATGTAAATCATGAAAATTGCAAGTGAATTCTGTACATTTGTCTGTTTTGCCCCCCAAAAGGAAGCATTGTTGTCAGAGAGAAAAATAGATTCTTGAGAATAGAGGGGGACCTTTTTACATGGCCTAGTCAATGTGTCAGAATAGGAAACTAACAGATAGTTAATTATTGTTTACCAGACACACAGCATTCAAATTAAAATTTTTGGCCATTACCTCAAAAGCAAATTGGTTTGGTAAGTTCTTCCAAAAAGAATTCATTGATAAATAAAACCCATTGCTTATAAAACAAACTATAAATTTGTATAAATTAACCTTGTTAGATTGATTTAATTAACACAACATGCAGTTGTCTATAGATCTTCCTAACAACCCATATGAATCATTTAGTACGGTTACAAATTTTTACAACTCCTTTCCTAGAGTTAAAAATTAGAAAAAAAATCTAATTTTTGCATAGGCTGTTGTCATTTTGGGTATTTAAAGTATATAACAGTCAGGTTACATTTATCAAAATCATTAAAGAACAACACTCCTTTTTCCTTGTTAAAAAAATTGAATCACTTTCAGGGCCACCACTGCTTTTTGATTCATTCTTTCCATTAAAATCAATCCTTCCACCCAAGAATCCAAGAAAGATGTTTGGTATAGTATTTAAAGACTCATTATCTTTATCATGTTTCTGTCGAAATAGGGTTTTCTGTTGAAAAGTGCTCTTTTAATTTTGGTCTGATGTGCTGAATTCTTCTCTTGAATAACTAAATATACAGAAAAACATTAGAATAATAGTTAACAGCAAGTGGTTATGGGCAGTGAGTTGTACATGTCAGTTAAGGATCTAATCTAAGAGAAGAGTTTTGTGAGGAAATCGATGTGCTATTGTTTTGTTTTTGTGAATTGAAATCTCAACACCAGGGGTGTATCTTGGGACTGAGAACATTGGGGGTCAAACCCAGTACCTTATTCTTGAGCCTTGTGGCATCTTTTACAGTCATTGATAGCTCAAACATATGTTTGATATACTGAAGATGTACTTCTTCAGTGAAATTAATACAACATTAGCACTTGTCTACAGATTGAAATGCAGTTTTGTTTTCAAAGAACACAGAGATAAAGTCATAAAAAACTAAAACTAAAGCTTTGTAGCTCATTGCCAATGTTACAAAGAGACCTCATTCATTTATATAATGAGGTTAAATCTTGAAATGTTAAGCCAGGAAATACACATCTTTGAATCTGGAACTCTTTTCTGGAACTCATCGCTTTTCTTCTGAAATTATCCAGGGCTAAAGAAAAAACTTTCTGGGCTGAAGCCACAGAAGCCACTGACAACCCTGAAAAGTGGCTAATTGCTACTTTATTACTTGTAACACATTCCACTGTTCAGGTTGAAGATGTATATTTAAAGAGACTTCAAATTTGTGTCAGTGTACTACTGTCTTGACATTAGAACATCAGAGGTTAGTGTGATTTTGCTTGTGTTCCCTATCCTGTTTGGAGCTTGTCTGGATGTATGTATTAACAGAATGGTGGATATACAGAGTGGTATTATCTACATAGGTCGCTATAGGGAAATACTAAGGTGTTTTTGTCCAGCCTAGTTTCTGGAAATTTAGGTGCAAATACTTCCAAACATTAGTCAGCATGGTTCTTAGTTCGCTTTATCTTTTTGCAATTGAATTCAGGTAACACTTAAACCGAAGGAGTTTGATTGGTTAAAAACAAAAAGACCAAAAATGCTTTCAGAACATTAAAAACTAAAATTATCACCACAGTTTTCATAGAATTATTAATCTGGGTGACTAATACAGCATACAAAACAATATACGAACTGCACAGTTAAATGCACGATGTTGGATTAGGCAAGCCCTATGACAAGTGTTCTGCTTTTATTGATTACACTACAAGGTACAGTTAATATTACTTGACTTAATCTGCACTCAGCTCATGAGGAGAAATTCAGCTGATGGCTGTTTTTATGTTATTGCTCTATTTTGTCTTTCTTCTATTGATTTAAAAGGAATTCCATGCATCTGACATATCAATATCAGACAAAGCATTACCTTGCGTACAGTGCACTATTAAGATTATTTTTTTAAAGTGTATTGCTTTTTCTTTAGCTCATGTACATCTTTCCCCACACTGCAGCACTACCAGCTCTTGGCTTCAGATCCTCCAGAGCAGTGCATCATTTTAATTTCTTAATTCTTCCTCGTCTTTCTACCAAGGCCTCGTGGGAGTGTGGAAGCAGCCCCGGAGCATGGTTTGAGGGTAGTCCCAGAAGACACAGCCATAATGTGTGCCAGGACTGCATGAGGAACATGACATATGTAACGAATTAATTCTCCACACACACTCACCTCCGCTTAGAATACCAATGAGTGCTGTCGGCCGATTTGATTCAGGCTTCTCGGATGCAGGAAGGCTCTCCGGCTACACTGGGCTGTTGTGCTCCTGCCTGGCTTGACATGACCTCCGTGTGGATTAATTGAGAGTTCAGTAGGAGGTTAATAATCAGCAACAACAGAACTATGAAAGGATTCACTCATTCAGACCAGTCTTTTGTCCAAATGAAAAAAACAAAATGAACTGAGAAGCAGGTGACGATTATTTGGAGCTTAGAGAGATCCTTCTGCTACAAAAGGGGTGGAATTAATCCTTCTCACAGATGCACAGTCACTGCTTAAACACATCACAGAACAGTTTAAGAGGCCTCTCAGAGGTTTGAGTTTTTTGTAATACTTGTTCAGTTTGACATTCCTTTATTTTGGTAAAATAGTTTCTTTAAAATAAGACTAAATTAAATTCTAGAAGTCATAAATGCCATTCTGTCTCCAGCAACATGTTCTTATTAGGCTTATATAACATGTCTATTCAACGTCTTTTGGTTCAGAACTCATTCAATTGATGTACTGATGATGTATTGTGCTCTGGGTCAAATATCATTTCAATTGATGTATTAAAAATGTCATTTTAAGCCACAACATCTTGTATGAAAGAAGTCATTTTCAAGAGGCTTTTCAGCTCCTATAGTTTTTTTTTTCATAAGCACCACTACTTGCTAAACTTAAATGGTTGGATCACCAATCCACCAGACATTGGAGACAAGCAGTAGAAAAGTATCATTTTGAATGAATGTGTAAACAGTTCAATAAATTTAAAAGCAAAACAAATCCATAGTACACAGGCAACTTAACTATTTGTATAGAACTTCTGCAGTTCTGTTAAATCACCTATATTTTAGAGTAAAATTGTTTAAAAGTTTCCATAAGAAAATATGGATGCGTTGAAGTTTTGCAACATTTTGGATCTTGAAATGTATTAAAGCTATCATTGGTTCAGTTTTTACTTGTATAAAAGACAATGTAATTGTATTCAATTACATACATAAATACATACATACATACATATATACATACATACATACATACATACATACATCAATATTGAATTATTTAATTTTTTCTTCTTTATTTATTATATTTATAAGTAGGTTTTACATCAGGTGCAGACTGGGTTGAAAATACATTTAGCATTAGTAAATAAGTATGTTTCAACATAGTAATGTGGACATTGTTCTAGTTATCTTGATAGATCTTTCTAATGTTTGCACTAGAGGTATGTAGATTAGAATTGTGGTTTTATATATAAACTTCACAGAGATTTGACAAAACTCCTGACTCATCTGTATAGCATGTCCCTTGTTATGATTATTTATATTGTCAGATTTTGTTAAGAGGATCATATACTTAAAAGGATATATTCCCAGTGTGATAAAGCATGGAAAGAGAATGTACAATGTACACATGGGCTATAAATAATCTCCAAAACCTCATCTTTGATGTATCAGTTGAGGGATTCCAGGATTTTCTGGATTTGAGACCTTTCCCATTACCTGGATGACAATAAATGCAACGGGTGAATTTCTGGGGGTTTGCATAAATCTTGGGAACAGATCCCATTTATTTTTCAGAACAGACAAATATAATCAAGCATGAAATCTTCAGCTGTGATCTGCCTCTGATTGAGAACATCGTAACCTTATTCACAATGATTTATCCCTTCTCAAGCTGAGAGTCCTGTTACAAAAAATAATTGAAGCGCGGAATCAGCGCAAATACTCTGCTTTATGAGGAAACGCTGACACTCCGGCAAAACCTTAATCAACATATTGGTTTATTATGCGAATTCTGACACACACAATACCTGGGTGAAAAATGTGAAATGAGATGCTAATAAGTTCTTTGAAGCATTTCATCAGGATCAGTACAATTCCAGTGAGGTTTTTAATTTAAGACCTGTTCTGACAAATCACAATGAGGATATATTTGGCTGATTTATTGCATCTGTGTGACTGTTAAACAAACTCCCGAGAAATTCAGCATTCTATAGTGAGTTGAGTTGTAGCCGCATGTAAATGAGATGTACAGATTGGATTTTACTTATTGTTTACTGTTTATATATAGACAACGTTTCAAAGAGAAATCATTAAGATGATGGAGTTTTTTTAAATACAAGCATATTTTGTTCAAGTATAGAGATGTTATTGGGGCTTTTTCTGTAGCGGATTGCGCACACACTCAATGTTTTAGACCAATTTATCTATATAAAATTGTGTTTTGGTAATCATTTCATACAGTTGGAAAGGTCAAGAGCTGCAGTGCAACATGAATACCCACAGACATCTTTAAAGAGCTTTGCTGGAAGTCACACCGTGGGTCCATAATTCAAATTTTAGTCAGCGAGAATAAAATCACACGTATGTGGATGAAAGTGAAAATTCTGGTCTTAAATTCTAATAAGCCTAATTATGTTTTAATGAATGGGGGTTAAGGCACTGAATATGTGCTGGTGACGTGCATGTGTGAACACCTCGAGCAGAGAGCTTCAGAGAACACCTAGTCTCAGATTTCACAGGGAGAGAGAACTCTGGAAGTGACACCTTGCAATCACACCAAGCCTCTCCCCATTAACTACCGAGGGAAGTAATTAAGACCTGTTCCTCAGAGGACTGATGCGGCTGAGGTGATGGAGAAGGATGGAAAAGTACACAGAAGCTGCAGAGAAAGCGATCTTGCACAAAAACAACTAAAACAAGATTTGTTGTTCTGACAGACCTCATGAAGAGGTATTTGAAACACTCATAGCAATAGAAAAACTGAAAAGTCTCAGAATTCTTACAGATCCTTCAAAAAATCTAAATTTTCTCAGTCTTGTTTGTGTGATTTTCAATATAGGTTCTTGAGCATGGGCTGACAAAGACTGGATTTTAAAACGTTCTTTTTCATTTTAAAAAGAATATGTTTCCTTTTAAATGTTCCGCTGCCCTTAGAGGCTATAAAAATCCCTCAAATGTAAACGTTTGCATTACGTAAAAGTGTTCCATTATTTCAAGGATTTGGAAGCACAGTGGCTAGTTCATTTCAGTGTGGCCTTTATATTGCATTAATAATACAACATAAAACGCAACTGCTTTTTGTGTTTAAATGGCTATTCAGTCTAGCATCCTATAGAAAATACAGGAGTCATATAATATTAATTAAGTAAAATTAGTAATTTGTGATGGTAGTTACTTACCACTTACATTTAAATATAAATGTAGTGCAATAAACCTCAAGCTAAAGCATAAACAACCTATCATATACTGTATTTCTCATTGTAAATAAATACCAATTGATCCCAGCTTGATCATTTTGGAACTACATTTTTTAGCAGTACACATTTTTTTGGGAAAAAACTAAGAAAATGATAAATACTCTTTCTATTCATTTTAGCATCCAAAATGTGTCATTTTAAACACTTCAGAGGAAGAAGGGACTATATATTCAGTGTTTTAATATATAATAAATAATATAATACATTTGTATTTTTTCACTACTCCAATGTACCACCAAAACTGTGATCATATCCCTGAAGAACACATGATAATGGAATATCCAAGATGGTAATGATTCATCTTTGCTGCCACCAAAAATTTGGAAGAAAACAAGTGAATTTTTACCTTGATGTAAACAAGACTCATTCTCCAGAAACAGCCTTTTCCAATTTCGGGCCTGAACATTTCGTTTTTTGACATCTAATGAAGAACACAGCTGTGACTTAACACCTGAACATGTAGACCTGCACTCCAGCAGCATTCAATACAAGCTAATTACTGATCTATGAAGCAACAGGACTAGAATTAACTGAGACCGCCAGCACAAGCTGCATCAATCTTGCTTCAAAAATTCCCCCATAGGCCCAGTGCTGTTGATTTTTCTCTGTCTCCGTGGCCTCAGCGAGAAGGAAGCTATATCAATATCAAGTCGATTTTTCTACTCCAAGAGTGGGACACATCGTTGGGAGTCCTAAATTGTTTTCAGCCCGGACAAGGACGTCCGCAAGAGCTCCTGTTTGTCTCCAAGCATCAGCATTAACAAGTGAATCAATTACAGGGAGCTATTGGTTCCCTCAGGACCCCAGTGACAAGAAGTGCAAGTAGAAGTGGCCCTAAGCAGAGAATCTCGGGCTGGCAGACTTCAAGGGCACTTTTTTAATCAGACAACAAGGAGTTTTGTTAAAGGGGTCCTAAACTAAAACATATATGAGAACATGCAACAATGAAGCAACCCTCAGAGCGACCCACAATCTAAAAAATAAAATTGCCATTTGTTCAGCTAAGGCTACTTTTTCAGTATTAGTTATAGGTAATAGTAAATAATATGTGTTTGTGTGTGTGTGCGTGTGTGTGTGCGTGCGTGCGCAAGTGTGTATGGGTGTATGCGTGCGCATGCGCGTGTGCGTGTGTGTGTGTGTGTAAATGATCAATTTAAACATTTTGTCACAAAATATAAAAATCATGTTAGCTCAACAGAAATCTCCAAAATGTTTAGTAACATCTTTAAGATTATTTTCTGAACAGTTTTTTTTTTTTGTTATGTTGAAACCACAGCTGGAGCTGAATTTCACACATGAATATAAGCCTTGAGAAAAGTTCAGAAAAGAGAATGTTTAAGAAATAATAATATTCTGGTGGAATTAGAATTTAGTTCCTAACGATTTAGTTCTGGAACACAACATTTCATTGTCCACTGGATTTACTACATAAGACGTGTCCAGATTTTAATAGGAAAAACAATGAAACTCTTTGATCATTCAGATTATTTTAGTCTAGCTAAAATGCTATGATCAATGATCTATGCAAAGCTATGCTAAGGATGCTGTCACAATATGTGGAGAGTTACACTTATTGATTCTTTCATCAACATTAAAGAGCAAACATTTTTTATGCCCGAACCAAGTTAGAAATACTATGGTAACTAGAGAGACTTTGAGTTCTGATTGGCTCTTTGATGTCATTGCTGTTCAGAAAAGGTGTTGTTCTATGTGTTAATATTGGTTGTCAGAAGATATTTTGTGTTGTTGAATTGTGTTGCTGTGCTCACGTGTGTCCTTGATGTGTGCTGATGGCAGGGATGAGTTTTTATTGCCAATGTTACGTTTGTCACTTTTGAGAATGACGTTGGTTTGGATACCAGGCATGGCAAAATAAATTGTTAGAATCCTAGATGACAAGTGATCGAGTGAGGTAGATGACCATGTGCATAGGTGACTTAGCTCTGTCTATAGAGGCACACAGGTTGAGAGGATCTGATTACAAAAATGTCTGCTATAAAGACTTTATCATGTGAAGTCCTGTAAAATCACATATCATTTAGAATAATAACAAATTAAAAATAAGAATTATGGAACATACTGGATTTTGCTAAATTTCATACAGCAAGACATTTTGTTAAAGGGGTAATAACCTTCAACATATATGTGCACATTCAACCTTGAAATTTCTTGCACTTAAAATGCAAAATTGAAATATTTTTATAGCCTAATTAGAGTGAGGATGTGATGTTACACTGTATTGAAATTTTTCCTACCACAGCAGTGATGCTTCAAAATACAACACGCTCTAATAAATGCAGTGCAACACAATGGTGGGAAACCTCTTATGTCAAAAACATCAATGTCAAAATGTCAAGTGTCAAAAAATGTCCAGAGAATATATGAAATATATTTACACCCGAACCCCTACAACCCTGAGCAGGTAATGAAAATGATTTTATTCAACACAACAATATTTTTATGTAAAAATCACAATATCATATAAATGGACACCAATGCAACTTACCAAATAAAATTCAGTTCATGACCCCTTTAAATCAGTATGTTTGCATAAATGCATTTACCGCTCATATTTCCATTCATTTTTCACTTTTGTGTAAATCTCACTATCTGAGAATCCAAAACACATTCTCTTCATGCAGTTTTTCACAATGTTTGCTTTTTTCTGTTCAATTTCACCTGTGGAAGAAATCAGTTGAAGCCTGGTTTTCATTTCCACCCCCTTGTTAGACAGTGCTTGTGGAGCTGTGAAGTATTCATTCATTTTAATATCTGGCAACACAGAACAGTTGCTGTCAAAGGCATTTGACACTCAGGTACTTCTGTGCAAGTTTCAAATGCTCAAGAGATTAAATCCATATTCATGCTTGAAAACATTCGTGTTTGTTCCAGGAAACAAGCATAATTCAGCAGTCACTTCAATATTTACAGTTCTTGCAAGCCTACTGTGTGACATCACATATTTATTGATGTTTTATGAGTAATGAATACTTGAAGTTTAGCCAGGAGTCCTGTAAAAAATATATGCCACCTAATCCCCTGGGTTCCCTGACAAATCACATATGTCGCATTAAATGTAATCGCAGATGGATTAAACGATTCCCTGTTTCACCATAATATCTAGGTCAGTGTAAATATGCCCACATTGAAAGTGCACTCAGAGATATGTTTTTATTTCAAAGGAACCTTGACCAGATGTCGTGCACACTTGATTAACTGAGTTTCTAAGGTCTCCTCCTTCCATACTGTGCAGTAACATAAAAGCACATTCAGTGACCAGGCTGATGTGGCCACCACCTGACCCGAGGGTGTCATTGACAGGTGTTTCTCAAGCACTGGAAAGACTGAGTGTGCAAGAGTGCAGTGACAAAGCTCTAAGCATTTTATGGGCAGCTCCATTAAAAAGAATTTCTTTGCATTTTGTATAATTCCTTAAGGTGTTTTTACTTAACAAGCCATTTATTTTCAGAAAACCATTTGGATGTTCATTAAAATTACATGTAGTGATTTGATTAGGTTTCACAAGATAATACATATGGAATATACTGGAACCTATGTAAAATTGGTAGGAAAAATGCATTATAATTCTATTGTGATTGTGAAATTCTGCACAATTAATTGCTATATATATATATATATATATATATATATATCCCAATTAAGTATCTACAGGCCTAGACAAGTAAAAAAGAAAGCAAAACAATACCTCTCTTTTGAAACAAGACACATTGTCCAATAATACTCTCATTATTTTCATTAACTCTGCTTCACATAACACAACGTCTGAAAAAAGCATGAATGAGTTCAAGCATGCACTCCGCATGACTTCAAAACATAAACGGAACGAGTTTCTTTTAGTTATTATTACAGACATAAAGAGTCTACTATCAAAGTTATTACACTTGTTCCAATACACTACAACAATCTGCCATAATTTAAAGAATACTACATTCCTTTAATGTTTTTTACATTTTATTATGACAAGCATTTTACAAGCCTTTTTGAGCTTCTAACTTTAGGTATGATTTAATATATGACGCTTAGTTTTTTTTTTTTTTTTTTGAAGGTTAGAAGATTATTCAAATTTGTGGAAATGTTTAACAATATGTTTTTAGTCTAGAGCTGGACACACTCAAATATTAAGCTGAAATGGTGATGGACATTTCTTATTCATAATTCATTGATTCATCTCAGTGATTTATATATTTTTTGTATAAATCATGACTGGAATAGCAGAGCTTCTCGGCTGGATACATTGTAGCCCTCAGGACAATGTTATTCTAAAAGCTTGAAGAGGCCTTTTCACCAAAAAATAGGTTTAATGAGCTTTGCCTGGAATATGAATAAAATTAGGATTTTCACAATACTATATAAATATAAAATTAATTGCAGCAAGTTCTAATGATGCTTGGAATACTGAAGAGGGCATTGTTTAATTTTTGATTCTTCGGTTTATTTTCATGTATTTCTGAAGAAAGGTCAAGTTGTGCATCCTTTGACTGAATTTCTAACACTAGTCTTTTTCAGAGCCATGAAGGCCATGCTCTGAGGCTTTAAAATGCTGTTTTCAAACCATCAAACAGAAGCAAAGGCAAACACTGGGAGCTAAAACCGGTTGTGTCCTGGTCACAGCCACAGAAAGAACAGGTTCAGACTATTACTCACCTCCAGTGATGTAACCTCTTAGATGTTGAAGAGAAAATAAAAACTTTGAAGATTCTCCAGTTGAGCTACATGCTTAGGAATGGGTTTTTTGACTGACATTGACAGTGAAGTCTCAAAGAATCCTAATACAAATTAATGAAATAAAATACTAAATTTTTGTTTTACACAAATAATAACATTTTCATTTTGTTAATGCTGGTGTTTTTTTGCCTTTGACTGACTAATGCTAGTAAATGATAGTCCTGTCACTAAGCTGATCAATAGAACTGCTGGGATATTGTTTTGCAAAGATGGATCATCACTTTTATTTTGTTAAATATGAGACTGTGAGCTTATTGTTTACTTCTAACTCAGTAAGACTCAGTAAGTTCCAAGACACAGTGGTTAACACCACTCAAAGATTGAGAAAAATCTCATAAAAAAACAGAAGTACACTTACATTTTTTTCAGTAATCACAAATTGAGAAAGATTCTTCTGTATTATAGTTGTAGTGCAAAACTAGTGTCTAATTTTTTAAAATGACTGATTTTTTGAGGACAATAATAATTTGTTGAGCATGTTAAAAACTCCTCAACTTACTTTGATTTCTGAAAAAAAAACCGCCTGAAAATTTTGACTTCTAATGAAAATGAGAAAAAGGATACCAGAATGAATGCATTTCGTCTTAAAATAATTCAAAAAAGCTTTAGGAACCTTAAACCTGAAAATTGTCTCACACACACACGCACGCACGTACGGACACACACACCCACATGCTTATGCACACGCGCGCGCACACACACACACACACACACACACACAAACAAAAACCATAGGAAGCTCATCATATTAGAATAAATATAATATAATTTATCATGAGCGCATGTTCCAAAACAAGTAGAGGTCAAAAAATGAATACAGATTTGATAAAGCTGATTTTATTTCTTTTTTCAACAGCAGTTTACAAATGTGTAAGGTGATGAGTCAATTAACTTACTAGCTGAGGAAGATCAAAAATTTGTCCCATGCACAGCCAATCAGCAGCCTTCTGAGCACCCCACTTCCCACATTAATAGTCTGCTGTTCTCTCACTTCCTCGTCTCTCATCATCATTTCCTATGATAACTTCCTGGACTCCTACACTTGCCTGGAAGAACGCATTGCACTTACCTCTCCTCCTGATCCTCAAGGATGATCCTCTTCAGCACTCCTCTCATTGGTGGTGGTTAACTGCTCTCCCCTGGACTTCAAGACAAGAATGAGATAATGCAGTTTAATGATTGATTTAAGAAACGCTACATTTCTATGCTGAATCAAGCATGTAATAAACCTTTGAAAGAGATTCTGATTTGATCTCGTTCTGTTTCTGTGACAGTATATCAGTTTGCTTCCCACCAGATTCGTGGATTTGCTTGCAAAAATGCGAAAATGTGTTCAAAGCCATCAACCTTGGTTTTAGCTCGAATTGCATCTGTCAAACAGCCTCTTTTAAATCCGTACTTTAACCAAGACCTTGTCCTCTGCCTCATTAGCAAACTAATCACTGGTTTCTGATTCATGTTTATTTCCCATCTAAGCTCCTGAGACTCAACCTAATAACCCAAGCCCTGAAAGAAAGATGACCAGTTGGTCTGCATTTCTGACTGAGAAGGGCTGTTGAAGCAGATAGTTCCTTCTGTTCAGAACGAATACCGCAGGGCTTCTTTCATCCCTGAAATGTCACAAAGATGAGTGGGATAACACAGCCTGAACATTATCCTTCCATCAAAAAAGAGATATGAGTGATAGAAGAATAAACAGTGAGTAAAACCAGCGTTCCTTGAAATCTAACAGAGGGTTAATAACCAGCAAAGTAGATTCATATGAAATGACTTCAAAACAAAACATGCATAACAAAGATTTCAAGAGGTAAAAAAGCTTTTGTTTTAACAGTCTTTTCTGTCAATTTTTGATTACATTTGGCAATTTATTGTCCTACAAATAACACATAGAGGAATATTGAAAAGTCATTAAATACAGCTTAGTTAGAAAAGCACATTCTCGGTTATGGTTTTAAGATTTTAAGGGTTTATGTACATAAATCAGGTAATAGGCACATTTAAACATTTTTAAACCTCTAAATATACTTCATGGATTCGTTCTTACACTTAAAACCTTAGTGAGCTTAGCGAGCGTGCTTTGTCAAATTTACAGACGTGTACAAGGCTAGCTGTCCGAGCAAGGGACCTGGACCCAGGGAAGATAGGGCTTATATACTGAAAGAACTTTGGTTCATTGTTATCACCAGGGGTGTCGACTAATTAAGTGACGAGCTCCGCCCGAACTAGATTTAACCAAATCTCATTTAAAAATAGACATTTCAAACTTGTATCTCTACCAGAGGAAAACAGTAACTATTTTGACACAAATTGTATGAAAAAAAACTAGTTGTCCATGTCTCCAAAAGAATACAATGGTTTGACATTCCTTCAAGGGAGAAAGAGACCATAAAAAGATTGGTCCACTTTGGTTTGTGGAAAACAATTATTGGCCAAGCACAATGGGTTTAAATTCTCTTTTTTCAGAAATCAACAAGGGTCTGTCATTGCAAGTCATACTTGAGCTATTTGTGGAAGAAAAAGCTGTTATTGCCCTCCACCATGATTGCGAGTAAGAATTTCCATGTCAACCTAATGGATACATGGGCACAAGCTGGTTATCATATGTTCTTTAGGTCTGAATCCAGAGGGAAGGGTGTTTAAAAAGAAGAAGGTTGGACTCTTTAGCAACGCCAGGCTCCTTCATGTGAACATATTATTAAATCTTGCCATGTGAAAAAGTAGATGCCACTAAACAATCTGTTTTCAGTGAAGATATATTTTTGCTTATGATTTATGGCTACATACACTGGGTCTGAATACTGAGACTGGAGATGTAAAAGTAATCTCTTATTCCATAATTAAGCGTTATCAACTTTATCCGACAAAACATATTGCTTTTTCAGACTGAAAATAAATCCTATATATTTAATGTGAACAGATATCTTGTTCTAAATGCTCTTAATGTAGTTTTTAAAGTATAAACTGTTAAAGGGTAAAAAGTCATATTTCTGAAACAAAATGTTGTTTTTGACAATATCACTCTGACATTGGTAACACCACACATCCCCATCCGCTCACCCTTGACAGTGATTTAGGCTCTTGAATTCACCTGCAGCATTATTTGGGAGTCTAAAAATAAGCCCACGCAAGCCTGAGGAGGGCATGCAAACTTTGCTCAAGAAGGCCACTGGCTGTATATATAAATTTTCCATCTTGGAGGCACGGATATTATAAAACACAGCCAGGTTATTTGACTTTTCAAAAATCAAATGTTTAAACTTTAAATCACAATGGGTTATAATTTTTCTACAATATTAGAAATGTGTTTGTATGAAATTTTATTCAATGGGTAATTTTACTTACTTAAATCTATCCATTAAACATAAGAAGTCAACAGTACGTCAACCTAGTTTCGAAACAAAATACATAAAATGGTATAAAAACATAACATGAATGTCTTTTTAATGTCATATGAGTACTTAAGTTAAAGAACTGTTTCTGTTAAAGAAAAGAGGACATATACACTGTTTTCAAAGGGAAGTCAAATAGTAACAACTACAAATAGCAAAACTTGAGGTAGCCATAAAGGCGATAGTTGCACATTTAGACTGCTACTTTTGCTCCTTTACAAGTAATATGGGAAATTATACTTCACATGAAGTATGTCGCATGTTAAAAACGACGAAAGAGAAGCAAAAGCTCAAGAACTGCATTTCTGATCGACACGCTCCACATACCGCACAGACATGAAGTAGAAACAGGCGTTGGTCAAAAATAGAGAACCAACGTAGAACAGTAGAACAGGACTGGTTTAACGTTCCTTAATGACACAGCTGTTACACGCTCTCATACAAGAAATATAATGTTTAGGGAATAAAATTCTAGCCAGTGTCCACTACTGTATAGAACTTCCCTATCTTGAACTATCAAGCCGAAAACTTCTAGTTGAACTTCATGAGCTGAAGGCAGCATTAGTATTCATAGTGCAATGTAAATGTGTTCCCGCAGGTGTTCATGAAGATGTATAATGAGCATCAAGACAAATAATATTCATGAAAGTCTCTGGCTGTTATTAGACACTAAAGGAAAGCAAACAAACCTCTCGGAAGAGAGGACAATGACTGCTGAAGGATTGTAGAAGGTGTGTGTCAGGGGGCTTGCTAGAGTCGACAACGCTGTCTCTTGTGGTCTGCCTCAGATCTCAGAGATGTTTCACATCATACATTAGAAGCATTAAAGGGCCTTCTCCACCTGTCTTCCTCAACCTGACTTGCAAAACAGGTCTCGAGTTAAGAGGCTTCTTTACATCTGAATTTGCACACAGTCTCTGGTGACTCTAGCCTTGTCCTTTAATCTCAATCCTAGGAAGCATCCTGGATCATTTTTAATTCATGAATTTCAAAGGCCTCTAAATTAGCCACATGATCAAAACTTTGCTGTAAAAAGAAATGTCACACACAATCTACTGTGTGCCCTCATTTATATCACCAACAAGAATTGCAGTTTGGTTATGTTGTCTACATGCTTGGCTGTTTTTGTTGTGAGAAGAATGCGATCAAGGAAAGGCAAGGACAACAGGAAAGTTCATACCCATTGGGAATTTAAAGTGCTTTAAAGAAGAAAAAGGCAGAAAAGACAAATTAATAAAAGTTTAGAAGCCAAATGTAGAGGTAAATAAATTTAAAGGTTTAAAATCATATAAATGCTTATTTTTCATTTACAATTAAAACTGTATTGATGATCTTCTATCAACTGAATCTTGAATGACACTTTTCTCTGTTTAAAATCATTTGACAGCCATTATAGAGATCAGAGAACTGCTGCTTTATGCTCAGACTTTCTATTTCTGCTCATGAGGTGAAGCTGTCAGTGAACAACAGAAAGTAGACCATTGCAGCAGACCAGGGACTTGTACCATGAAGCTGGATTAACTGGTTAGCCAGCTAAGTTCAGGATTGGTTTGCACCAATCCTAGATTTTGGGTACTATGAAAGGTTCTAGGATTTAATCGATCTTTGTTTGAGGATTAGAGATATCAAGCTTACAGTCGTACAATCAGAGATTATACAAATGACGTAACACTAGTGTCTGTAACAATAACTCCACATTTCTTTCCAATCCTTCACATATTTGTGCGAAAATTGTTAAACACACTTAATTAGAGACAGGTTTTTAAGGACAGACAAATTCCCTAAGAATTTCCTGTCACGTATTTGCATGAAAGATATTGATTATCTGATGAAGCAATATCTTACATGTGCGAGCTTCTTCGAACATACAAAATGTGACAGGTAGAAGTCACGCCCTCACTGTACTGCAGATGGTGTGTTATACAGCTAACCTGCTCCAGACCCTAATTTTTATTTGTTGCTATGATCGTTTTGTGTTTGGATTGCATCTTTCAAAAAAAGAAAAACAATTATATAGGCCTTTTAATTTTAAAGATAAGTTTGTAGAGAAATACACATTTAATTTATATTTTAATACAACCTTAAACACATTAAAGTGACATAAAAAATTTAAATGTATCGGAATTAACCCGGCAAAAAATATGCTTTTGTTATCAAATGCATACACACAATTTTACATTAAACAGATTTTTTCAGAATTCTTTGACATTGTTTTCACCAAATCAGCAATTTTTTGCCAACAATCTCATCTGGCTTTGGCAACAGCCACAGTATTACTACGACACAAATACTTACTGTATTTTCTAATTTTAATCTCTTTCTCATTCTCCTCAGAGAAAAAATTATTTGATTCTATCCAAGTTCATCGTGCGCATGATCTAATAATAGTTTCATGATTAAAGCCTGATGAAAGTTGATAGGCTGCTTCATTTGTACCGATTAAGCCTGATCGATACGGTTAGATTTTGTCAAGTCAAATCCTATCCGCTAATACTGAGTTTGTTAAGCCACGTTCATGGTACATGGTGCAGTCTCCAGATGATAAAAACAAGGACAAGCTTTTATAAACCTTGATTAAACGTCACTTGTTTACTCCTATATGACTATTACCTATATTGTTCTAAATGGAATAAGTTGCAATTGTTCTTGTATTCTTTTTTACTAAAGAAATAAAAACAGTAAAAAACTACTTATATTTGTTTGTTTTGTTTTTTTTTTATTTAAAAAAAATTGCAATACATTAAATTGTATAAATAACAGCAATTTCAGTTGAATAACAGTAGTCGGATTACAAAAACTACAGCATATTTAGTCTGAAGCAATTGAATTCTTTGAAATCTTTTAAGAAAAATCTTACCAAAACATATAATATTTCTAGTCTAGAAATATGTTATAAGAAATTCATCTAATCCTTTTTACAACAAATGCATATAATATAACATTTGGCTCAATTTCAGTAATAACAGTGTGCGGAAAGACAGCAGGGTTCAATTAAATCCTCAGTTTGTCAGTTTTTTGTTTCAGATTATGGGTTCCAAAAGAGATACAAAAATCTCTAATAATGTGGCCCCAAACAGCAAACTGTTCAATAAACACTGTAAATAATGTTTTAATGAGAACATAAGCACACACATAGGGTTCTGTGAGGGTAAGCTCAAAATAAAATTCAACAGAAATCGTGTGGACGATAAAGCAAAGTTTTATTTTGCTTTCTTTTTTTGCTTTTTTGAAAAATGAGGTGACCCTTCAGAGTGGTTTGATAGATATGAGGGTAATATCGGTCAGCAGGTGTGATGGTGTTTTCCCTGCCATGTAGGACTCCCAGGACACATGTAAAATGCAACACAAAGCTTGACTGACCAAACGAAACAATATCTGCCCCCAGAGAGGCCACAGCCAGTGTCGTACTGGCTCATTCTTCTGATGTCTGTGACAAGTCACCTAGAGAAGAGGACTGTCAAACACTTGTTATCCACTACACACAAAATGCAGTGGAAAATCTCAATCAGAGTTAAATAAACTCTCAAAATTTGCTTTTCTAAGCTGGCTGTTCAGAACAGAAGTTTGCTTAAGAATTGAATATGGCTTTTTAAAATGTGTTGTAATTATTTAGAATTTTTTGTATTTATTAAATATTCAATTCATTCAATTTAATCTGCTATCCAATACATCTTAATGTAAAGGGCCCTGGGTTTATTTTGGAGTTCCAATAGATTGGTTCCAAAAAGCTTGAATTCAAGGCCAAAGTGGGGCACATTTTCAGCCCTGGCCTAAAGTCAAGCCTAAAGACCTTAAGCTGAAATAAATGCATGTATTTAGAGAGAAGCAGCAGATTTTCCCTGTTTCGTTCTTTCAGTACATACGTGTTAATTACAGTCATAGAATTAGTTCAGCATTTTCTGAATACAATACAAAAAAGCTTGAAAATCCCTCCTCCCCAATATATAGTTAGGGTAAAATTCGTCCAGTTCTATTTTTGACACAGTCAAGTTTTTCTTGATCAGTTCTTGGCTTGCTTTAATTTATAGGACTTAATCAATCCTCTTTAGCTACGTTTGATGATTAGATTATTAATTTCTCACAACCACCAAAATCCTTTTGGCTGTTCTATTCTGGCTAGTTCTATGTCACCTGGCAGAATTATCTAAAATAGTTAAATGCCAAAGTGTACAGTTTGCATGACATACACTCAACCTTGAAAAGCATACACAGGACTTTTCAAAGTGGAAAAGAACTCTGCCTACACAGAGGAAACTTGGTTTGTGCCAACTTCTGAGAATCGTTAATGAGGCTGTCTGTATAGTGACTTATTTGCTGTAGAATGTGTTGATTTGGACTGCTAATATATACATTTTGAAATGTCTTGCCAAATACATCCTATGTCAGGATAATGAGCCAGCACACCTGTAAAAAGTTAACCATGGGTAGCAGGGGCTGAGGGAAGAGTACAGTAAAGTGGAAACCCCCATCAAATCAATACATTCTTTGGGAGATCCTCTAAGAACATGCATCCATAGATAAAATTAAATGCCAACAATACCGACAGACGGTAAATGCTACGAAGAGTCAATAAACTCAATAAAAATCAATAAACTGTGTGCACTCTCCTCCCCAAATAAAGGCAACTTGTAGAGCGAGAAATCCTAAGCAAGCTGGCAAATATCCTCCCTCCCTGTGTTTCCTCAACAGAAACCTTTCCACAAGTCTGAGGCCTGCTGACTCTAAACGCCAGCCTCCTCTGACATCCATCGGCCCCTCGCTGGGATCAGGATACTACTGTAGAGACCTCACTGTGCTCCATTACCTCACACATTTCTCTCCAGTGGAGACCAGCAGACTGGAAGGACTCGTGAAACTCATAGAGTGTGTATGAGAGAGAGAATGAATGTGAAAGCTGCGTGAGAGGCAATCATCTCCAAATTGTCCCAATACCGTTTCTATTGTCCACACAGACCAGAGTAGTATAGTTATTGAATGGTTCTTGTCTGATTCACTCTTGCCAAAACAAGAATTTTTGCTTTGCACATTGTTTGCACATTGCTCACACTTTTTTGTATATTTTAAAGCAAGAATGTACTATAAAATGTATTGAAACCTTATTGACGAGAAAATCTTCAATTACACAATAAACTGTTTTTTTAATCACAGAAGCAATACAAGTATTTTGTCACTTTCTTTCAAATTCATAACTTCCTGTAGATATATCAGTTTACTACCAAAAGCATGAGGAACAGAAAATGTTGTCACATTTTAACACATTTTAAGTGAAGGAGTTTTTAAAAAGTTTACTTTGTCCTAAAATGAAGCTGTGAGATTGACCATTTTGTATTACGTCAGTTGTATTATTTTCTTTCTTTTTTTTTTTCTTTTTTTTTTGCATAATGATTGCCCCATGCCAATATAATTAGAGCACCTGTGCATTCTCAAAAAAAGTTTGACTGGAGTTGGGGAAGCACACGATAAAAAAGGGGAATGGATTATTTCCTTTAAAATGTTAGATGTTTAAAGGACTATTTATTTTAACAAAGAAAAAGAAAATAAACAACTCAAATTCGAGATCAGAAGTGTACTTGCTGAAGAAATCATGTGCACACTTTCAGAAAAGTGCCCTCTCCTATGTCCATTGTGATGACTTAAAGTTTAGCCAATACAGGGGGAAAACAAAATTCTAAATAGATGAGGTGAGAGGTTTTGCTCCCACGTTGCATTAAACATAATTCCATACACAGATGTTATTTTCGGATTTCAAGTGTAAAATATACTAGAAACAGATGAGCATATTAACTACTTTACGCTTTGGTCTGCACATTATTTCCAAAGCACCTTGGACTTCTGACAGTTACAGTTCTATTACTTTATATATTTACTACCTCCATTCATAGTACACTTTATTCTATTTATTTTTTACTTTAGCAATTTACTTATATAACCTTTGTTTACTGTTGAACGTCATTGTGTCATTTAATGTAAATTGTCATTTAATGTACGAACACTGAAGAGTACCCCTGTACCACAGCAAATTCCATGTGTGTGTGCACATGCACACTTGGTAATAAACGTCTTTCTGGTTCTTATAATTGAGAGCAGAATGTATGTTGAATTACAATGATTAGGTTAATAAAAAATCAGTAAAGCTTTTAGAAGACAAATCAAGACAGGTTTTATAGAACACGCCATCATTAGCCAAACCAACTGTCATGGCTGACTTGTGTCTCTCTCAGAGAGAATCATTCTGTCCTTCTGGCTCTGGTCAAATTTAACATACAAGCACTAGGAAACAGATTCGTTCAAGTGTACTTAGGTGGGAGATATCGATTAACAACTATTTACATCAGGGGCCAAAAAGGTTAGGTTGTAAATACCGGGAGGATGTAAGGATCATGAGTTCTTGACTAACTGAAGTTAAAAACATTACTGAAATAACAATAATCTACTAGTTATTTTCAATCACAACAGAAGCAGTCAAGTAACTGCATGAATGCAATAATGTGCTAAAGATGAGTGTTCACTGGTAATCTACTAGCAAGAGATGTGAAGATTGGTGACTAAACACCAGTTTTGTGTTTCCAAATTGGAGTGAGTATCAGAGCTATTGGTTGTGGGAAATTTGATCAAAGAGGTGGCAATGCAGTCAGTTTTTTCTGGTTGTTTTCACTGAGGAGAACGTATTGCTACATTTAGACAGCAGCCCGAAACCACCCAAATGTTTGCCCATTATTATTTTTATTCTTTATCTGACCCAGAACAATTTTATATGTGGTCCTGAATCCGATATGTGTCTATTTTTTCCCAATGTTACCTCAGTCTAAACAGCCAGATCGCATTTATTCAACTTTTACATCATTGTATGGTGAGTTATGGTGACGTGGGCAGGACATTTTTTTAACAGTTATGGCTGAGAATGGAGCTGAAAGTAGTCAACGAAAGTAAAGTGAAGTAGCAAAACTAATACATTTTTCTTTTTAGTCTTCTTTACATGCTTTGGGTGAAATGATTGCAGCTTGATCAAAAATGAACTAAAAAAAAGCCTGACAATCACCTCAAATAGTACTTTCATATTTACTTTCATTTTGATCAAGCCATTTTCTGCACATGTGCGTCTCACAGCCAGCTGGATTTCATTCAACAGAGGATGGAAACAATTTGCATATTGCTTTGTAATGTGAAAGTACACACAATTTTAATTTTATTTTATTAAAGGCCTGCAATCTGAAAGTAGCCATTGACAATCCCTGCAATCCCTGACACAAACGCTATTAAAATTCTCATGAGGTCATGTTTAGCAATACTGTCAAAAATATTTATATATATATATATATATATATATATATAATATATATATATATATATATATATATATATATATATATATATATATATATATATATATATATATATATATATATATATATATATATATATATATATATATATATATATATATATAACTAATATTATGGACTTCTATTAACTACCTATACCAAACACTAAAAACAAACTTGAAATTGTATACCATGTTGAGATGTAAATTGTTCCTTATCTATCAATTCAACTAATTCTAATTATTTAGCATAATCATTGAACTCTACCAGGAAGCATGCTAAATGCACTGCACATGCTCATTTCACTATTCCTCTAACCTGCTATTCTGCTCACCTCTGGTTAAAAACTCTTTTGAAGGGGTTCTTTTGAGGTTTGTCCTTAGAGTTTCTACATGTTAACATTGTGCCATTACAGTTAAACTTGGCATTTTATTTTTGTTTTGTTTTCCTCATTTTATTTCACTTGCATTTGTGTTGTTCTCCAATTTGGATACATTAGATGTGCAGAGCATAATACTTCAACCCTAAACCAGTTTTATTAAGTGGGAGCCCTCACTTCCCTTTTACTCCCATTAAAAGAATACACTTTAAATAAGCATGGACAGCAGTGTGGAGAAAGCATGAGAGCAAGAGTCATAGTTGAATGAATTTTCTTTGAAAGTGTTGTGTGCAGTCACGCACATCATTTCATTAAATAAGACAATGCAAGCTCATGAATAATAACACAGGCATTTCTGTAGTGATGCATCGGAGATGGAAAAATTCGATTTTAATCAAGCAAGTTTTTAACTAACAGACATTACAATATGCTTAAATTATGTTCAACATACATCTTTCAGAAACAATGCAATATTGTTACATCAAAATATATAAAGGGGTATTTAATTTTAGCAAGTACTACTTTAAATACTTACTAACATACTAACACCCATTGAAGCATTAAATTAAGAGGACTAAATAAATCAACTCATGCTTGTTATTACTTGTATACAATTACATATTAACCCTCTGATGCATAGTGGTCACTTAAGTGGATGGCTGTTTAAATGTTTTTTTTTTCTCTTTAATGCAAAAGTTTCTATGATGCATCATCAGTATATAGAGTGCTCTAACTTATTTGGTAGTCAGTTGTTATCTCTGAATCCAAAATGGCTGCACCCATTTTACATTTTGAATCCAATTTTAAAATGTGAAGAAATATATATTTCTAAATGACATCCAAAAAAATGTTTGTTAATGTATTTACCATAAACCACAAATTCTTTACAATAAGCTTTTTATGTTGAGTGCTAAGGCACACTAGATTCAGTTCATTAGACTAAACATGTCTGCCACTTCCTGATAATATTTTCAAACTTTACGGAACATTTTGCTTTATACCCTGAGAACAATAAAAACACTTCAAAAAGGTATTAACCAAGGCTTTCATCATTCATGCATCAAAAGGTTAAGTCCTGAAGACTTTTTGTACTAATAGAACCGATTTCTCTGTTACTTTTTTATAGCTGAAATCTTTGAGATCTTCTTAAGAAAGTTTTATCAGCCATATCTAAAATTCCATTAGTTTAAATTTAACTGTCACATTCTGTTTTACTTTTGACTTTACGATGGTAAAGCTCTCATTAATGCGCAATAATCTGCTTGATGTTGAATCTTTTGACTACTTGTTACTGAGTGGAATCAGTTTTGTTACCTGGATTTCAGTTTTAATCCCCTCATTAAAATGATTTATATTTAAATTTTGAATGTAATTATTTTGCAGATGTCATTAACAGACAGTAAGCATGCTTTGTAGATTTAATGTGAATGCAGGTCAATCTCACACAAATAACCCATAATTGTACGACTAGCCAAACCAACACCTTTTAAACACTCAGATTCATCATCCTGGAATAGACACACATGCAAACTCTCTCCTGAGCTTTGGCAAATATCTACAAGATGTGAAAAGAGGCCAGCAGTCGCTGTTTCCTTGTCAGATTGTATGAGAGTGTGACACAGAAAACAATGAATCGGTGACAGCTGTTTCTGTGCTCTCTGTGACATCGCTGTTTACTGAGTGGAAGTGCTGTCACCTTTAATTGAGCTAATGATATTGTGTAAAGAGAAATCAGCTTAAAAATAACATTTGCCTATTGCCTCCCTTAAGTTCTATTGTTCACACATGCCAAGTTGTTTATAACCACTAACAGATTTAAGTGAAGTTTTAAACTTTATCAATTAACGAAGCACATACGGGACTGACAGGTCTAAAATTGTTTGCTTCTCTCTGAGAAATCCATCAACCTGCAGATTACTACTTCGGAAGGCTTGTTTGTGCGAACAGAGCATGTTATGTTGTTATTGATCCAGCTTGTTTATTAGCGGTTTAAGTTTTAACCTAGTTGATGAAGTTAATGGCCAATGAGTTAATTTTTGATTACATCTGAATTGTGTCTCGTTTCATGTGTTTCTTAAAAATAATGCAGCACTGACAAGCTGTTAAGTAGATCCTGATTGCTGGAAATTCATTAAGCTATTATATTTGCAGTTTGGCATTACTTTAGCATCACACAAATATTATATTCACCAAGGAACATGACTGAATTACTCTGAATAGTAAATATAGGAAAGGAAAATTATGGTTAGAAGGATGAGTTTGATTAAAGGATCAATGTTATCTTTAGACTTCGTTTTATTCCTGAAAAATATTCCAATCCACTTCTTTTAGACATTTTTGTTAATCCAGACAGTCTTCCATGCATTCTAACTGTCTTCTACAAAAAAAAACACTTCTAAAGTTTTGTATATCTACCATGGGATAGATTAGCTTGATGGGCTCTTTCTCTAAACAGTACTGTATTCTCAAGTCGTTCGCGAAACACATTTTTAAGTACGTACCCAGAGGCTGGCAAATCTGTTGCGAGAGAACTGCTTCAAACAGTTTGGAGGTATGTCAAGGATTTGTCTCTGGATGTTTCAGGATACTCAAACATACACAAGTTATTTTATTATTATTCTGTCAGCATTCGTCTGTGGGGCTTGACGGCTGAACTTAGTTGATAAAGTAATGTTAATGAGGGGCAAATAATGGACCAAAATGTATGCTGTTCTTAAATTTAAGTTATTTTGTGACAAAATTAACTTTTAGAATGAAAAAATGAAAAAGAAAGACATGTTATGATGTGTTTCCAATGTATAAATGACAGTTGCTGATGAATTCTTCTTCTTCTTCTTCTTCTTCTTCTTCTTCTTCTTCTTCTTCTTCTTCTTCTTCTTCTTTCGGCTGTTCCCAGTTTAGGGGTCGCCACAGCAAATCATCTGTTTCCACCTAACTCTGGCCTCAGTATCCTCTACTCTTGCACCAATTACCTTCATGTCCTCCTTCAGCACACCCATATAACTTGTCTTTGGCCTTCCTCTCGCCCTCTTGCCTGGCAGCTCCATCTCCAACATCCTTATACCAATATAACTACAATCCCTTCTCTGCACATGTCCAAACCATCTCAATCTGGCTTCTCTGACTTTGTCTCCAAAACAACCAACCTGAGCTGTTCCTCTGATGTGCTCGTTCCTAATCTTGTCCATCCTTGTCACTCCTAAACTGAACCTCAACATCCTCATCTCTGCTACTTCCATCTCTTCCTCGTGTCTCTTCCTCACTGCTACAGTCTCTAACCCATACATCATAGCTGCTCTCACTACTGTTCTGTACACCTTTCCTTTGATTCTTGCTGACACTCTTCTGTCACACACTCTTCTGATGAATTCACACACAACTATTTAAATGTATCCTTTTATAATTCATTCAACTCTGCACTTTAAAAACTAAAAACTTCCAAACATGTCGTTTAATAAAACAAATGCTGAATTTGTCCTCAACAGGATATCCACACACTACTACTATTCATTTAAATGAACAACTAATCATTTTGATGTGTTTTAATATATTACGTGCATAAAAACTATTCATTCATGTGAGGGGAAATTTCATTATTTATTAATCATTTGTTTGGTAGACAAAGTGAAGACATTTTTCAGCATAGCAAATGTGACAATTTTTAAGATGGTAATGTTCTGATAACATTTTCTACATGTGCATTTATACATTTAGCAGACAATTTTCTGCCTTTATTCTCACCTATAATATATGTATATATTACATACATATAGATATATATGTATAACGACAAATAACAAGACAGTTAAATCACCCATTTATACACTATACACAACAAAGAAGACAACTGGGTTTATTATGTATGCTGCATTAGAAGATGTTGTGTGTTTTGTTATACTGGAAGTATTCATTAACATTTTGCCTTTGTTTGTCAGGAGGAAAAGTCACTGCGGTATAAGCTCTTGTTAATAATGTGGATCAAGAATTGCAAAGCAAGATTCAATCATTCCACCCCCAGCGCTGACCTTTGGCTTTTGGGATCTGCATATGCTG
Organism: Danionella dracula; assembly: GCA_900490495.1. Lineage (NCBI taxonomy): Eukaryota > Metazoa > Chordata > Actinopteri > Cypriniformes > Danionidae > Danionella > Danionella dracula. The sequence goes on from UELW01000744.1 coordinate 4,011,690, forward strand.
CTCATCAGCTTGGTGAATTAATGCATAATTAGTTTTGGATACAGGATATGTGACTGCAATTCAATCCAGTGTCGGTCATAGAGCAAGTCTCTTCTGAAAGGAGAATGAGTTTGAGGGTCAGCGTGGAATGACGGAGGGAGGGTTCGAGTCCACCGCTCTCATTACTCATCACACTGAATTGATGTGCTGCCCTGGTGTTGTGTATTTTACCCTGAGCAGAACTGCCTTGGCAGAAGGGTAGGCAATGTGATTTATGACTGCATACTTGGGACTGTGTACTCTGAATATGAAACGAAACATGTGTGCAGCAACATATCAAACTAAAATTACTTTCGTTTTCTAATTCTATTGTTAACTTAGAGGTTATAATTTATATGAGGTTAATGTCAATATTTAATATTTAACACTGGTCATTTTAGCTGAGAAAAACTTTAACTGATTAGCATGCACAACATTCGTGTTTTTGCCACAGGCAGGAAATAAATTATTGTTGTTGTTTAGTTCCCAATGTAATCAATCCCTTTACAAACATTTTCAGATGTGAAGAATGCAGAGTATGTTTTGTTATGGTTCTTTCCATGTAATGAATCAGTTCATCTTCAAGCGCCCGTAACCCATACTAATTAGAGGTCTAGTGATGTCTTTACAAAGCACATTGGCTGAAACATGGGTTATTCCAAGATAAGAGGTTTGGGGGCGCAAAGAAACCACAACACTAAACATGTTGTAGTTGTTAGTTGCCTGAGTTAATTAGGACACTGAGAACATGGATCATGGCCCCCTGAGTTTCCAGGTAATATATTAAATACAAAGCCCAAGAGAATTTCCAGGTTAAAAGCTTGCTATCGGTGCAATTAAGGATAAAAATGTTGGTAAAAAAATATTTAATTGTTTTTTTTATGGTCATTGTGCAACAACAACAAAAAGTATTTTTTATTTCATTGACATAATTTTTTTTACCAACTGGTATCCACAGAAATGACAAAGAAAAAAAGTATAGTTATTATACTTAAATTCTGTGAGAGTTGAAAAGAGGAAATGTCACATTCTTAAAATAATAATTCAGGTCTGAAGGTGATCAGAGTGTGATAAAATCAATTTACACTGTTGTACTCACTTTCAAATAACTACATCTCTATTTGATTTCACCATCACTTGGCTCTTTAAAGTGTGTTCCTCATCATGGACTATAACATGCTGGAGATCTTGACCCCACTATCAATGGCACATGGACATTCACGAGACTTAAATCGAAATAAAACACCTTTGTTAATTTATAGCTCCACCAGTAATAATCTGTCTTTGCGGACCTGTGTTTGTTGGAATGAAATGCTATTCATTTCTTGAAGCAGTTATGGGACAACCTAAACTTGTTTAACATAAGCAGAATATCTCACTTTAAGAGGTGTGGGGTTCTTGATCTGCCCAAAAATGGATGTAAAACTGTCAATTTGTTTATTCGCAACAGTACAAAGTTCTGAGGGCCATATATTCTTCATTTATACTCACTCATAAGTATAGGCAATTTAGAGCCATGAATCAATCTGATAGTCTTGCTTTTATGAGAAAACACCCATAAGCAGAGACAAACATGTAACTCAAATGTACTTAAAATGATCGCTACCACAGTTCCAGCTTAAAACGTCTTCTTCTTAAGTGCTTGTAAATGTAGCCAAAAAATCCATCATGACAAAGATCTGTAAAATGCAAATTCAATGAAACATCTAAAACACTAAATGTAAGCTTTCCATATTACTCATTTTTTTATTTATTTTAAGAATGATATGTGTGTGCTCATGTACACTGGATTACAATTAAACTTTTTGCACTTTATACAGCTGAACATATATTAACAGTTAACAGTTTCTTAAATCAACAATTACAGTACTACAAAAATGTTAATCTATCCACATTATTGTAATTTTTTTTTTACCTATTCACATTCAATATTACCTTTTAACACTTATTTTTCTTATAAAGCCACTGAGACCTCTTCTATGAAACTTTCTTGATTTCCTGTCAATTTGAAATGTGTTTGTCTAAAATACCTGCCATCAACTTAAATATAAATGGCATGGGTTTTTAGGCGTGAATGTAAGGCCCTGAACTTTTTTTAACAAAACGTAATTTACTTTTTAGATGAATAAACTCACATCAACTTTTTAGCAACTTTTTAGTTAAGTGTTTATACTCACCACTCTATAAAAGCTTTAAAATGTTGATAATAACCATTTTTTTTTACCTTATAAAGGTTTAATTTCAACCTAAATTTATTCAGTACACTAAAAAAACAGGCTAAGTCTAAACTCAAAAGCAATAGAAGAAAATGGTTGAGTCTACTCAGGTATTTCATAAATGTGTATAAAAAAGATACAGCATAGAATTTTTGCAGAAGTAATTAATAGTTATTAGTTGAGAATTTTGGAGTGTTTGACATTGCATTTAAAATTGCTTTAAGCTTGCTTATGGAAAAAACCCCTCAAAAGTACCACATGTAGCAAGAAAATAGCTTTTCCGTCTACTCTCTTCCTGAAGACACGATGAGAAGAGCGAGAGATTGCTTCTGTGGATGCAATGGGGGCGTGTTAATGTCTTGATTGTCCTCTGGTCTCCCAGACCCATTCTGACCTGCTTCAGAGCAATCACATACCACCTTGGGTCACCAGCATGGGTCAACGTTTCAATAACATTATTTCAGCAGTATTATGCTGCTGGCCACTTCAATTGATAAACATTACGGAGGTTAATAGGATATAGTGTCGAGGGCAAGAAGAGCCTGGGCCAAGGTGCATTATTCTCCCATAAATCTGCCAGCCACACCAGCACAGCGGCCGTGAATTCTCTGTCCTTAGCCAGGATAATAAGGCCCATAAATTGCTAGTCGTTCACTCCAATCAATCCCAACTATTATCCGCTGCCAGATCTTTAATGTGAGACTCTTTTTATGGCTTTATTTCCTAATAGATGAATTACTCAAGGAGATCAATGCATTTGATGTTCAGACATAATTAAAGCGGCATAAGCTTTCATCCGAACTTTCCATTTCAAAGACCTGCTGATGGCTGTGATGATGTACAAACTGATGCTCTTGGTTGATATCTCAGATTATGAAAATATTCATTTATGCAACAGGAGAAATTTTTCATGGTGCAAACAACTTAACTGATTGGCTTAATAGTGAATCGTAGGTAATGTGTGTCTAGAAAATATGCGGCTGTTAATTCCTTCCCTGCTGCGCTGAATGAAAATCGAAAGAGAAGGCGTCGGATTTATATTACACTGTGTGTACATTGCAAGCAATTTGTTTGTACATGCAAAATGTAGATGTGAAGCCCAGCTTGACATAAGCAGAGCATGAAAGTATAGCTGATGATTAATGCACAGTTAGGAGCATCATGATTATGGTGATTTTGCTTTGCTAGAAATTCTTTTCTGTGGCGACTAATCAGTTATTGTTAGAACAATTATTTTCCAACATGGATGTTTTAATCAGACAACTTTGCATCTTCTAAGTCTGAATGATAATGTTCCTGCTGTGGATTACAAAACCTCACATCTATCCCTAGAAAGAAGAGGAAAAAATAATTATTCAATCTTATCGCTGAACTTTTTTTGATTACGCCCTGTCCACACATTGCATATTTTTAAATTGTATTTCTTTTGATTTTGTTTGGCCAATCCTCCGCATACAAAATGTAGCATTGAACATTTCTAGAAGGATCAGTAGCAGCTAACAATCCACTACATGTAGTACCCTGCTTTACAAACTCTCGCCTAGTCCGCAGAAGAGAGTATTAGATAATTACATCTAAGTTACATTTACTTACGTTCATTTTTAGGGTACTAGTACTTTTTGAGTAATTTTATGAGAGTGCTATTTTACTTTTACTTAAGTAAAATTTTGTGCAAAATCTGTACTTTTACTTTGTTACATTTGTGTTACTACTAGTTACAATTCAATGTGCCTATCTAGCTTATCTCCCCCATTTATCTCTCATCCTGCAGCTGATGCTAATCACCCGTTTGTCGTCTGTGTTACATTTTTCTAACAATTATTTCATTTGTTAGTTTTTGTTTCTTCTTTGTTTGTTTTTTGTTTCTTTTTCAGGTGCTGTCTGGCGAGCTGTTTGTTGATGAATCTTAAGTTTGTAATTTTCTTTATGCTGGGGAGGTGATTAGCACCTGCCTCAGTCAGCGAGGCTCCCAGGGGCCTCACAGAGAGAACTTTTATTTACTCTACCTGATCCTCACTTTGCAAAGATTCTTTGAAAGCATCTGCTAAATAAGCGCTATATAAAACATATATTGATTGATTTGATTGATTTAATTATTGATTGATTGATTGATTGATTGATTGATTCATATTAGCTCTGTAGTTTGCTATAAAAAAAGAATAAGTTAGCAAGCCATGTGAGCTACTTTCAATGGTGGCAGATCAACCCGTTACCTCATATTCAGTTGCAAAAGAAATGCAGCTGTGTGATGCAGTGCATGATTTGCGTGCACAAAGTGATGAAGATCAAGGGCATAAAGTTACAATGTTAACATTTGAATCATGTCAGTGCTAATGTTACTATGGTTAATACTAGTGCTTTAGTTGTGATGTCAATATTTAAATTGTCAATGCTCGTGATCTCTGAACATGTAGGTCCTGATGGATGTAAACTAAAAAATCCCAAAAGTTATTTTTAAATAATCTACAAGTTTAGAATATTTATAGACATATGCATCGATGAATTTATCATTGAAAAGTCCATCAACAATCTCACTATGTGAAATGGAGCATCAATTTAAAAATGATTTAAATACACAGATTTTAATATTTAACAATTTTAACTACCTTATTAACAACGTGTTTATAAACTAAAAATTAATTTACATTGACTAAAACTAGACTACCCCTTTTATTTTTTTATGACTAAAACTGGAATATAAAATTTAGGATTTATGTCAACTAAAACATAATTAAAACTATTACGTTTTTAAATTCCCAAACAATAAAACATCACAGACAATAAAGCTGAACTACTGCTCAATTCACGCAAAACTCTGAACTTCTCCTACGGTTTACATCCAGGTTATCGGGGCCTTTAAAAGTACCATAAGTTAAATCTGCATACTCTTTTTTTGAATTGTCAGCACCTGCTTCCCCATTTGATGTTTCATTTCGAAGAGTCCTGGAATCACCAAAGATGTAATATTTAGCAGCCCTCATGCTCACCGAAGCTTACCCAGAATCCCAACTGTACCTCTTCACTACAAAGGATAAAAGCATACAAGGCTTAATCAATCCCATACAAGAGAAATCTTTTGAATAAAGAAACCCTTAATTGTTATCTGACTGACCATAGCAAGAACTTTTCTAAGTTCTTCTTCTACATGTAATTTGTCTTTGTTTGTATGCGCGTGTGCAAGAAGCGAGACGAAGTGTGAGTGCGTGAGTGTGTCGATGTGTGAGAGTGTTTGTGCTGCGAGGGCTTGTCTTTACTCTGGAGGTTCGGGATCTGTCTGCTCTGATGAAGACTGATAAATGTGACATCACTCTGTCTAAAGATCATTAAATGTCAGGTCCTGCAGTGGCAGCAAAATGTGCTGGCAGAAAGTCAATGGTGTGAAGTGGTGCATGTGTATGGGGGGTGGAGGGGTACTGAACACAAATGTTACACTGTTTGTCTTTTGAATCTTCATTTACATGTGTTTACAGAAATATAGTGTCATCTCCTCATCAGGCTCTCTTAGTGTTTCAAAGATAAAAACAGCAACTAAACACATTGGCCCAACAACCTAGTGGGCAGCTTCAGGGAGCAGACTATGTTGGCCGAAAGAGGCAAAACAAAATAACGAGTTAAAAACATTGAAAAACAAAATAACATTTCAGGAAACACTCCAGCAAATAAGAAAACAAATTCACAATTCAGAAAACACAACTACTAATTTGAAAGCAAAATGACAAATTCGAAATCGCCGCTGATTGGATGAGTCTTCTGTCAATTAAACTACTGAGAAAGTTACAAGGAAAGTTTGAAGCCCATAAATACAGCACATTACGACGGTGATGCAAAGATATTAAGTTCATGAGAGAAAAATTGTTAATTCCATTTCAGTACTTATATCCTTATTTTTTGTGTAAACTACAGAAATAGTTTTAAGCACTGTTTACTTGAGCGCTCGTCATGACTAACAGAAATGACATCCAATCAACGACAAATTTCAAATGATACAGTTAATTTCTATTTTGGTCCAAATGTTGTTGCGTTTTATGAAATGCTAATGAGTTTTTACATTTTTTGTTAAGTTTGTTGAATTGTTCTTTTTTCCAGAATTTGTTATTGTGTTTTATGAATAGTTAATTTATTTTTGAATTCGTTATTGTGTTTTCTGAATTGTTCATTTGTTTTCTTATTTGTTGGAATGTTTTCTGAAAATCTGACATTTCGATTTGCAATTGTGTTTTTTAGCTTCTAATATACATTTTTAACTATTGTGCTTTAATAATGTGAATTATTTTGCACAACTTGATGTAGAGTGAACGTAATGCGTTCTTTGCCAATTGGCTCTGATGGCATTTGTTCAGTTTTAGTCATTCAGATCCTTTTCTGAACTCATCAAGCACCGAAATCTTACAATGACAACTAATGGGCAATCTGTGCTGTTCAGCTAAAAGCATTCCAGAGACTTATATCTAACGCCAAATTTCATCCGTTGAGAATGCATCTTCATGCATTCCATGCACAATGGCTAAACAAAACCTGATTAAATAGCTTCACATACTTTTATTGCATGCTAAGTACACTATTAATATTCCAAAAATGAGGTGCTCAAGACTTTTTTAATGTCTGCTAAAGGCTGGAAAAATTGAATGCGGGCAACTGTTTATAGCGTTAGAAAGCGCCAAGGTCGAGTTAAGTAAATTGGATCTTAATTGTGGTGTTTAGTCAAGCATTGAATGCCAGCCCTTTGTCATGAATATCTTACATGGTCTTTCTGAATGCGAAGTGGTAGTGAATGAGAAGCCAACCAAGGGTATAAACAGTGATTCTGACCTTCATCTGATAAACCATATAATGACAAGAATTGGTTTTGGCTGCCTTAAATCTCCTTGTCGATGTGTAGCCGTTCCATACTCCTCTGAGACAGATCAGCCTGTCAATCAAACGAGAACAGGGAGCACATTAACAAGAGAAAGAATTGCTAGAAAAGAACACACACCTTCAGCTCTGCATGAGGAGAGTCGCACAAATGCTCTCAAGTGTAAGACAACAAATGTGAGACATACGGGGAATATGCGTGCCAAGGCGAAACAGATGTCTGATTCACAAAACATGGGGAAAAACAATCATTTCCCTGGTAATCATAATCTGTGGCGTTATCTTATAATCAGTTGTGGCATGCAATGAATAAACAAGAAGAAGCAATTATTCAAGCAGTTCATTCCCCAAGAGGCAAATGAATGAGAATATCAAATTACTCATTTATTGATATGTCAACAACCGACAAATCATAATAATATCACACAATCTGAAATAAACATTTTTTTTGGGTGCCCCTAATTGGAAAATCCTCTTCCTCTACACATCTAACCACGCCAGCTTCCTCCTTCTATTGGAGGGATGCTTGGTTGCCACGGCAGCAGTTTCCTGCACTGTGAATATGATGGGGTTGTGAGTGGAAATGACTGGAAGAACATTTGTACAGAGCGCTGAGTCAAGGCAGAACACAATGCACACGTCCCAGAGAGGAGAGAGGTGGAACAGCATTGTGTCTCCTGTGTTATATCTGCACAGTGACAGTCATTCCTAAAACCGATTCGACCCTGGAGTTTGACAAAATAAAAAGGATAATTTGCAAGGGAGGGTTTTACCTTCCAAATTCAGATCAGTGCAGGCCTCTGCTGTAGCTGGAAATTGAGGTTACTATAATTATATATTAATGTTTACAATTTTCTTTTCAAACCTGACATTAACTGAATTTACAGGATTAAAATCATGTGTTTGACTTGGTGCTGCTGTTATTTGGAATTCAAATGGTGAAAGGTTACTGTTATATTGAATCCGTATTCGATCCTTATTTTATGAAGTATATTTGATTAAACATGATTAACTACATTCACACATTTATGACCGAATATATCCATATTCAGCATTTATTCTTATAAAAGTCAAAAGTCAGTAAACTGTTGAGAAAAGTCAAATTTCATCTTAACATTGTCTATGTAGGTCTAAATGTTTTTTATAACAATGTTATATCTTTTTGTTTTTACTTTTTAATTGTCATTTGTGTCTTTTAATATAGATAAAGAATATCACATATTTATTTATTATTGTTGTTGTTGTTGTTGTTGTTGATGATGATGCTGTTGTTATATAAATATTATTTGTTATTAAATAATTTATAACACATACTTGTCCCTTGTAGACTACTACTGCACCCTTAATAACATTTAAAAGGCAGGATTTATTGTAAACAATGTCTTTGAATAACCTCATATGGTTGTGCTCCGCAAAATGAGCTACGTACCCCTGGTTCCTCCCACTGCCCTGTTTATGCCACACCCCTTGCTGGGTTATGCTGCTTGCACAAAGAAAAACCACCCTCTTCTGACTCCAAAAAAAAACACTTTTGGTCAAGGACATCCAAATACACACTTTCTTTTCATTGTTTATCTGATGCTTCTGCTATTGTTACACTTTCGGGTCAGTCAGCGAATACGTTTTTCATTGAGCTACATTAGCGGTTCATCTGATTGGTTCGTTTTCGAGCTTCGAGCTGTTTTGAGCTACCAGAAAGAAAAATAGGATTACACACACATGCATGAACCAATCTTAGTATGACTTGAGGTGGGTTTTTTATGAGGGGAAAAATGCTTAAACATGAAAGAAATGTCTGCAAAGTCAAGTTTACAAAATATGGCATCTTTAAAATAGTGAAATGGATATACCACTATGTGATTTTGTCTTAACCTTCTTTTATTCAAGTGAATGCAAATATTGACTGGTAATCAGTAGGTTCCTGGTTCAATTCCTGGAGGTGAATGTGGTGTGAGTGATGAAACATTCACTCTGTCACACCTTTGACAGCCACAACTGTGTCTCTCTTGAGCGAATGACAAGCTCCCTAGGAACCACAGACATGCATCCCTCTCCACTGCTCCGATGTTTGAGCTCACAATTTGTTTACTTGTTTGTTTGAGTTTGAGCCAGGATAAATGCAAAGCAAAAATTACCCAAATGGGTCCAGCATAATTGGTCTTCACTTTACAAAAACAACTAAAATCTTTGCTCTTAAATCTAGAAATGGTTAACTACATTGACAAGATAATGCTTTTGAATAAGATTTTACTCAAGCTATTAACTAAACTGTAGTTCAAATTCAGATTCATCTCCATCAACGAATTGACTTGCTGAAAATTTGCCTTGCTGTCTGACCATGAATTTTCTTTGCTTTGATTGGTGCGAAAGTCTGAACTCTTTGTCACTAGCGACAGTGATAAACAGCCATCCTACAGTTCACACCTTGATAACAGCAGTGTTTTGCTTTCACACTGTGGTTTGGCACATAACACAGGCTGAATATCAATTTGCATTCTTTCTGTAAAAGACATCTATTGAAGCATGCCTCTTTGGTGTCTTCAGTTCAGAATTTCCCTATCAATAGCATGTGAAGGTTTAAAGATAAATCTACAGTTATTGAATGTTGATGCACATTCAGATAGTACGGTTTTAATTTGCAGGATTAATTTACGGTTTTAAACAAAAAAAATTGACAAATAGAATCCATCAATTGTAAGTTTTCTAGCCCATGACACATGCAAAACACAAGGAAAGAATACATTTAAATGCAGTGAATTGCAAGATTTCTGTGGACCCTAAAGGGGATGCAATATTTAAAAATAATTGGTTAAAACTTCATGAACTAAATTAAAACTACAGATTAAATTAAAACTCCTCTGTTTGGCCCTGTTTTATAAAATGAGCCTTAAGTTCATAGTGTGTAATAACAGTTTTTATCACAGCTTTTATCCAGTTGAACACAGATTTGCCAAATTTGTGTTGGTCAATGCACCTGTTAATCAGCATTTCGCACAAGTTAAAGTTTTCATTTTTAGCTTTTATAGACTTTTAGACATCATTATAAGTTTTAAATACATCACTGCACAATTACCTCTTCAAGATCACTAATACCTGATTTGTTATAATCTGTGCCTAAAACCACCACAAAAAAAGAATTGTTCTAAGAATTTCAGTTAAGTATTTAATTGTAACACACTTAATATCTTAATATCTTAATTCTTAATATCTCATAATATTATTTATGTAATGTATAAAATCATGACGATAATGACAAATACTGTTGAAACATAATCATGTGTTCATATTGGGCTAGTTTAATCTGAATATACTTCTTAATCTTAGTGAAGTAACTTTTGTATATCAGTATTATATAACTAACCTGTCTCAGGTACACCTAACCATTGTAATTAAAAAACTATCCTATAGCATGGTGATATAGAATTTTATTTTTGAATATAGTACTTTGAATTGGAACATATTATTTAACTCAATCTTATTTGCAAGCAAATATAACAATTTGAAAGCAATGTTAATTATGTAAATCATGTATGTCTACAAATATGTCCTGTCAGTTTTGAGCAGAATCGAAGGAAGTATTTGTAGCAACAGTTCATTTAAAGGCTTAGCTCAAACAACAGCAACACAAAATGACAAACATCTCTAAAAAGGAGGCTCTGTTTGTAAAGTTAAGAGGAGCTTTTAGCTGGAATTCCTCGAGGACACTACCTGACTGAGCGGGGCCAATAAGACCTCAATCGTTTTGACTCCGGAGATGGACAGAGTATTGACCAGCTGAGCTAGAGACTGCCCTTCACCCCAGGCAGTCTGAAGTATGGATAAAGGGGAGCACTTACTCTTTTCCATGGGATTCTTAGCAGGGTTGAAGAAGCTGTGCGCAGCATGCTGAAATTCTCTTGATAAAGTCGAACCTGTGCTTGCTAACTTGACAGAGTTTCTATCTCAGTCCATCCTTTCTTGTGAGTGGTATCCAAAGGGTTTGAACCTGAGAGGCTTTGGAGGCTCTAGAGTATCAACAAATGAAGGGGCCTACAGTCTTTTTTGTGCATGACCCTTGGCTAATAAATCATCTTTCCGCAACGGAGAATTTAGAGGAGTGAATTAAAATTTCATAACCACGAGTGGTGCTCAACTAAAATGATTTCCCCATTACTAAAAGAAAGCCTTGGAGCATTTCCTGAAACAAGGTATTGTTTTTTTATACTAGGTCAAACGTCTAGAGCATTTACCACTACTCAAAAAATACATCATATTTTATTAAGTGATGACTAAATGTATTGTGTATGAAACACAGATTTCAGCAGTTTCTCTTTTTAAGATTTTAATAATAAAGAGAATGACTATAATTTGTGTTGCTGCATGAATTATAATTCTTTTTTTTCTTAACTTTAAACTATTATGGGTTACATGAACTTCATAATAATAATACCTTCAATTTATGTAGCACTTTTTCTGGACACTCAAAGACGCTTTACAATGATCAGAGCAGTATTCATTCACCCCACATTCACTCTGGTGGTGATAAGCTACCTTGGTAGCCCTCCGCTCCCCTGGGGGCAGTCTGACAGGACATGACTACCATTCTGCGCCTGTGACCTCCTGACCACCTCCAAAAACACTCCACCAGTCACACACATCCATACAGGGCAAGGTGGGTGAAGTGGCTTGCCCAGGACCACAACGGCAGAATGGACCTATTCAAAACCACCAACCTTCTGGTTACAGAACAACCAACTCCACCACTTTCCACTCATTGGGAGCATTACAATACATACACAGACAGATGTTCACCAATATAAAAGCACATTTATAAATTGTAATGGGTTGGTTATTTTTTTGTTTTATTCTATAATAACAACCTGTTTTATGGGTGATATGGGCATTTTGTTTTTAAATGCCTGGCAATCTGATGCACAGTGCCGGTCCGGTGAAATGAGACATCTCCTGCATCATTTCTGGGGAAATAACATGTCATCCCCTTTTTTGCCCTGAGCAGAATTTGTCAAGTGGTATGACATTAAACTGGCATGACAGGTCCAGTGACATGTTGCTGGTTGTTTTGCCGATGTCAACGAACAATTTCCTCAAACCTCACTGGAGCGATGCATTACTTCATGTGTCCCTCAGCCGAGTTCTCATCACTGGTGCTGCATATGTGGAGGTAATAAATTGGCTGAACATGATTCAATAATGGGGAAATGAAAACAGGACAGCCGGTCTGTGGCAGGTTGGTAATCTAGATTGGAAGAAATCCAGGAGTAAACAGTTGTTGTTTGAATTGATTGACTTGTCTTGGAATACGACACCAGAACAGAAAATATTGATAACAGACTTTAAAGTGCCCTGATTGTTTACAGTTCCTTTTTTTTATTTTATTTTGTTTTTCAATTTTGGAAGGTTAAATTGATGCAATGCTTCCTGAGCAATGTAAATTAGTGAAGAAATGTGATGGTTCTCTATGACAGTCTACAATGAATTCATTACAATAGATTAATTGACCTCGTCCCTATACTTGTTACAGCTTCAACTTCATTCTTTGTCATTTTTGTTTCATGTTTGAGGTTGAAACTAAAAATTTTTACATTATTAATCATTTACACTTATAAAATCCTTTCTGTTTTAAATGTATCTTTTTTGTTTTGTTTAATCAAGGCAATTTAGTTGACAATTATTGAAACAGACAAATGTAGTTAATAAACATACACACAACCCTCATTCATTCACATTTATACTCTATGGAAATTGTTTTTTCTCAATTCACTTAATATCGCATGTCTTTGGACTTGTGGGGTAAACCGCCACACACGAGGTAAACCCACGTGATCACGGGTGAGGAACATAAAAACTCCACACAGAAATGCCAACTGACATAACCGAGGCTCAAAACCAGTGACCTTCTTGCTGTGAGACAACCATGCTACCCACTGCACCATCTGACGCCCACAACTGGATTTTTGTAAAGGAAAAATATCTATTGATGTACTTTTAAACTTTGGATTTTCTGCAGATATCTAGTTTGTTAAAATACATTTTCAAGTTTTCAAGATAACACAAATTTGAAACATCGAATTTAATATTTAAAAATTCTAACAGCTTGTGATGACATAGCTCGACTGCCTGTTCTTGCCTCATCACCCTAAGCCACAGGTGTCAAACTCAATTCCTGGAGGGCCACAGCTCTGCATAGTTTCGAGCTAACCTTAACTGAACACACCTGATTCCTTCATAAGCTACTCTTGGCTTGTTTAATGCTACTCATGTCTCTTGGAATATGATTGGAACAAAAACCAGCAGTGGCTGCGGCCCTCCAGGACTGAGTTTGACCCCTGCCCTAAGCTGATCATTGTTCTTAGTAAAAATCTTCCTTTGTAAACAGAGACTTGTGTTTTATGTTTAGCATGTGATCTGTGAAGAAGAGGTTTGAAATAATTGACACTAATAATTTCTACTTATTTTGTCATTGTTTTAATGAGCAAGCATACCCAGAGAGCTATGTAGATGTGGTGCAACCTGATTGGTCACCCAGGATCGGTCCACCTGGGAAAAAGGGGTTATTGTGGGCTGTTGAATATGTATACTTAGCTTATTGAAGTTTAATGTTGTTGTTAAGTGTTATGTGATGTATGTCAAGTGTATGTGTGACTTTTAGTGAATATTGTAATCTGTTGATTACTGTGTGCTACATTTATGTTAATCTTGTTTGCAGCCTTTTTTTATGTAACCCGTGATTGGTTTCATCCAATCAGGCTGGGTAATCAGGGCATGTATAAAAGGTTGCCATTAGTCCGGTAAAGTGGAGGAGAGAATACAGTGAGTCCATGCCAGAATGCTGTCTTTAATAACCACATAGAGACTGAGAGAAGGAGTCTCCATTGGAAATGTTTTGGACCGATATCTCTCATTAATCCCTGTGCTCGCTGTCTACACTCACTGTGCTCCCTGCTTATGTTAAAGCATAGTGAAGGCATCCTGCTCAGCTATTATTAGCTTGGGCTCTTCTACTTCCTGAGGGAGTTCATTTAAGGTTTTTGCTACAATGCATTTTCATTTAGTTTTTGTTAGGCCAGCATATGTTTTATTAGATTATTTTTGATTGTTTATTGGGTTGTTTTGTTTTTTCACGTGTGGTTTACAAAAAAAGCTCTCTGCACTGCAAGCTACAGACTCCAGACCTTTGAATTTTATCTTATGACCCTCAGAAAATGTCTCACATTACAACACAGCTGCACAACTGTTTGGCAACCATCTGCTCTGTCCTGTTAATGACCCCTGACCTACAAAATCTCAATTGTGCAGTTTGAACACCTATAAATAATTATGCTTTTAAAACATAATTTTTTTCTTCAATGTCATATGTTGAATATTTACGTTATGACATTTAAGTTCACATAAAGAAATTCTAATTCAAAACATGTTTTAATGACATTTAATATTTGGTTTCATTAAATTACGAATGTAAATAATTATAATAACAATTCAAATGCTAACTGTTTTGGCATATATCTAGATCCATATTTGTATATTTCTTGACTAAAACAAAAAAGATGTGCTGTTAACTTAAATCTTAAATGTCATAAACTAATGCACCTATGATGCTTTAATAACATGTTTAACCGTCATTTTTTCATTTAAACATTCTTTCTTTTTTAACCTGAGAATACCAGGAAACTTACACATGCTTAAAAAGATGTCGAGGGCTACAAAGTGACCTACTGGCCCTAATTTGTTCCGCTCTGGAGGTCAGTGCACCTACCCCTGCTATCACAGCAAATCAGCCTTCAACACATTGCATCATTATTCACTGGAGCATACATCACACGCAGTCTTTTCAACAGTAAGACATGAATGCTGACTTTTTAGCATCACATAGAAAGTAGGATGGCGGAACTTTAAGGAGAGAATGAAGGCAACAGAAAAGTACAAACGGAGCAAGTTTGCTGCTTTGGGGAGTTGACTATGCAATTACACACACTACCATAGAGGGAAGTGCACTAAAAGCTTGGCAATGTGTTCTGAGAGAATGTGTCGGAGCGATAAGGTATCACAACAATGCTCTACCCCATAATCCAGACCTCCCTAGACTGATTCCAGCTCTTGCTTTTTGATCCTTGTAAAGTGTTCTGTCTTAGTGCCTGTCCCTGGATGGCAGAGTAAATCTGTTCTGTTAGTAGAGCGTTTCAGAAGAAATGTTTAACATCTTGTCTTTCTTTTTGCTGTTTCGCAGGTCCAAATCCCCTCTGACCTCAAGTTGTTCTCTATTTCATCTGAATGCCTTTTTTTCTTTACGCCGTTTAACATTTTTCACGTTGAGTTACTGTTAAGTTCTCCGTCTCCCTCTGTCACCAGTTGAGCTTGACACAGAAGCTGTGGGTGAGAGTTAGCAGCTGTGTGTCTTTCTCTGTTAGCCTGATGAATAACTGTGGAGCTTGTGAAAAATTGATCACAGCTATTAGGATTACCGCTCTTTCCAACAAGAAACTAAATGCGGTTTTCTAAATGTTACTGTTAACATTATGTTTGAGCCCTAAACGCTGGAATGCCCTGCTCTTGAAAATTTGCCAGTCAGCTTCACTGTCCATTTATTAATCAGCTCTTAACACTCGCCTGCTTTCCCATGATTTTAACTCTGTTTACAATTTGTAATTAAAAAAATATTACATATTGTTTTAATCTTTAGGGTTTATGTTGCTGTTGCAGTTTATTGTTTTACATGCTTTTAACTTTTTACAGTTTATGCTTCATCACTGATTTTAGATTTTCTGTTAGAATTTTTTGTCTTCACTGAAATGTGGAGCACATTGGTCTGTGAGTGTTTGTGCTATACAAACAAATTTGACTTGGCTAATAAAATCCATGAAAATTGTAGAAACTAATGACAGAAAATAAAAAAAATGTCATTTAGTTTTTTTTTTTCTCTGAGGCAAACGGCATTTCCATAAATGTAAAAACTTAAATTTCCAGAACATTAATTAATTTTATGTATCTGAGTTATTATTATTATTATTATTATATTATTATTTTTTTTTTTATTATTATTATTATTATTATTATTATTATTATATTATTATTATTATAACTTTCTGCATTTCATAATCTTTAAGTATATTGTATTTTTTTCAAAGTCATTTTTGTAAGATATTTTTGTCTAATGAGCAAGGACAGAGACAAAGCAAACCAGGAGAGTGAGAAGCAGAGTAGAGACAGATGCACAAACATGCTCAAGAGCTCCACAGCTGTGGTTGTTGAAGATAGAGAGCAAGTGTTTCATCACTCACCGCCGGTAACCCTCTGATCACGAGTCCATCTCCTTATCCACCAGAACACATCTGCCCCCTATCTGTTCAAATTTAGTGTCAACTGAAAAAGTATTGTATATTCACCTGAAGTTATTCAACGCGACTATGTGACTTATTTAGGCAGAAACATGTCATTTAACCATGTATTTCATAAAATAAGTGAAAGCTTATACCTTATTCAATGATCAACAGAAACAGAAGATAACAATAGCTGGCAGGTGTTCAGGATCCACCTGTTCAATCAGCACCCCAGGATGTAAAACAAGTTTCAAAATAAAATTAAAAAATACCTTTAAATCATGAAATTATTTATTCTGTAAAAGGAAAATTTCAATTGTTCTCTATTTGTACTAACAATTTTACAATGTAGCATCTTGTACTGTGTTTTTGTAGTTACCTATTTACCCAGTAAAATCCAAACAACCTTTTAGTTATCCCCTTTGGACCTGTTTGCATATGTTTTAGTCTCCATTGAAATGAAAATTTGGATTTGAATGTCCTTGTCTGGAACCTGCCGTTAGAACTCAAACTTCAATGCTTTAAGTTTGCTTAAGTTTAAATATGCATTATGCAATTTCTCAGTCAGTCTTGTCATTTTAAATCCCTCAAACAAAGACAAACATATATTTCCCAAATCTACAAATTTAGTAAATTATATCTGCAGCAACCTGCATTTGGTCTTCCCTTTGTATTTGCTAAACATAAAGAATAAAACATTTTTCCAATTTAGAAGTTAAACAAGAAAGCTTGATGCAAGAAGGTGCATACCTGGAGATTTTTCCTGGGAATATCACATGATTAAATGTCATTTCATCAAACTATAAGAAACTCTTTTGTTTTTTAGAGACCTTTCCAATAATCGCTTCCATCTGCATATGGTCTGTAAAGGTCTGTAGCCTTTACTTATAGTGGACCATACACAGTCGCGAAAGATTCAGCACAAGACTAGAATAAGAAAAAGCCTCAAAACAAGCAAGTGAGTCAACAGTGGAATTAAAGCCCATCTGCTTCAGCTGATTTATCACAGAGGAGCTGAGAGAGAGACAAGAGCAGAATTAGCAATGCAAATACAGGCCAAGGATCAGCTAAAGTACAAGGGAAAGGACATGGTGTGTGATGGTAATAATAAATTTGACTCTCGGTTCGGTGCCACATGAGGACTGCAGCCACTTATAGAGCCGCTTCAATAGCAGTCACAGAATATCATTTTTCATTCAATTTCATCCAACAGTAATAATAGTTTACCTGCATGAAACCCATTCACCGTTCGCGGAGTATAGCACGGCAGTGAGCAATCTACATTTTTGTGGTCAAGATTTTTTCTAGCTGACTGTGAGTTTGTCTTCTTTATGTGTTTGTTTTTATAAAGCATCTGGAAGAAATTTCTTTTAGAGAACTGTTATTTTAAGCTAACTCAATCTTTCTGATGAAAACAGCTGGCAAATGCTAATTTAAAATTCTCATTCAAATATCATGCAAATGTAATATTTCTATTATTCTTATTAAAATTCAGTATTAATAATTAGTGTTATTTGTTTTAGATATTTGTTGTGTTTTGTAAAAAAAATATTAACTACAGGGTATGTGCAGTTTTTGGAGATGATAAAAGAATAAAACATCTTCGGATGGCAGGAACTCATTTAAATAAATATTAGGCTTTTCATTGTTCAGAATTCATTTACAGAATGAGTTTTCATAAATGTAACAATGTTAAGGTTTACCTGCATGATATATTCATATTCATGAATGATACGTTTTAGTAGGAATTGCTGCTGCTTCTCAGTTAGAAGCTGGCTGTTGTAAGGCTAGAAAGGGGTTGAACCAAAGCTCTGCACCAAAAGAACATGTTCTTACACCAAAGGTGATCTTTAAGGATAAAGAAAATAGTTAGATTACAGTCATTTGTTCTAGGTTTCAAACATATTTCTCAAGGGTCAAGAGTCACCAGTAACATAACATTGCCATTGAAAGTAAATGACAATGTGCACCACAATACAAACAAGACAAGCTAGAAACCCAGGGGGTAGGGTAATGTTGCATGAGGTTGAATTTTTAAATGTCACCAACCCCTCTATACCAACCAGACAGTTTACCCCTAGCATTAATCTTCTATATCTCACATTAGGAAAATAGTTAAGACACAAGGACAAGGGGAACACTAAATGATGATACTGACCCCTCCTTAGCAACCAGACTGTTTGACCTACAGAAAACTCTCTCTCTCTCTTTCTAAAAACATGCTGGTTGTGTCTTATTTGAGCATCAAATTGTTGAAACTATTAAACTATGATTTACCCTGAACAGGTTTACTTTAAACAGCCTCAAGCTTTTAACTTTCCTAAATGGCTAAAGCTTTATTAAACTTTTAAAGATTGGTTTGCTCAACCCAATAAAAGTTTCCTTTTTAAACTTTAAAATCTAGTTTTTATTCAAATCATTTTCCAGGTAAAATAAATTGC
This sequence comes from Danionella dracula, assembly GCA_900490495.1. Lineage (NCBI taxonomy): Eukaryota > Metazoa > Chordata > Actinopteri > Cypriniformes > Danionidae > Danionella > Danionella dracula. The sequence continues at coordinate 4,030,533 of UELW01000744.1, forward strand.
TTTATTTCCTTGCTGTTTTAGTGATTTGGGGAAAATACGATCTTATGATGGCCTGTGGTCTTAATTTTCCCTGTCTTACCCAGTTCACCTTATTTCTTTATGATGCTTATCCTTTAATTATTGCTTGGAGTGTAAAGCTCTCGCTGCAGGTTTTTGTTTGTGTGTGTTTATAGTTTTAATTAAAGATGCACAGATTGACTGGCCAGGGACAAGAATTGGTTGGGTTATGTTTTTTGGTGTTTTCCATGGAACATATTTCCTTAGAGGAGTTAAAAGTCTGTTGTAATACTAAATATCAGTCATTTGAAGTTAACCAAGAGAAGTACCAGAGCTCAAAACTGGGGACTGTTCTTAATGATAATATATCTGAGAAAATAAAGCATGAGGAATTTTTTTAAGAAGTAGTTATAAAGGAAAGAATACACAATTAACCAGTAGTTGCTCATTTTATAAGTTAAAAACATGACACACTGTGCACTTTGGGTTCTTGTAAACATACACTGTTAGAAAAAATTAACAAAAACAACAGCTAAGAAAAGTCAAGTCTGTGCACCCCTTTAGTTTCAATATATTGTGTATATAAATGTATATATGAAATAAAATTATATTGATTACTCTCTTAGGGAATGAATGGAGCAAAGCTTTTAATTAACACAATTCTATCACCAATTGAACAGAACGGTTGAAATGAAACAAAAATCCTATTGATTACCACCCTATAAATTCTCATTAGAAGTCTCTAATTACCTAAGAATTCCACAAGGGAAAATGTGTTTTTTTCTTCGCTTGTCTTTTTTGAAGATTTCTAGTCTCAGCAGACTCCTCATTGTTACTGTAAATTAAACAATGGGGAAACAAGAACCGGTCTTCTCAGTGATAATTAGTGAATAGATCATTCATGAAGCCGGCACAGTAGGAATCTGCTTTGATATCTCTTGGCTGATCGTTAATTTCAGCACGGCTTTATTAAAACGAACTACGCTCAATGAATAGGATCGTCTCTTGGAATCTTCAGATTTATTTAGCTTTAATTGCTGCTTAGCAGTAAAAAGGAAACACGATCTAGTTGATACATCCCCATTATTTGACAGTCATACTCAGGACATGTTTATTCTAGATCATTCACTGCATCTTTCTGAGTGTTTACCGTGTCCACCTTTGCATCGATTGTCATCTAAAAAGATAAGAAGGATTTTTATGGCAGTGGATTATAGGTCTTTGAGTTTCAATTTTAGTGAAGTGCTTCTGTAAGTCTGTTGCTATGTTACACTGTATTACAATTCTGCATGCAATCAAGTATTCTGTTCGGTTATAGGGGGTATGATGAGTTAAAATAAAATCAAAAGCAATCACAGTAAAATCATGATAATGATGCTTGATATGCAAGTTCTATACATCTTACTCCCAAAGATTTCTTAGAAATAAGCCAAAATCATGCTTTATTGGAGCCGAGGATTCTGTAAAAGAACAATAGCATCCAGTGAGCCATCAGACTAAAAACAAAACTGTTTCAGTCACATGAACCAAAAAAAAATCTTGCTCCGTGGTAAATTGCTCCAGATCCAAAACATTTTATTTTTTTCTCAGGAAAACACTCTAAGAAAAAACAGTGATGTCAAATATCACTTTTTTTCATGTAACGAACCAGAGAACTAAAATATAATTTTGAAAGTTGCTTCTAAATAGTACCTTTGGAGACTAGTGCTAAATTGCACCAAAAAAAGGTTCCGCTATGAGCCACAGAACCAGACTTGGTGCTAAAAAGCACCATTTTGTGTAAAAATACATTTTATGTAAAAAGACATGCATTTTGTTCTTAATTTTTTCCCCATTTTTAATTAGGACCAAATGCTGTATTTTTTTAATGCTTAATTTATCTTGAATAAAAATGTGTTAGTAAGATGAACTTCTTAAACTCATGTCTCACCTTTTATTGAATGTTTTGAAATATGTCTTGGCAAAAGAGTGTCAATATCATCTACTGCAGAGGGAAACTGAAAATAAAAGTGCTACTTACTTAAATCATAAGTGCTTCTTGGACAAATTGCTTTCATGCTCTTTTATCATGCTTTGGTTTAAAGCATGTTAACTTCTTGCATTGAAGAGCTAAAGCGCAGCATCTAGCGACAGTTTGCTGTAATAATACTGAGTGAGAACAGCTTCTAGTGAGGCGGTGATTAATGAATTGATGAATGGGGGGGTTGATGACCTGTTTTGATCAGATTCCTCTGCGCAGATCTGCAGGTCGCCTCTGTGCCTTCAGCAGAAGCTGGCTTGATACCGGCTCAGTAGCTGCTTAACCACTGTCCTATGTGCAATCAACATGCTAATGAAGCTCCCCAGCAGTTCCTTCTGCCACACACGACTGATTACAACCACTACAGTGAGCAGACTGACCAACTGAGCACTGCTAGCCCTTCCTTTCTACAAAAGTTGGAAAAAAAGATGAGAATGAAAATAAAGATTACTTACTCTTTCTTGTTTTCCCGCATTGTACATTTGCGCTCATTTGAAACACTATGTAGTAGGGCTTTCTAGAAAAGTGTGTGTATATCTGAATAATTTGTCTGAACAAATTTAGTGAAACATTTTTGCTTTTATAAAATTTTTTCTTTTTTGTGATTTGTTTTATTGACTAAACAAGTCTGCATTAGCAATGTTTTACTTAATTAAAAAGTAGATGTTAACACACTTTGGCCTTTTTAGATTACAAGATGGGAAGTGAATGGGAGGGATAGGGATTGTGGGAAAGAACGATGTGCCTGGACTCTTAAAAGTGAGAAGTGTTGTATCTGAGTAAGAATGTATTTCTTGAAAAAGTACATTTATGGATCATAAGTGAGATTAAAGCACAGGTCCCCCAAAGAGCAGCTGTTCAGTGTGTTATGCTCACTAACCCCTAAAGTACCGACGCAGACATGTTAAGACATGTTGAGACATGCTACAACTCAATAATCATATCAGGGTAAAATACTGAGTACAATAATAATCCATACTATTAATGCTTTAATCCAAATATTTTTTAAAACAATCTTGAAAAATGCGATCGTTGTATTTTTTTTATTAAGTTTCAGAATGAATACATAATAAACCTTTAAAAATTCAATCTGAGATCACAATGCATGAAAATAACAAACCTTTTTATATTGATTAGGAAAAAACTGAACCAAATTTAAGTTCACTATATTCCTTAATTTTTTTATTAGAACTTAAAAAAAGTTTCAGAAAATTTAAAGACAACAATGATTGTAAATAGAGAATCATTTTGGGGAAAAAACTCTTTAAATAGCCATCAAAACTGCAGAAAGCGTCAGAAAACGGTATGGATGATATTATTTATCATGTGAGAGTGTGCGTGTGTGTATGCGTGTGCATGTGTGCGTACACATTTTTGTTGTATTTTTGCATTTCTAATGCATTTAATTACTGTATTACATTGATGAGTTCTGTGCCAACTCACACTATATAAAAATTCTGATTATGCAGCAATGCAACATATTTTAAAACATTATAGTAAAACTGTATAAACCTACATTATTATTTTTAGAGTACAGTTTATGAATACACAATATATATTGTCGAATTAACCAGTAGACTAAATAGTACTTAAAATAACATGTTATACCATTTAAAAAGGATTTGAAATAATGAAAGAAACACTTTTTTTAGATGCATTCATTTTAAGTCTTCATTGATTAGTTTGTCTTCTTTAATTGTCTATATCTTTTTTTCCCTGTCAACATTTTTAAATATGTGATTAAAGCTTCCAGAAAATGAGATGAGAACATATTTGTTATTTACTATTTGCAGCCCTGAGCATGAGAATTGCACAGATGACTGTCTTCATTCATTATGTCTGATGAGAGCGGATGAACCAGTGATTGACGTGTAATCTCGATGGAATTCTTTCAACACCCACATCATTTGGCTCTGTCCGGTGCTGTATTCAAGTGTGTAATTAACATCAGCTCATAAACAGCAACACTAGGGTAATAATTGTTGGTGACTATTCATTTCAGATTTCAATGTTCTCTCCATAATTACCCTATTGACATCTTACAAACTCCTGACTGTATTGCAGCTGAAAATGCATCATATCATAAGAGTAATTACAAACCGAAGCATATTTTTAATGCATGAGTGCTGTGGATATTCAGCTGTTTGACTGCAGAGAGTTATTAAATATTAGTTTGAGAACCAACACCTGCATTATTCTATAATAATTGGGCCGGTAGTATGTATGACAGTATTTGCATTTGCATCCGAACCTCTCCTGAACCTAGATATTCCAAGAGGAATCTTTGTAAATGTCAATGACGCCCTTTGGGAAGCTCCAAATACATGTTTATGAAAGATTAATGATGTAATTTGCAAGTAATAGGTGATGTTTAGGCTGTATTAGAATAATGAAGTTCTCAGCTGTGTGTAAAAGCCATTAATTAATCATTATTGTGGGTCTAATTCAGTTACACAGAGAAGTGTCAAATCTGACCCATAAATAATGAGAGATGATGAAGTAAATGAAAAGATTTGCATTGCTTTCTTACACAAGGTCATGATGGCAGTCAATTAAAAGGCTCAGAAGACAACAGTAAATGTGTACTTTGTCTGAAACATTTTATAACATTATTATAAGGGCTAGATGTACAGTTATGTCCTTTTCAAGCCTCATTCTACAACAATGAATCATGTACCAATGTATGTATGACTGATTAACTTTCTCTAGTAAATTCTGCAGTTGTGTCAGTAATCATGTCTCCGAGTAATTATTGTCCTTAACAAGTGTTAAACTAAGTTATGAAATGAAGGCATACATGCGTTGTGACGGCTATATCCTACTACAATACATCCATCCAACAACTACATCCCTCTAGCCATGAAGAAGCTCATACCACCATGTTCTGTTCACACAGCTACTCCTGTCTTGCAGCAAGTGAAAAATCAAGTTCAGATTGGCTCAGACATGACAGATTCACAGAGCAGAGAAAGAGAGAAGGCTCCGAATCACTGAACTGTTACTTAACAGATTTTCTCAGAATTGAATGGCCGACTCTTGGGTTAATAGACCAAGACACTTCTGACCTGATGTAACGTAGCTTCAAGTCAACAAATATCAAAAGGAGGGTCAAGACTGAAGTGACATGTCAGAGCGGTGAAAAGAAGCTGAGGTCACGTAAGTGTGAAGTCAATGGTGATGGAGACTGGAGAGTTTGTTTCCGATATTGGCTTTTACGGCTTCTCTCAATGATGCATAAGAAACGTCAGGAAAAATGACTAAAACAGCAGCAGACAGAGGAAACTGATGTTGACTTTACAAGTAGCCTCATTGATTTTGATGGGCAGTCAGATGCAAACCTTTGCTTGATGGAGCAGGGTTGAAAACAGTGTTGACTGGAGGAGATTGGCAGCAGTTCAATTGACAGACTCTGTGTTTTTTTTTTTTTTTCAAACCAGACCTTACTCAAATACTGGGTTGTGATCATGAATTATGGCTCCATGGAACAGCTTGCTGATTGCCGTTGTTTCTGAATACACTTTTTCCTGGGGTTTCAACTAGGATGCTTGCAGTCCAAACCTGATTTTCTTTACAGACTTCCAATATTATTTTCATGGTAATTTAGAAAAGTGAGAGTTTGAGTTCATGAATTTATTATTTCAATCAGTCATGCTGTTCTCTGTGGGGTTGTTGAATAGTTTAAAAATCCCCAGACATACTTCATGCTTAAAAGGTGGTTCAACGGAGAGTGTAGTTTAGCTGCAATAAAACCGAGCTGAAGATGGTGCTTCATTTGGGCAGAACTCATCTGTCGCTTCTTCTCAGTCAGTAGCTGTGTTTGTGTACAGTCTGTTTATTTTAATTACCAGTGGAGAAGAGTGTACAGGCTTGATTGCTTTCACACTGAAAACACCACTGATTAAAGGAAGCCAGTGCGCTTTTGATAGATCTACCCTATCGGATTTTGATTCATGCCATCGGCTGTGGCTTTAAGTGGTGTTCTTTATGTGCTCAGGGTAAATAGTTTGTGTACTAATGAATGGCAATTTTGGCAAGACACTCTATCCTTTCAAACGGTGACTCCAGTCAAATAAACCCAATGCACCAGGCAGACACAGAGATAGTTCTACTGGGACTAACTTAAGAGTTAATGCAGTACTGTTTGCTTACATAAACTTAGCCAGAAACCTTTAACCATGGATTACATACAAGTCTCGGAATAGTGTCAATTTCAACTGACCACATTAGCTTCTTTCCTCCACGACAACTGAATCATTTTTATATTTGAAAAAGATTCCATGCTTGAGCTATGATTGTAACTCCATGTCTGAAATCTACATGTTGGGATAGGTCTCATGTAGTTCCATACATACAATAATTATTTGAAAATCAGTCATGTGTCATAGCCCTGACCCACTGGCAACTTAAACAGCAGTTTCTATTTGTTTTGGAAATGTAACTTCTTCTGTGGCAATATTATATCGAGTGTTATAGTTATTAAGGGATAAAACACTGATGCAACATCAGTGACCAGATATGTATCTATCCATATCTGTCCGTATACTTATCTGTTTGTGTTTTCACTGTAATGTGACTGTACTTGTATTACATTGCATGCTGACGTGCCCTGTACTTTCATCTTGTTGTAAGGTGACCTTGAGTGCCCAGAAAGCCTCAAATAAAATGTATTATTGTTTTTATTTGTCCATAACACAGACCACATAATTTTATTGGACCCCACAGCTTAAGGGGCCCAATGGTATGGTTATATTTTTATTTAAACATTAATGACAGTATTACAATTCGAAAACTTTTGTTTACATAAATTCACTCTTCAGATGCTCTTTCATTTTGCCCTGGAGTGTCTTGCCAAGTTGGTTAAATAATCTCACTTCCAAGTTGGTTAAATAATCACATCTCTCATCTCCAAATCTGGTTCTTTGTCTGGTAACCTTAGAGGAACCGATTCGGTGGCATTTCCTCCAAGTCTCTAGGTGCTATTTAGATCCAAACTTTAATGGTGCTATTTTGACCAATCACATTTAGAACAATTGATTTTTTATGTGGAAAAAGTGTTACAAGACACTTTGACATAACCAAAATGACCCACAGAGAACCACAGAAGTGCATATGTGACTCCAAATATGTTTTTTTCTTGACTGTCACTGGCTCTGAATGTGGTTGGTTCTAAAGGTCCCCCTGTGATTCTGAGCCAGAGAACCAGTTCTGGGGCTGTGTGGCACTATTGATTTAAAGATAATCGTATTCATCTTTTTTCTCAGGGAGGGAGAGTATTAAACAGTAATGAACTAATAACAAAAGAAGTCGAATTATCAGAACAAGCCGCTTACTGAAAAAGCTGAGTCTGCACTTCCATCTGCAACAGGCAGATATGAAGAGTCTGCACCAGCATCCGGAGTTGAGTGAAACCTTTCTCACAGATCAGGATTTAAAGCTTTGTAAGAAAAATCTGGCCAACAAAGATGTAATGATGTTAAGAGGGATCCCATTCAGATCAAAATGTTTTATTTCCCTCAAAATCAATGGAAAATCAAAGTTGCAATATTATTTCAAATGCACCACAATCTAAGCTGTAGGCTTACAACCTAGACAAAATTAACAGATTATTTCTTATAGCTACAATTTTTAGAACACTTTTGAAGATGAAATATTAATTGTTTGATTTTGAGATAATGCTATTTGCTTGGGGCCCTGATAAAGTAAGCATGCCAAGGAAACTCAGTATCCTTTTTTCTAGAATACAAAAATATTATATTTAACTGTTATTTTAAAATAATGCAACATACTCTTAGTTGTAATAACTTTGTCCTCAGATTAATTCATTTATATAAAATATTTCTATAAGGCATACATATAAATGATTCTTGCATTTATAAATGTCCATAGACATAAAGAGCCTAGAGGACAAAAATTGTGATTCTAAAGCAGTGATTTTTTTCTCTTGTGCAGCAGTTTTGGGCAGATACTTGACATCTACATGAGTGACAGACAAACAGTTTCTACATCTGCAAACATCACAGTAAACATATTAAATACATAAAAGCATTAGATTGATGAAATAGTTGGTTGACATTGTCTTATTTCAATTTGAACATGGTAACAATGTAGCCCAGTGTATAATTCTATAATTAGTGAAAACTACATTTACATTTGAGTTTCTAAAAATGCAAGTCTTTTTAACTTTACTATGTATTTTTTACAGGGAAAAAAACACATTCAATCGCATTTTATCCTATATGTCTTTAAATATAACAACTTACATTAAAAAAGCAAAAGCATGCTTTTTAATTTTCCTAAAGCAACACCACAAACATGGTGAGTGAATGATGCAGAATGTCAGAGAAACTAAACTTGGACTGAATCTAATATTACCCTAATTCCAAGCGATTTCACCTTTTGCCTGCAAGACTAATTTACACAATTCATGACTCAGTCCACTCTGTCTTTTCAAAGCAAACACTGAATGACACGTGGCGACAGGTTTTCAAACGCTATCTATCGTTACTGGCCTGCAGATGAAGCGTGCGTCAGAGAGATGACAAAGGACATTTGTCAGAATAATAAGGGTGAGGTTTATTTGCCAGGCCGGAGGCAAGGTGAGCTGCAGACTGATCATTAGTGCTTTGGCCATATCTGGACGTCTCGAAATGTTCACTCAGCTCCAACACTCATCTGTCTGCTCGTCCTGGAAAAGTGCACTGACGCTGACCTCTAATTTTGCAACGTGTCCAAGTTCCTCTGATTCTTCCTGTTAGGTGAAGGACAAATTATAGTATGGTGATAGATGTTATTTTGATTTTAATTAATGTAACTGCAAGGCGAGTTATTTGAGGTGTAAATATATTGTGTTCAAATATTTGTTATATTTTAGGTGAAGATGATCATCAGTAACTAAAAGCTTTAGAAACATATTATGATGACCAATAATCTATTTCACTTTTCTCTTGAAAAGAATTCTCCAGAATGAAAGGCAGAAACCATTTAACACAAACTCAACCCCTTATCCCACTCAGAGTCTTCTGGATTGAGAGAATCAAGATAGAAGCTTGAATGTCAACAAAAATATATGGATTTTATAAATATAGTCAATTGAAACTAAAATATTCTCAAATCTGTATTACTTTTGAACATATTTAAAATGTAAAAACAGTACTATTGTCCAGCATGTTTAGATACAACAATAAGTCAATGTAAACACATTGCTAAAATAGCGAGATTATGCAGAATCCCAAAACGCAACCTTGAAAAGATAAAGATCAGGCCTTTGTCAACTGAGCACACAACCCTTATAGCTTATGTTAAGTCAAATCACTGACGCCTGCTTACAAAACAGTAATGGGATATGCCCCCATCTACCTTCGCAAGCTCTTACAGTCCCACATCCCCATCTGAAGCTTTCATTCTAAGAAAGAGCAGCACCTTGTCATTCAATCGCAAAAAGAAAAGAAAGCATTTCTCATTTCCTGTCCCTAGCTGTGAATCTTTCTGATCATGTCAGAAAAGCTGGAACTCTTTCAACTTTCAAAAAACTACTTAAACTTCTCTTATCTAAGACCTATTTAACTCATTTTTTAAAAATCCGCCAGAAATTATCTCTTCACAGAGATTTCCATGAGAACTAATTGAGATTAGTTTAAAAATTTTAAGTGACTAACCTTCTGAAAAATACAAACAAATGAATATAAACAAGTAATGTTTTTATTGTTAATATATTACAATCTATAAATGTTTTTTGGGCAAAAAGAAATATTTGTAAAAATTCTAACATTTCTGGCAATTAACCTTTTTACTTCGTCTGTGGGTCCTGGTAGAGCCTATCTGTCTATTGGGGAAAGGTAGGAGTACCCCTACTGTAGAAGGTTATCATTTAATTATACACTTAAACACTCCTACGTGTCCTCCAGAAACCAGAAACGGCATCTTGTGATTCTGTCCCATAAAGGCAGACATCTCTAAACAGAAACTTCTCTCTCACTGTCCCTGGCTGGTGGAACAAACTCCCTGATCCAGTCAGGAAAGCAGCAACACTAACCCAACTGAAAACTTTTCTCTTCTTCAAGGAACACTTACAATGAAATATATATATATATATATATATATATATATATATATATATATATATATATATATATATATATATATATATATATATATATATATATATATATATATATATATATATATATGGCATTAAATATATATATATATTTTAATGCCATCCTGCTATGGTTGATTGATTAGTTGATACAACTTCTAGTACGAGTAACCTGAGAAAGACTTTAACTGTGTAACGAATTGCATGTTGTCTCTCCCTGCTTACATTCTCACATTAATTTTTTTATATAAATTACTGCAGACCCTATTTGACCTAAAAATAATGCTTGAAACTCACATAAATGCCGACAATCTCCTAGTAAATTTTGTAACACTATTTTGCTGCGTTCTGTGAAGCTTTGTTTACTCGTGATTGCTATCCAAAAAAGACAATGCTCTAAGCACCTTGGCTTATAGTTATATTTTAAAATTCTTCATCGTCATTCACTTTCTTATCCTATTTTATTCCAACTTTATCTATTTACTTATATAATCTGTGTTTACTGTTCAATGTTACTTGTGTCATTGTGCTGTATATTTATTTAATGTTGCCCGCACCGTAGAGTACCGCAGTACCAAAGCAAATTCTTTGTCTGTGTGTGTGCATGTGTGTGCGCGTGCGTGCGCGTGTGTGTATGCGTGTGTACGTGTGTGTGTGTGCGCGTGCGTGTGCATGTATGTATGTATATAGACTATAGTAGACTCTACGGCTACCGTCATTATATATAGATTTGTTGAAAGTAACTTAAAAGTAATGTAATGTAACTCATTACATATCTAAGATTCTAAGGAATCTTTTTACTTTTTAACTGAAGTAATAAGTAGTATGGAATATAGCCCAGTTGAAAGAAACTTGCATAACGCTGATGTTAAATGTAGGTAAAATGTTGAATACAAAAGTGTTGACAGAAGCATTTTTTTAAAGAACCTGCATAAAGATAAAAAAATGCTTGTTCAGCTGTGTTACCAAGATCTCGCGAAGCAAAGGGACCAACATGAATAGGCAAAGCACAAAAGACTTGGCTCTGTAACTAATTGACGAAGATCTGAGATGGTCATTTGCATTTTAGTTTGTTTATTATCTGTCCTTGGCTCTCTCATTAGGACCAACCGGCTCCGATCCTGCCACTGTGTTATTGTGTCTGCATCACCGGAGCTGCTGAAAATTAGCCATATATTTTCTCACAGTCTTGAAACTCACAAAACACAGTGCAGCATCTAAAAAACTTAGAATTAGTTTGGAAAAAATACCTTTTAAAAAGAAAGGAAAATGATTAACATAACTCAATATGGCAATTAAGATAGAAGAAAGGGCAGGAGGCTGGTGACTCCCCCCTGAGTCCTGAGGGATGGTTCGCTCTAGCATGTTGATGCTTCTCTCCAGGTTGAGCCAGTTCAGCTCATCTCCAATTAGCTCTGAATGTCCCCCTGATTAAAACTAGCCCAACAGTCCCCAACCCCTCATTATCCCGACCCTGCGTTTTTAAACATTGCTCGCCATCCACTTATCTCTCCCCAGATATAGGGCTGACTTTTAATTACCTTGCTCACAACAGCACCGTGGGTTGATAAGTTTGAAGGACAGCTGACTCTGGGGTATGTGGTGAAGGAGCACGGAGAACGCGGGAGAGAGGGTATGAGGTACAGGATAGAGAAGAGAATGAAGGAGGAGAGGGAAACAGAACATCAGAGGACAGAGACAGACATTTCATTGCATTGACCGCTTGTGATGTCTGAGTTCAAGCCTTTTGTTCCAGGCTCTTTCTTTTTCTGTGTGGTCTCAGAGGTTATTGTGACAGAGGTTGTCAGAGTATATGAAAGTTATCAGTGGAAGATAGAAACTTGTCAAGGTCCAGCGACTGATTATGTGAGTTAACTGAAGGACAATTCTATCCCAAAGGCATCAGGCAGTTGTGGTATTGGGTGGTTTTTAAAATAGTGTGTTCTCCAGCTCCAGTTTTTTTTTCATTAGGAGAGAATGCTATTGAAAGAAAAGGCCTAAAAGAATTTTAAAACTATATGATTTAAAAAATATAACTGACAAAATAGAGTCGTGATCAGCAGTTGACTTATTTCTGTGAAATTTGTACAGACTCAAAAGCATATGTTTTAAACTTTAATACATTTAGCAATAAAGTTAGACGTACAACAACTAATTCATTTAAAAAAATTTATGAAAAAGAGCACCCTTTAGACTGGCAGTCAGGTGCCATAAAATATCATATTTGGACACCGAGGTTTGATAACGAACTGGGATTGGGTTTGGTAAAGTGGCTTTCAGATGACCTAACAATTAATTTAATTTAAAATAATTATGCACTGATTTTAAAATCTCCATGTGATTTCTCCCGAGTAATACTGTCTCAAGGTTATATTGAGATCACTAAGAAAACATTTTGTCAGTGATGAGTGATGGCAAACTAGTGAGGAAATTGCTGATTCATTTGAAAAACTATATGGAGGCCAGGAACAAAACATGACTAGAACTTAGGAACATGAATGGAAACAGAAAACATGTTTTGGTGTCTAAAACTCCAGCATGACCTCAATGCAAGACCAAAAAATGCTTTAATTTTGGTATATATACATTTATTTCTACCTGATTTTTCAATCGCTTGCAACTTGTTCATACATAGTTAGACTCAAGTCTGCAGTTATTGGATACAGCGTCAAGTGCTTCATAAATAATATGTCAACTGTTAGCATCCCACTTACCGTTTTTACAGGAGGGAAATATGCTAGCCCAAATAAAGTGGAAACTGGTCCATTCTTTATCAAAAGCCTTTTGGCAAAACCTGATTTGAACACAAAGCAGTCCTCATGAAAATGGTGAAAAAGTTTGTCGTTATAGCGATAACTTTCCAGGTAACCTTGTGCGAGTGGTGGGAGGAGATTGGTACGTTTTATTACAGTCATACGTCAAACGACTCATTTGAATGAATATGGCTCGATGCTTTCCTTTTAAAGATATCTTGACACACACATAATTTTCATAAAAAAGCTCTGAGACTTAGAGCTGTTGCCCATGGCATAAAAGATTATTTTCAAGGTGTCATATGGCTCTTTAATGTTTACGTCAGTCTTACCGCAGACTCCACTTTATCATGGTCTGATCTCTCTACCATGTGCCCTATTTGTACAGTATATCTTTCATTTCTCTATTTTATATTATATGTTTATCTGTTTATTCGTATTTATACATATATATATATATATATATATATATATATATATATATATATATATATATATATATATATATATATATATGTTTTTAAATTTTACCTTCTGTATATTTATTTAATGTTATTTTTTATTTTTTATTTTTATTTTTTATTTTTTGTATTTGTATAACTACGGGTCAGAGAGTAACAAAATTTCAATTCTCTGTATGTCCTGCACATGTGGAAAATTGACAATAAAAATTGACTTGACTTGACTTGACTTGACTTGACTTTATTTGATCACTTGATTTATATTGAAATCAAAAACCATACTACGCTTTCTATTCTATTGTAAGGTTTTAAATCACGCAAAAACAGCTAGGAAAATTAAGTGCATGAAGAGCATCACACGCAAAATTATTTAAGATATAGTAGGGCTGATTATGTATTTGTATGTTGAAACCAGCTAGAATTCAGATGTTTGTCATTACAGTTCAATATTAGACAGGTTGTTTTGTATAGACTCAGTCATGCTGTTTGACCACACAAACATGCAAATATTAAAAGTATAAAGGAAATGTCATCAGATTGCAAATGCGACTTGTTCAGCAATGGTGACAATTGTCCTCAGACTGATCACCCAGACAAAATGTGTAAATGAAACAAGAAAAACACAAGGGAATTGAAATAGGATTAGCCAAACATCCTGAGCGAGACATGAAAGAGCCTCTGCATGTGAAATGTCATCGTGATGACTGAGGAGACTGGCATTTCAACTCATTTCAGACAGATATTGTGACTCTAAATCATGGATGATAACCATAGGCTGTGTAGAGGATGCAAACACATCTATAATAATAATAATATTCCTCACTATTATCCGCACTCATGCTTTACAAGTATTGGCTTGTGCACATGCTGGCCTCCAAACCCCACTCAAAGTGTGCGTGCCTTTGAATTTTCACACTTTGCTGCTTTATTTTAATGTGTGACTTCTTTAAATTCTACTGGGTCTCTCTTTCTGTCGTTGAAGTTTGTTTTGTGTCTTACACTCTGGAACTTTAGCAAGTGTTATAGCTTGTGTGTTGAGCTATCCCACTCCAAGATTTGCAGCAGTCGAGTGTTGACAGCTGTCAGTGTTACAATTTTTTACTATTTTTGGAACAAGCTAAATCAATGAATACTAGAAATATTTGGCACTGGTGATCATTCTCCAACCAAAGCAAAGCCATCAACTAACAAAAATATGTCAAGTATTTAATATAGTAAAACAAAAATACAATGCATTATCATAATATGAAACGTTATCATTAAAATTCAGAGGTAACACTTGTGGTGGAAAGTTTCCTTTCAAATAATAACAACTCCGGAGTCAAGGTACAGGACACAGCAACTGCGACAGTTCATTCTAAGACCATCAAACAATTCAATAAACATTTGTAAAGCAAGTATCTAGAAGCAAGAACAAACACTGCGCTAATGCATGTAAGAAGAGGGGACAGGACAGAGAATGAGAATAAGTCCATTCTAGTGTGGACTTTTAAGAAGTAGGCTGGACCTACTACCACTACTACTACTCTCTCTCTCTCTCTCTCTCTCCCTCTGTCTCTCTCTCTCTCTCTCTCTCTCTCTCTCTCGCTCCCCCCTTCTCTCACTTTTTCTCTTTCTCCTTATAACAAGCCAGCAAACAATAATTACTAATTTTAAAACAGTAACGTTAATAAACTATTAATAAGATTAAATACACAGTTGAAGATATTCTAAAACACACATGCGGTAAGGTTGCACAAATTACTGTGAAATAATGCATTATTTCAAAAACTAAGAATCAACACATTTCTTAAAAATAGTATAATTATTTTGTGATCATTCAAAGTATTGCTTTGTTGACTGAAAAAGGTTTTTGGTGGAAAAAAATAAGTTTAAATCAGGACAATGTGTTTAGCTTGGTTCATGTATTTATTAATGTGTTATTCAACCATGAAGTTATGAAGGAAACACTTGAACGCAATTTGAAGCAAGATAGTTCAAATAAGTTTTTAATGTATGTAGTAATTCATGGCAATTTACTGCAAAGTGTTACCAAATTTAAAAACAGACCCAAATGTCTTGATTTCCTGTTTCTTTTCCTGCAGCACCATTGTTCTATGCTGAATCAATGATTTTCTCAGTTGCTTTGGTGACATCAGTCTTTTAAACACCCATGTGACACTTCCTGCCATGTGATTTGCAGACTTTTCACAGCACATGTGTTCAGGTTGCCATTAATCCATGTTAAACACTTCCAAGGCCACAGGCTGTCAAACCCTCATCATGTTCATGTGTGACTTATGGCAAACTGGAAACCGCAGCAAGCACATTCTCTTAATTAAACCAGAAAGTATATAAGGAGAGATATAGTGGGCCAGTTATTACAGCACCTCTTATTAATTGGAATGCCACATAAATTGATCGGCGGGTAATTATTTTTTCTCTAAACCATCAATGGAAACAAAATGTCCTGCTGTTAATTAAGAGCATTCCCTGAGCGCAGCTCTAAAAGAGGGACATTTTTCCACCCTAACAAGATAGTCACATTAACTGGGAAGTTATGCAGGCACTATCTGTTGGGCATTATGAATAGGTTCCTGCAGTAAAAAAAAGCAGGCCCTGTGGAAACACACCTCAGATCTATGTGCCAATGAAACGATGGGGCTTTTAGAGGTTATGTATCTTACATGCATTAAAGCGGGAGATTTATCGACAGAGGTTTGCATCGAGGAACACAGGAAAAAGAATGACCACCTGGAGTGCTTTCTCCAGAGTGATGATATACTTTGAAAAAAGCTACGTACAGTATGCATTTCTTTCTTCTACAGGACTCAGGTTGGAAACAACTAACAAGCATATTTTTCTAGAATAAAACAACTATCTCAATGTTACTTCAATATACAATATTTACTAAATCTTCGTAAATAGTCCTGAATGATGGATACACACCCCGTCCATGATTTATTCCCTTTTCTCTTTTGTGAGCTAGATACACATCATATAAATACCATCAAAGCCAATAAATGTGTAGGCTTAAATAATCTAAGGTTTGGCCACAGGTTTTGCAAATTTGCATTTTTAGGTTGCTGCAATGTTTGATCCATGGAGAGTTTCTGGAACGTTGCTATGAGATGTGGGAGTAAAGAGAGATATAAGAAGAAGTGCTGACAAAAGGCTTTGAAGCAAGATGGGACTATACAGTATTTCCCGTGTTTCATAAATAACATGAAATCTGCATATATGGATGACTGAGAGCGCATGCTGGAGGTGGGAAGGATGAGCAATTGGAGAGATGATCAAAACGAGGATCTGGATTTCAGGAGGAAAAGTTTTGTGATAAGGCTGATCTTTCCAAGAAAGTGTTTCCAGAGATACATTAAGATATGTGGCGTTTTAAAAAAAGCCTACAGCTTGAAATTTCCCACTAAGGGAAGATCCTCCGTTCGTCTGTTGTAACCATCAGTTTGTCGATAAACATGTGTTATCTGTCGATCCCCTCTCCTTGCCCTAATCAATCCAACTCCCATACGACAACCTCAAATAAATATCATTGCTGCTATAATATTGTGATAGTTTTTTTTATTTGGTTCACTGAGGTCATGACATGTTTAACCATTTATTGCCTTTTTTTACACAAACTAACTGTATTTAAACTGAAGTATGTATATTGTGTGTCTACATGGCTCCTTGTCATCCTAATGGTGCACTCCCCTCCTCCAAACATGTAAACACTGCATATTAAAATAACCTTTGCATTCCATTGTTGGCAGTAAAAGTTTGGAAAAGTGATCTGAATTATTCAACACCATTGCTGTTTATACTTGCGCATTGTGTAACACGTAAACAAACAAAAACATTATTCAAGCTTGGTTATCTAAAAAAAATAAGTATTTGTATTTGTTTCTTCTCTTATGCATCTTAACGCTCACATCACACATTTTAAAACATCCCAACAAAACCATTAAGATCATCTATGACGCGTCTATTCACTTACTCAAAGATGTGCCATCTCAATTGGGAATAAGTTTAAAGCTAATTCAAATACCATACAGTGAAAACAATTGTTGTAACCTATAAACTTTTTTGATAGATAAACTATACGAGTAAGATGATTGCTGTTTTCAGTATTTTGTCACTTTGATTGAGAAGTGAAAAACAGTTGCATGTGTGTGAAAACAGGAAGCAAAAGGCTAAGTTGCTTGAAAAACATGAAATCCATTTTCAACAAACCAGAAGATACAGTAAGTGCTTTTCAAATACAAGGGCACATCTTTATACATTATGCAAATTGAATCTGTCCTGAATACTACTTCTTGCTTCATACAACTTTTCTTTGTTCCATATGTTAAAATGATGCAATAATCAGGTAATGCATTGGCAGCCAATGCACAAAACAGCAAACAACTCATGTAGTTTTAATAACAAGTTTTAGGAGGAGCACATCTGACAATTAGCTAAATTGTCCTCAGGGGATTCCAACTAGTGATGTTTTTGGTTTGTGTGAAGCAGGAGCAGATAAATTCTAACCAGTCCACTTGATCATCTTCATTATCTCTTCTATATCAGCTGGTCATCTTGCTCATCAGTCTTCGATGGGTGTTCGGAGCACTATCGCCCACTAGGGCTCAGATCCCTCTCACGACAACTTGCCTGGTTAGCTTTAATCTCAGCAAATCTGCTTGCCTTACTAAAGGGAAGACCACATTGTGGTGAATTATATTAATCTGTAGGTTCGCTTTCCTGAACTGATGGGTACAGAGTGAAATATAAATGTAATGAAACTCCTTGCCATTTCATGGTGCCAGGGAGCTATGCTACACATGTTGATGTATTCGTGTATCTGGCAAACAATCCATGGGTAGCAGTAACAGTTCAAGCTCAAGCAGTTCCTCCAGCTCATCTTCATCTAGACTTGTGCTTCTCTTCTTGTCCTTCTACTATGTTAAAGAGTCTAGGATGCTAGTCGAGAGTGTGTGAAGAGCACCCTCAATTTATCCATTTATGTAACATCATCACCCCTTCACACATCGAAAGACCAGCGCCTTATGGCAGAGCCAAACTTTTTTGCTTTTCTTCCAAATATATGTGGCTGCGTCTGTGGCAATTATATTGAAAACAGGAACAAATCGTGCAAAACAAAATGGTTGTGTCGAAATTCACGCAATTCACATGGCGTTACCTTAAGGTTCATTCATGTGAGTGTGCATAAAACATCTATTATCTCTCCCACATATAAGGAGCCCACAGTCTAAGACTCTTTTTACATCCAACTGGTTATTAGTCAGTGTTACTTGGTGTATTTTGAAAGATAATGTTTTTTTACAGGTAGAAACATTAGGTAAAAACATTGTTTTGATGTAGACAGTGCATGGTTAATGCATAGTTTTAATGCATAGCTAACGACATTGAAATAACTATATGCATTAGTTGTGTATTTAATCACAAAACAGATGAGCCAGATTGCAAAATCATGCAAGTGAATAGTGTTTTATCACTAGACACGGATGTCGACAAAGCGGGTTTTGGACAAAACAAGACAAAACCTCAAAATAAGGGGACAATTTTGAGAGGGAAGTCATTGTTTTTAAAGAAAGCCAAGAGAGTTATCATTTATCAAGGACTTTGGTATAATCTTTGCCCACGCTAATTCATTCACACAATGAAAGGAAAAGGCTTTGGTTTGGAAGTTTCTAATTGGCTTATTTAACTTGGTGTTGGAAATGACAGCCAGCTATTGGATTGGCAATTAAAGAGCCATTTTAGGATGTAACACAGGCTTTGTAACTTTGGTAATGTGGGCAAATTTCTTTTTTAAAAGGGAGTAGAAGAAACTAAAAATACTTAGGTATGCATGGCCATTTTTATAGCCAATTCAATAGCAGCCCACCTTCAATTCTTCAATGCACTTTTCCACTGTTGCTTTCCAGAACCCAGAGTCCTTTCTTGGATATTTTTTTTTTTTTTTGTATTCTCTATAAGCTAATTCTATGTAAAACTTGTTAAGCTTAGTATAATCTTTAAAAGTAAAAGCCTGCATTATAGTCTCCACTGCTGTGGGTATTAGATTATCTAAGTGTTAAGCATTATTAGTAATGAACTAAATTAAATCAAATGTAATTCTCATATCTGCAGTTTTATTTTAAGGCTTAAATGTTGGATTGTGCCGAAACCGAAGGGAATATGACTGAATAGAGAACATGAAGGACATGATGCATCCTAAAAAAACACACACACATAACAAACAAAGCATGCAGAAAGAAAGATACCTTCTGAGGATCCTTCAAAATGAGATGGCCTTCAACAGGGCTGAATGTCGTGATAAGCAATCTTCTAATCGAGAAGAGCCCACAAAAGATTAACCAGATAGCATTATTAAAATCTGAGCCTTTCATACTATACATTTCAGCCTTTTTATTATATTTATATTGTGGCTAGAATGTGTTTATGTTTATTTTTTGTTTTGTTCTTGTTTGAAACAGAAAAATCTAATAGGCCATGTCTACAAAAAAACATACTGATTTTTTATCCCATGAAAAAAAAATTTATTTTGAAAAAAATTAAAACTCTGTCCAAGAGTTTGCCAATTCCATTAGGGGGCTATTGGCTCTTAATCCTGAAGGGATTTCGACCAATCAGAAGCATCCAAACTAGTTTCACTTTTGGCTTCTCACAGCTTCCTTTCAAGGTCTGGCCATTTGTCTTTGGATACACAAAAGAAGCCTTATCAATAGTTAACTTCTCTAATAACCCAACAGACTGCGGGTGCCTGGTCCATATCATAACAATACAACAACAAAAAAAATCTGTAAAAAAAATATTTGTCACCTGTCATTTACTGTCAAAAATAACTTGCTGGTTGAATAAAGTCAAACTTTGCCAGGGGTGTGATTAATTCTGAGCTGCACTATACAGTATAACCATTTAAACAATTTTTAATTAACCATGTAGATGGACCGGGTCTAAATTGGCTGAAACTAACATCTGAACCATGTCTGATTCAACATTGTATTACTCCATTGAGCTTTTTAGTTGCATTGGTCCACAAGAGAGACCTCTCTGAAGTGTCGTCTAAATTGCATATAGAGGTCATGTATTTACAGAATAAAATATTGCATGGTGTGTTGAATTAAAACAAGAAAGGAATGGAATTTCTTAATAGTTAATTTGCTAATTGAGCCATTGTTTACTCTGCTTTTCACCCAGTGTGAGTTGGAAATACAAGTACAATCATAGGTCCCTAGACTAAGTGGGTAAAGGCATGGGAAGGATGAAAGAAAACTAATGGTTAAATATGACTTTAGAATTTGGCATCGAAATACTGCAACGTCTTAATCAAATTGTGTACACTAAGAGAAAAGTTTTGCATGTGAAAGCTGAAAATTCCAGTAATGGAGGATTTAGACAACCCAGGGTCACCTGAGTACAGGATATCATGATTGACTCTCAATATATCCGGTGCATTCATAATGAGGTCCTGCAGATTACACCTTGGCAAAAACCTGACTTAATTAATTAGCGCTCACTCCTCTGTGTCTTCACTCACATACACACATACATTTGTTCATGCACAGACAGGGTTCATCTATTCCAGGCTTAATTAATTGCAATAACTCCCTTCACTTTGAACCTGTGTGCTTGACTGAATAGAGAGAAGTGCATCTATACCCCGGACAGATGTAAAACTATTCCCTGTAAGAGCCCAATGTAGGCTGTCCAAGATCCCATAATCCATGAGTGGGCAGTTGTTAAGCATTCTGACTGCTAAAGTTCAATGCAAGTCGAGAGAGCAAAAAATATTTGTCTCCTGTTTAGTTCTGGAATATAAAATTCAAAGAAAATGAAATGTATTTCCTAAAAGACCATCCTTTCTAATATAATAAATATCCTGTAAGTATGTTATTTAAAAAAAATGCTGTGAACTGGTCTAGGCAGTGAGGGAATGATGCTCACAGGGGGAGTGGTCAGCCCACTCCTTGTTTGTAGTGTGTCTCTCAGAGAGTCAAAATTGGGGAAAAACCTGGTGAGGCCCCTACCGTAATAATGCATGATTTAAAGTATAATTATATCTAAAACAAAAGAGTATTAAATGTTGACCACTTCACAGTTTTTTTCTCCAATTTTAAATGTGCTTTTTTGTATAAATGGTTCATTTTCATATATACTGTTGATGAAGTATAGATAGATACTGTAAGTACCCTACATTTCTCTATTAAATATTACTATTTGAATTCAATGTAATTATTTCGGCTGTTATATATAATGCAGAATAGAATAAACGATAGCATTAGCAAGTTACATTTAGCAAGTCAAATGTAGTTATCTAGGATTTTTCCCCCTTGCTTGGTCTTATTTAAAAAAATAGAGGATTACATATCTAAACTGAACTTAATCCTTAAACTACGAAACATGAGATACTAATTAAAGGACGACCAACACTGGAACTAAAAGGAAAAAGTAAAGGTAAGACGATAATACAAATAATAAATACATTTAGGGTTTTTTTCTATGCTATAGTTTACATTAAAAAATTGTTTGTATGAATTACTGTGTTTGAATGACATTTTAAACCTAACAAGTGAAATGTTTTCAATCAAATGTTGAATAAAAAAAATGTAGGTTTTATATTTGTACATCTGTCTCTAGAGGATTTTCTCTCTGAACTATCCTATCTAATAAAGGTGTTGCAAGATTAAATATATATATATATATATATATATATATATATATATATATATATATATATATATATATATATATATATATATATATATATATATATATATATATATATATATTTACCAAGAATAAAAAGAAAGAGATTTTTTGCACATATTATATTCTAAATGTGTTTTACTATATTTTTAAGTAAATTTTGATAAAAGGATAAAAGATCATATCACCAGGGTTACCTCAGCTATGTACACTTCATCTCAAACATTAATTAAATACACGTTTGCACTTATTAAGCCACATTTCTGTTTGTTGAAGCAAGGTTGGAATTAAACCATTCAGGACTATGGATTTTACGTAGCAGACACTTGTGTAATCAAATTGAGCTTTTTTGTTTTTAATTTAATGGAACACCAACAAGTGAAAAGTTACATTTTGCACTTTTAGCTCCAGATTAATTTCACCTAAAATAAAGCCTCAGACTGTGAAGTGCAGAAACCCTAGTGAAACACTTTTATTGAACGGGACCTCCTTAAGATGAATTGCACGTCCTAAAGCTAAGTGGCACTGAGTGTGCTTGATGCCTCTCGCTGTACTCTGTCTCTGTTTACAGCATGGATGATCTCATAAATTAATGTGATGATACAGCATTTTGACAAACACGCTACAGCCGGTTCCCACTTGAAGATCATTTTTAGATAAGTGGCTCCAAAAGAAAAATGCACAAACAAATGGTACATGTTCAATCATACAGTACATTCATATGTAAAAAATAGAGAATGGAAAAAATTATTTAAAAAACTATAATTTTTTAACGATTAAAGCACATGTACCATTTAAGTCATTATTGTGTTTGTAAGGTTACTATTTCCTTTGGACAATCAAATCCAATAACTTTTTTGTATTTTTTTACCAGTAAAGGTCAATACACACCTAGACATCTTCTGCATGCATTTTCTGCATGAGTTAAATTGTTGCAGTAGTTTTTTTAGGTCAAAATGTTAGAGAGAAGTTTTCTTTCTTTCACACAAGTGTGAGCAAACTCAACTCCTTCTCTGCAGAACTCTATTCTCTGTAAAAACTACTTTGGTTAAGTTTTAAATGGGTTTCCACCCAATTAGGCATTGACCAAATATTAGTTTTTATTGTTTCGCAATTCTCAAACATAGGCAATTGCAAATGTGTGTGCAGACTTAAAGAATCCAGTTATTTTTATCTTGATATCACACATAGAAACAGAGATATACTGTAGATCTCTAATGAGTGGCTAACTTTGTTTGAAATTAGCCCAAATTCAGCCTGAGTGAACTACTAATATTTTTTTACTTAAATGTAGCAGAGATGAGATTGCCATTTAGATATGTTTTCAAAAATTAAAGCTAACTTAAGCTAATTAAAGTGTTCATCCTGATCCCATGATCTTTCATTCAGAAATGTCACCTGTTAGTTTGTATTCAAGAAATCTGGAAAAAAAAACAGTAAGCATTCTGATAAAAATACATAAATAAATAAAAAACAGCAGTTACATCACATTTTGATGAATTGACTTTAAAAGGAAGGCTGGTGTATCTAGCTCTTACTTTTTGACATTGGCCGTGATTAATCTGTTCTCCCGACTTCAGGAACACTTGTCCTGAGATGACTGAAGAGTCCAATTGTGAGAAGAACATAATTACCTCGGTCCTCAGAGGTTTCCTCCAGTGAAGCAGCCTGCTGTAGGGGAGTTACACGTCTTTTAAATCCTCCCCTTTTATTGAGGGTCGCTAACCGAGGGAGGTTGATTAAAAATGCCAGCTAGGTGGACAGAAACACATTTAATGAAGAGCCTGAAGGAAACCAGCCATTCTAGAGATTTAATTTTTCAAATGGGAATGCAAAGAAGCTCTTTAGATTCCTTATCATTACTGAGAACATTTTGAACTCTGACCACTTTGCCTCATTTATTAATATGCCTCATTAAGATTTGTCAATGATTAATTCATTCCAAATTCTTGCCTTTTGGCCTCTGTATTATAATTCGCAGTTCAGCAAAATACACATTTAGTACGATCATCTCGTATGACTTTGACTTGGATGAACTGACTCTGGAACAAATTAAACTAATACATTTTCCAAGAAAGCTATCTTGTACATATTTTTCTCTACAACACAAATTTCACTGGATTCTGATGAATAATTGATGCTAAGTGTTTATTTGATAGAGAGGAACAGATTGCAAAATCACAAAGATACAAAGAAAAAGGAGTTTTTACAAGTTCAAAATGTGCTTTCCATCATTGGTATATCTGTTGCTGACTTTTATTTGAACTGCAGTTTAATTGGCTGGTTCAATCACAGGTTTGTTAAAATTATTCCTTTCGTGACAAACAAAATAACTTCACCCTGTTTGAATGACGAGCATCCCCTACTGATCCAAAAGCAGTAGCAAAGAAAATAAATCCTTCATTGTCACAGTGTTTTCTACTTGCTGAAGAGCAATACATTGCCCCTCGTGTCAAAATATTGACTGTGGCATTGTGCTGCGGTGTCACTGCAATTTTGTATCTCTAAAACTTGGATGTTTCCACCAAGGTTACCTGGGAAACTGTGTTTAGTTCTTTTGTCTGCCCTGCAAAGAAAAAAAAGACAATAAAACCAATATAAACGGAGAAAACAAGATGGAGTCAATTCAAGAGAGACTTTTTATATTATAAAATAGGAACACAAGGGCCTTCATTCAAAGATTTAATATAAAATAAACTCTGTGTGTCTCGGAAACCCCTGTGGTCTCTGGCAGCATCCCTCAGTTGA
Organism: Danionella dracula; assembly: GCA_900490495.1. Lineage (NCBI taxonomy): Eukaryota > Metazoa > Chordata > Actinopteri > Cypriniformes > Danionidae > Danionella > Danionella dracula. The sequence goes on from UELW01000744.1 coordinate 4,055,298, forward strand.
AATCTGCTCTATTGTTTTGCAGATGCACCTTTTCACTCTGCTTCTTCCATTGTTTCCACTTTCCCCGTTTCAATAAAAAATGTTTTCTTCATCAGCAACTCTGATTGAATCACGTTCAGCTCCAATAACCAAGCAGAAAACGTGATGCTGGAGTAACTGGAGGGAGAGTGGGGGGCTAAGAAAGACTGGAGGAACTGCTTCAGAGCTTTGCTTTCCCCTGTCCTGTGCCTTCAGCTCATAGCACATCTGGATTCCTCTTCTGCATATAAGGGCTTTTAACCAGATGAACTACTCCGACAAACTCTTCCTCAGAGATCATTAGGCACAGATGGATTTTTTTTTTTCACATATCTTCTGCTACGTTTTTTTTCCCCAATCAGTGAAATCCTGAGATGTATGTGGAGCTGGAGGTGTTTAGGCTCTTTCTGGCAGCTGAAATTATCTGGAATTTTTGGTATTTTATTAAGCAAATTACATGCATATGTTTTGACAAGGATAGTTGTGCACTTCAACATCTGAGGTTAAGAAATGTAGATGTTAGCTTTAAATTGTTTGGATAGAATGATGCTCTCTGCATTAAAGTTGTGTTTGTGACATGTGAAACGGGTGAAATCAAGACAAGCATTCAACCATGTCTCCAATTAATGGCGTAAATGGCACTTACTGTATGTTTTCCACATTAGAACCCAATCTTTCGATTAAAAAAGAACTGAATTTTTGGTCCCCTAACAGATGCCTCAAACTGTTCAAGTGAAGCAGAAAGCATTCTTTCCCCCAGATGTATCAAATGTCTAAATTATAATAAGGTCCATTCATCAAACAAACTGCAACATCAAAAACAGAGGGAAAATGGGGCACTCCTGCGGCCACTATTATCACTGACCTTCATTACCTTGCCAACTTTCTCTCTTCCACTGACGCCAGGCATAAGCTAATTACTCAAAACTTTTCAAAGACAACATTATTACTGATGGCCTCTGTTTTGCCCAGACACCTCTTAATGAAGCCAATAAAGAGACACACGAACTAAGTGCATCTCCCTGAATATGTATGTATGTATGAAACCAATAAAAGTCATTCTGTTTAATAACCCTGTCTAGCCACTGAAAACTAATTCCATGTGCATTAAAACAAAAGAAAAAATTTTACTTTATACCATTTATTTATACTAATTATACCTGTACTTGTGTTGCCTGTCTGGGTTCATAGGCAGAAATGCACAGTAGTTGAAGAGCTTAAATTCGTATATAGTGGATGACTCTTCAGGATCTAATTAAGGGAACAATATTAGGCAAAATGCTCACATTGCGCCTGAGCCGGTGTGGCCACGTTCCCAAACCACTCACACTCTGACTTACTCCTGTAATGTCTGAGTCACAAATCGAAATGACATTTTTGTCTGATGAAGGACATAGAAACCGTTTAAAGGAACCCCACAGTGCACCTGTGTTAGAATAATAGGTAACAACTCTAAACGGAACTATGAACCTGGAGGATTCTGCCTGAAAACCATAGTTTTAATTCTGGCACAGTTACATTTTGAAATTGCTTAATTACTAAAATTACTAATAAATTACTTTCTTGTCATGACTGGAAACAACTAAGCAAAGTGTTATTCAAATACCTAACAAAATAGCAAACAAATTCCTAAAACTTGGATCAGAAGGTGCACAGACATTGCTTTGTAACTAGACAGGATAATCTATTTAAAAACACAACTAATCAATGAACACAAGTAATCAATAAAAATATGAAGCTGAATCCAAAAAAGAGTAAAACTACTGTAGGACAAAAACTAACCAAGACAAACATGGCATAGGAAAAGCCATAAACGTGTGAGCTACCAAATAAACTACAGAACTCACATAATAATTAAATAGAACTCAAAATGACACATGGGATTTTGGTAGATATTTCGAAAGAATGATGAGAAGTGTGTAAACGCTAACATTTAAAAACTCTATTCAGATACATATTTGAAAATTAACAGTTTATTTATGAACACATACTAGCAAAGTACAGGAAATTTAGACAAAAATATTTGGCAAAATGACTGTTAAAATCGTTAACAGATGCTCAGCTGTTGTTTTGACACTGTTTTATTTAATAATGTATTATTGATGTTTAATTTGACTTTTTTTCATTATTAGGAATTAAAGCAAAATATACAATAACACAGTGGAATGTTTTTCTACAACATGAGAACATGGAAATATATTTAATACAAAAATGAATATGCATTTTTTTATATATAAAATTTTTTTTAAAGAATCCAACTCAACTAAAATAACATTTGGTACTTCACACTCAAATTCTGACAGCTGTGAAAACTTTACTATTTTTTACAGTCTAAGATGGATCCATAACGAATAAGTTTAAAGCATTCTACAGTTGTTTAGGAGCTTGATGCTCAAGTGGATCAGAGAGACTGCAAACACACATCCTTTGAGAAAACTCCAGAGAACACATGGAGCTAATGCAACATCTCCTCCTCTGCTCGGACCCAAAAGTTTGCTTGAGATCAAATGGGGCCCGGTCCCAAGTGTCTCCCCGTCTGCTCTTCTTCACCGAAGAAGGAGGATCACCTGTCATCCATCCTCCTCCTTCCTCATCAGATCCCTCGCTTCACTTCATCCTCACCTATCTCCTTCATTTGCTTGATGCTTTCATTGTCAAACATCTTCTTCAGCTGTCAGATCTAAAATGTTCTGAAGAAGCTTCTGTTGCTTTGAAAATTTGATCTAGAAATCTTGAATCCAGAGGGGAGCTGATAACACCCGCATTGAATTGTATATTGTGATATATTTGTTTAATTAGTCTCTAAGGCCACAATAAAACTTGCAGTGTTAGATATTTAATCAATTGAAAAGCTTCTCATTTTGATAAAAGGCTAATTGTAGAATGATTTTTTTTTTAAATTATTTTAAGGTTTTAATGCGGACACTACCTATTTGACCAGCTACCTTCAGTGAGGAGGTGTTCATGAGAGCAAGGACAACACATGCACATCAAATCCTCACCTCGCTTTAGAGAAAAGTGACTTTAAAATGGGGAGTTAGGTGAAGTGTGTGGCTTTCACTTGAGTTTTAATATTAACTTTTAATCAGAATTGTTGCGTTTATGATTAATGTGTGATGTGTTTTTAAGAACCTAATGATGAGTCATGCAATAAAGTAAAGCATTATGACATAAAATCCTAGCCTAAAAGTCTGAGTTTAAGTAATTAAATCATTGATGGAATTATCTATTTAGACATTTGGCTCGAAAGCAACAGTAATAACTATTACACCACTGCATCTTCCCTGGCAGGCTTGGTGTGTTATAAATAATACATTCTTTGACTAGAAGCAACCCATTAAACTAATGTTAAAAATTACATTTAATCAAAAAGCAAAGAATTTTTTCTTCAGTAACAATTTCACAGCATATAAGCTCACAAAAATTTGTGGGTAGAATGTGACTAGTACTTACATTTTTCAGATAGATAAATTAAAATGTATTGACATGAAAAGAAACAAAAGTTAACAATTCCATATTGAGAACAGCAACAGTGTTCTGATATCTTAAATATAGTTTGCAATTAGTTTCCCAAGAAATTGACAGTAGTCAAACACCACCCACTAAGGCATTAAAATCAACTTTGTATGTTAAAAAGTACTATACTTAAAAAAATACTAGGGACTACACTGTCAGATTTTAAATGTAACTATCCATATTGAAAATCTACTTTAAAATTAAACTGTAAAATCAGAACAGAAACTGTTATTCTTCTCATTTATATTGATCTAGCACAATACAAAAGCAGGATTTTAAACATACGACGTCCCAGGAATAACCCAGTTTTGTTTTTCCGCTTGAATGCAAAAACGAAGTCACATTTTCAGCTGATCTGTGACATACAGCAGGTCGCCTGCCACAAAGACTCCTTATCCACCAGCAGTTAGCCATGCTTTTATTTTTATACGTTTGCTCTTTAAAAAGTTTACCCTAGATTGACAGAGAGAAGTGCTGCGAACGACAAGAGAGAGTGAAACCGGTCTTTGATGTTGTTTTGCACATGGCTGCACCACCCCATTATTTGAATATCACACGGCGCACAGTTTGATGCTGGACACTTTCTTTCTCTCTCCTGATGCTTTTGTGCAAGCAATTAAAGCATGTGCCACAAAAGGCATGTGTTTGTTAATGACATCTAGCATTTGAAAAGCTGTCATTCCTTTGTTGCCACAGAGCAAATTTTCTTGTGTTGCATATATTTTACATAAACTTAACCTAACAATGCAAATGATCCAAAGGGGAGGGGATGTTTGTTTAGTTTAGGTTATTCTTAGCTAATCACCTCTAAACTTGGTAACAGTACCTTTTCTTACTTTCTTTGCCTACATTGTTAATTAAATCTCATCATTTGCCACCAATTAAACATAATTAAGCTGTTCATGTGCAATTAACATCCCAACAGTCAGTCCCAAGTGTGTAACTTTCAACAATTAGGCGTAACCCTAGTTTTGTATGCTGGCAAACGATTACACAAGAGATGATATCGATGTAAAAGTGAGTTGATCTCAGAAGACAGCAGGTGATGTTCTGTGACATGTCTGGTGATGTCTAGTATTGAACTGACACCTTTTTGAAAGATATTGTGTTCAAACAGTTTCAAAAAATGTTCTTAGTGTGTTTATGAAGGAGTTCAGATTAAATAAATGGCTAAATTAATATAAAGTGGATCATAAACTGTTTTACTTAAAAGTGTCATTGTACTGTTTATTGTCCAGTAATAATGTCTATGGTGAGGTCCCCATCTGTTTTGTTTTTATTTTTTATCTTCATTCCAATTGCACATTTGGTTCTACTTCAGTTAAATCAAAACTGCCATTAACCATCTGTTACATTTCAGAGAAACCATAAAAACTATGATTGTGGTGTCTGTGAAATCAGTGAAATCATTAGTTGGTTTCTGGAGAGAGAATTGACAGCTTTAAGTTGGTAAAGTCAGCCATAAAAATAAAAAAGGTAAATAAAGAACAGAGCAGATGTGACAAAGCCTGAAGATGCTTATACACCAAGCAGTGGCGTATCCAGAGGGGTGGCAGGAGTGGCCCGTGCCACCCCTAAAATTTTATTAGATGCCCCAAGTGTCACCCCTGAATTTGCGTAGAAAAATTAATGATAATAGTAATAATAATAATAAAAAGTATGTCTTTGTTCATAAAGCTTGCATTATGAGTATGAGCTTATAAACAAATGCTACCAAAATCATTTTTCATTGAAAATCTTTTGGCCGTCACGGTGGCGCAGTGGGTAGCACGGTCGTCTCACAGCAAGAAGGTCGCTGGTTCTAGGCTTGGCTGGGGCAGGTGGCATTTCTGTGTGGAGTTTGTATGTTCTCCTCGTGATCGCGTGGGTTTTCTCTGGGTGCTCCGGTTTCCCCACAAGTCCAAAGACATGCGGAATAAGTGAATTGAATAAGAACGATTGCCCATAGTGTTAAAGTGTGAATGTGTGTGTCAATGTTTCCCAGCGATTTTAAAATGTCCTCTACTGAGTATATTCATTGTAGTAATTTTAGAATGCCTGAGCTTCTGATGCTGCCTACACACAAAGCGAGAATGATCCGGTAAAAGTGATTTCAATGTAAAGATGTGATAAGGCACCCCGCGGTGCAAAGGGTTCGTGAATCCAGAGAGTCACACTAGTGCACCCCGTGTTTGAAAGCGATCAGATAGGCGTGGGAGACGCGTTTTGTCCGCCTGTTTAGCCCTTGGTCTGTTACCAATTGGCTATCCCAAGAATTTACTTGGCCACCCCAATTTAAAATGTCTAGAATCGCCACTGACATCAAGAGTGGATGATCCGGGAAGATCGTATGATATGAGGTGAATGTGAAAATGCAACATTGGACTCTATGGTACGAAGGATGTGACTTTTGCGGAATGACTGACGAGAGCCATGTGGAGTGGATTTTTAACCAAATGGGTGGAGAAAAATTTTATCACAGCTTGTGGCCACCCAGAACTGTATGACTCTATGTTGTATTATTATCTACATAGAAAAAAAGGATCTTGCTTGGAAAAAAGTGTACAAGGAGGTCATTGAATCTGGTAAGTTACAAGTATTTTTTATCAATCAACTTGAGCTATTTGTATTTATATTGTTGCGATGTTAGTTAAAGCTAAGCTGACTAGTTAATTGCACTTTTAAGTACTTAAAGTAGTGCAAGTTATTTTATTCAACAGAAAATGTGCAGGAAGAAATTAAAAAAGTTGAGGGGCACATATGTGAAGTAAAGGACAAATTAATTAAAGAGGAAGAATGGGACAGCGGCAGGGTCAGGGAAAAGGTGTAAGTATGCTGCAGTCCAGTCATTGCTTGATCCGCTCCTCCCCAGACAAGTTTGCTTCTAGTTCTGCATCGTTCTCCTAGGTGAAGGATGAGGATGTCTTCATGCGATTAACGTGAGTGAATCCTGGGTTTGAACGCATTCTCTTTGCTTATTTATCGCGGCACAAGAGAGTGACGTAGCACGAATGGTGCAGCAGGACTTTGGAGTGCTTCCCCAAGTAGAAAACTTTTACAAGTGTCTACCAATTTGGAGCTCTGTCTCATAGAAACATGTTTTTTCTTGAGAGGTAAAATTAAAAAGAACACAGAGGACAAGCTGATTATTTGCTATGTGTGTGGACATCCAGTCATGTATGACTCAACAGTCACCTTGGATGTTTAGATGGCAGTTAGTGAGGAATCAGAGAAACTGGTAAGTGAAAAAAAGTTTTACTTCTCAATTCAAATAAACTCACCAAACTGCATCTCTGGAGGCTTTGGTAGAATGAGATGAACCAAGAATTATCAGCTTTCCAAAGTAACATAAATAAACAACTCTCAACTTTTCCATTAGTTGAGGCAAAAGAGCACAAATCGTAGCAAGGTATTTTTCACATCGATTACCCTCATGTTATTTGACCATTTGCTACTCAAAGGCTGGTAAGTTGCAAAAAAACACCACAAAAATAAAGCAGCGGGTACAGTACATAACACACCTTTTGTTAAAGTCTGAGGTTTGAAGTCATGGAAGAAAGCTGGAGTGCATGGGTTATCTTGGCATCTACTTGTAGCTCATGTGACTCACCCAAACAGCTAATTAGAGGCAGCCAAGCTTGCTCCGTTACTAGGCAACAGCAGCAGGGGGTATTTGTGAGATTAGTGCTCTGGTGAGTGCCAGGCTCTGGATGGGCATATCAGCAGGACAGTTTCTCTGAGTCACACCTGCACGGAACTGCAGCTGAGCAGTCCTGGGGGGAACAGGAACCGCGTCCAACACTCTCTACACCTTCTGAGGGTGTTAGGGGCAAAGAAAAGGCGCCTTTGTGCAGCAGGAGCACAGCACTAGAAAAATGTCAAAAATAGACTGCTTTTTCTTCCTTTGCTAAATATGGAAAGATTCTCCAAAAGTTAGAAATGAAGTATCCAAGTGAAGGAAAAGTTCACAATAAATACAATTTCTTCCATGTTATCGAGAGGGTTTATTCAAGGATCTTGCTGACTCAAAGTTTGCGTAAAATAATTTTGTGAAGCAACACAGGTTGCACATTTATTTAGCTGTTTTAGTTTTGTCCATTCTGTACACCAGGTAAACAACATACATTTTTTTAATTGCTCCAAATTTTACTGGCAAATGTTGTATATTTGACAGTGATTCAAAAAGAATACCACAACATTGAAAATCGAGAACTCTGCAAGAAAAAGGAGAGCTCAACTCTTTTGGGCATCGATTTAATGAAGCTCTGAAATTTGTTAAATACTGTTTACATTGATTAATTAACCAAGGTTTCATCATGTTTCTTTGATTAAATACAGATTTTCAAAGGTTTGTTATTTTTTTAATCACCCCATGTATATTTTATATTATATATTATTATATACAAATAAGACAAAAATGTGGATCAATAAATTGAAAAATACTCAAAAATAATACTAATAATTAATATTTATATTACATTGTTAATTTATGACAAAAGACCTGTTAATCGACAATATAATTAGAGTCCATACCAGTAAATTCAGGAAAAAGCATTTCACGTTATCAAAATAACTTTTAGGGCAGAATGTGCACCTTTTACATATTTTAAAAATGAGTGTTTATTGATATGTTGACAAGGGACAGAGTAAATTCACAATTATGGCAAGTACCTTAAATGATCTAACTAGAAGTTGATTTTGCTATTATCTTGGCATTTGAATCATTTACAGAAATGATTCATATCACTTTAAAAAGAAAACATACCCTGTAATTATTGACTCCATTCAGAGTTTGAAAGTGGCATTAATAACACATAGAGAACATGGAACTATTACTAAATAATTCAAGAAGCAGAGAGCTGAATTGAATATAACTAAAGTTATGGATGAATTAAACTGGTTGGATGCATATAAGCAATAATACATATTTCCACAGATTCACAATATTGCACTGGGTTAATAACTGGCCCCATTTCTCATATTTACATCCATGCCTTCGTAATTTCTGATTTGATTTGTTGTTTTCATAAGAAACTCAAATAAAGGCTATTTTTAAAGCAGAAAATAAACTAGCCTCTCTCTGTGCTCCTAATTCTCACAGCTAGCGTATACATTTTGTTCATTAGAAAAGATGTGGAAATGATTTAAGTAAAATTTATTCTGAAAGCCATATGTGATGATTAACAGACTAAAAACAATGTGCCTCAAACAGTCAATGTGCCTAGCATTGTTACTGATGTTGTTTTTATCACCTAGGTTACTTTAATTAAACAACATGAGGATGGAACAATTGTGAGGATGACAATTTGTGCTTGCAATATTGTTCCAAGACTTTTTCGCAAACAGAAACGTATTAAACACCTCACAAAGCACACCTGGGGATGTGCAGTTGTGTCTCATGTATTGCTACATACGCAGGAAAATGTTCACATTACCTTACGACCACTTGAATTTTTTAAAAAGCCCTATCCCAAATGAGCCAAAATCAATGTTACTAGTAAGCATCTGATTTAGAGAGTATGAGAAAAATAATTAAAATAAAGATAATTTAACTAAAAATGTATTAGTTAGAAAAAAATCGTAAAGGTATTTTTTATACATTTACAGGTAATAATCCTTTATAGGATTTCTTTCATAACAATTTTTTTAAACATAACTTAGTTGGTAATCATAAAGCAAAATGAGTTTATTATTTGACAGTTGTGAAGTTAATAATATGGCTAAAAATATGGTTGTAAAGAAAATGCCTATACTTAGAAGTGTGTGTAAAGTATTGTTTTATTTTTCCATATATTTACTGACCTTTAGCAGCCTATTTAAATAAGGTTGTTTAAAGACGAGGTTGGATCATCTGTTCTCTAACACAAGATAAAGAGGCGCTGTGTCCGAGTTAGAATAACTCGAGTTACAGAGAAGCTGATTGGCTGTTCACATACTCATATTTTACAGACACCTGGACTCTCACTTCCCATTTGCCACAAGACAGATAATTAACATATTATATTCTGTTTAATAAAAAAGATTTAAAGAGCACCTTTTACCTCAAAGCTACCCCTTTGACCTCAAAACTACTGTTCCCTCCACCATTGACTTTCACTAGGTGAGATGAGCGCTAACTGGTTTGTCATCAGACTAAACATCCCCATTCCAACAAAAATATTAATAGTTGGACTGTTATTAAGAATTCATGGTCTAAATTACACCGAAAAAGCACTGACCACTCTGAGGATTTGAGGTGAACCTTGGGGAGGTGGCTCACTCCTGTAAATCCCATTCCGCCCTCCTCTGCTTTTTGAGGCTAATTAAAATGAAAAGCAGATTTGTGGGTGGGCTCCCTCTTGTCACTTCATGTTGGCATCCCCTATTGTGACTTCCACCTTGAGGGTTTGGTGCCTGTTAGTCACAAGTCCTCACAGCAAATGACTACAAACTGCTTGACAAACCTCTCAAAGTGACTACCACAGGGCTGTTAAGTCCTTAAACCGAAAACAAAATGCATTCCACCAGTCTACTCCAACCTGCTTCTCACCTCCTCTCTAAACACACCCAACTTATAATGTTTGTGAAAACTACCGTGGGTTTTTTTTCTCAATTTTTCTTAATATCCAAAACTACTGTTAAGGTATCTACACACTTATTCAAATTGAGATTTGCAAGAATGTTTCTATAGCTTCTCTGAAAGGAACTTTACCGCATTCTTCAAACATCTGATTTTTTATCTTGATGCAATGGCGCTCAGGGGTCGTGATACGTCATTTGTGAAAATAACGAATCTTCAGAATGACTCGCTAGTAATAACTCTTTTGGGGAATGAATCGTTTTCTTTGATGCATGTGGATTACACTGTTTATAATCAGAAGACACTGCCGAGCAAAAACAAGCCGATGTGGCAGAGACAAAATAATTTTTATTTGAGCACATTGTTCAGCCATGTGTCATTGGCGCTTCTTGTTTTTGATCAAGGCATGTTCACGTGTGAAACTTCTGATAAAAATTTGGATAGGAGGACAATTGGATGAATTTTAGGCTAAGTTTAATTTCTTTCCCTTGGCCCATACATGTGAATTCTCTTTAGAACTAAGGGGAAGGTCTTTACTGAAGGTATGTATACCACTTCAGCCTAAATGTGGTTGGACCTGCACTTACACACAGATGGTTTGCGAAGAGTTAAGGATTTTTTTTTCCTGAAAAAAGATTTTTTATGAAATTGCCTGACAATGCGAGGAAAGAGAGCCACAAATGTATGTAATTTCTTGCATTTTATAACATTTTGGTTTTAGTTAGTTTTCATATTATAAAGTCAGAAATAGGAAAATATTTTATTTAAAAAAATCACTAGCTTCACAGAATTATTCAGAAAAAATATTTAATCAGGAAAAAAACAGCATTGTATGTTAGATGTAATGTCCTAAGTGCTTATAAAAGTCATAATAAGTTAATGTAAATATATTTAAACAATTTATGAACAATGTGTGATTTTAGACTATTAACATTACACAGTAGACTCATGTATTTTTTTTTTTTCACGCTTTACTGTGGTTTCCCAACTCATACAATTTTCAGCCCTTCCCCTTAGCGTACTTTATCAAAAGAAAGATAAAGGGCTAATCGCTAAGGGTTAGGGCCAAGGTAGAGAAATGGAATGCAGCCTTAGTACTAATTACTCAATAATTATCTCAATAAAGATTTGATGAAGACTAAAAACATGCATTTCTGCAGAATTGCAGAATCAGTTCATTATTAAAACTGTTCTTTTGGAAATTTCAAGTTGTAGTAGATTTCTGTTGGACTACATCTTCAATTATTTCTTAGAAATGTTTACCAAAATCATCCGTTAAGTTTCATTCATGTAGCTGCTTATTAATCAGGGTCTGATGTTTCCAATCCCAGCTCACTTTGTTTGAAACCAAGTACACATCCCAAGGCTGCAGTCACTCACATGTACTCAAACTTTGAGTCACTAATCAACCTCATATTCATCCCATTGAACTATCAAGTAATGGAAAGGACAATATGCATACCAACAGCCAGATGGAACCAGGAACTTCCTTGATGTGAGGAAAGCATGCTTGGTGCTACAAAAATGTTCAGTCTGCATTTTCTGTCATTAGTCCACTTGAAAGGAAAACAAGACCAATTTAGGTATCAACATACATTTTTGTAGTTTAACCTTGATTTATCTCATTTAATTTGTTACATCCTCTGCTCAACCTAGCATCCTCAACGTTCAATCCTTAACATTTTTAGAAATCCTACATCTCTGCACTATCCAAGCTTTTTGTTCCATTTAGATTCTATCCCGCCCATCCTATCCTGTTTAAATCGGACATGAGAGCAAGTACCACTACTACATTAACAAAGGAGCGTGGATATATTTAACCACATTTTATCCAACAGCATGGAAGCACAGCATCCTTTTATCAGAATTGAATGGCCACTTCAACATCTCTCAAACCAAGGCCTGATAGAATGTAATAAAGTTCTGAGTTATAGTTACATTTTCAGTCTCTAAGTTTACTCTTGCTCTGCAAGTTTACCGACCAACTCTTGCTTTACATCTGAGTGTTTGCAATATCTCCAAGGCCTGACACTATGAATGACAGCCATAGGCACAGATTTAAACAAACTTTGCCAAGAAAAGTGGCAAGTGTGTGTGGGTGTGTGCATGTGCTTGTTGTAATCTGTAGATGTTTGCGTTTGTGCATCTATCCGTGCATGAGTGTGTATGCAATATAAGTAGCTCTTGAGATGGGGTGACGATGTGCATGTTTTCAGCAGTATTCTTGGAGGCCTTTCCTCCCCCTAAGATTCTCTTTTCACACTTTGCTGCACAGCACATCTGCATCCAATGACCTGACTTAATGTCTCACTCAAGCAAATAAGATTGCAGAAGTGAAGAACAAGAGACCCATCAGTCACAAAATGGGATGCTTTTGGCTCAGAGTCATTTGACGGTGTGTAACGGCATCCTCTGAGATAGTCAGGAGGTAATTGATTTTTTTTTCCTCCCCATTCTCTGTTGTCTACTAATAGAATGAAATCAGGCCAAACAGGCGAAGGGTCCTGTGGAGGTGTAGTGGAGGTGCAGTCATCAGCATGCATTAGTGGGGCCTGCAGAGAGCACGCTTCATCTAGCCTCCCCCTTCAAGGGATTAACAGGCAGACAGTGAGAATCCAGGAGATTAACACAAAGGATGGTCACAATTATCCCTCAAACTGTAAACATCTTATATCACACAATGCGATTAGGGGCCTTCCTGGAACATGAAGTCTTTGCATGCCTCGTTAATAGTGGATAGACTACTTCCGAATTTAATTGTGTTGTTTTATTTATAGTTGCTGTTGTTTTATTTCCCAGTCTGGTTGCTTTCAAAAATAATTTGATCATTTTCAGTGTTGATGGTATGACGTGTATGGGCTTGGCAAAAATCAAATGATGCCCATCTTCCTATAAAACTCTTATTTTAGAAATTATTGTAGGAGGGTTTTTAAATATAATTTTCATTGTAGTGAGTATAAACATTGTTTTCATTTGTAAACATTTTTACTTAAGAACCACAAAAAGATTTATGAGCTAAAAACTTAACTAAATTGGAAATTGAACTGATGGACTGTATCCAATATCAATAAATTCTCTTCTGAAGGCGCTCACAAACACATGCTCATAAAAAATGTTTGATCTGATAATTATCCCTCTATCCTGTGTTTGCAAATGGTCATAAAATATGTCCATATTGAGATAAAAACACCACAAACAATTTACATCAAAAGTCTTGTGTCTTTTTTCATTATGTACAATGTTTTGTCAACTACTGTTGTGTGAATTGAAAATTAAACTTGAGTTGATTAAGAGTTTTTGGTGTTTACATTTTTCTTCGTGTTGATTTCATTGTGCATTTGTACAGTTTTCCCCACTGAACCAGGATTGGGAGAAATATGGAATAAAAGAAGCATGGCAAACCGTTCAATAAAAACTGTGTAAAAACCAAGCAGCAGGTTCTGTGGTGACCTGACTCGTCGATATGGCATTCAATTAAAAGGTCAGGTTATAAGTAACCAGCCATAAGTAGCATGTAAATCACTCTATTCCAGACAACATTGCTTTTTAGTAGTATTAAAAAACTCTGAATACACTCAAAATATATGACCCCTGAGTAACCCTAATCTATTGCAGACTCTATGAACAGGGTTAGTTTTAACATCATAGGTATTTACCCCTACCCCTCATACTCCTGCTTCCTTTATCTTTATTTTTATAACATTTGGGAAAAAACTTGAACCATAATTGATTCAATATTGTTGAGAAAATATTGAAATAAAACTTATTAACAAAATATCCCTCATCACCAGTTACTGTCTTGCTACTGTCTTGCTATGTTAATGGTGTGGAAATGAACATTGATTTTTATAAAGTGACAGAGACGTAATAAAAGTAACTAATGTGAAAAATAAATATGACGCAAGAGACAACCATGAGTCTCGAAACAGTTTGACAAATGTATATATTTTTATTAGACACATAATTTGTTTAAAAAAGGAAAAACATATTTTTTAGATGTATAATTATATGTATGTGTAATCTTACATTCTTTTTATTGGACAGCTGGTTTTAAGGTTGTTGTAGGTGTTTCAAGCCAGAATTTTTTTTAATATTCACAAAATATTATATTGGAAATTCATTCATTTTAATAATGAAATAAACTATTAAAAATGCATTGTCTAATCTAACCATGATTTGTTGTCATTATTTATGATCCCGTGATATTGTTTTATTTTTTGAACATTTTGACCTTTACTTTAGATTCACAAACAAGGCGATTTCTTTGAATGTGTGAGACTGAATTCTATCATGACTTTAATGAAGTAGCAGCCAAAGAAAATGTACATCTATTAATACGCTTATTGATTAAAATTCAAATGAAAAAGATTACAAATTAAATCAATGTTAAAGAAACCTTGCAACACTTGTTTTTTGCATCTAAACATCTGAAAATCAATGAACCAGAAGTGAAACCAAAGGGGGACATAAACTTGCATAAACTACAATGTTCATTTTTTGTGGAGTCATCTAAAAAAACTGTTCTGGACACCATGTGTTCTATGCTAAGTCAGGACAGAGGCAGGGAAAAACTTTGAGTTCTTTCATCGGGTCACGTTGAAAGAGCAGATAAAAGGACTCAATAAAAATCCATCCCTCTCTAGCAGAATCGCAGTTCTGAAAGATATGCTACCTCTTATTATTCATCCCATTTTGTTTCACTTTATTCATCTCCCTTTACAGGAGCAGAGGTACATGGCTTGTACCAGTTATTTTCAGACGTTAATTTATGCATTTAAAAAGACTTTGCCTTCATTTGAAGAATGCAACGGTTACCCACACCGAGATATCAGAGAACCGTTTGAAGTGAGTGCTCTCCTGCCCGCCTTTGTGTTCTGGGTTTGTAATATGAATGAATAATGTATCAGGGATTAGAAATTCATAATGCTCTTGTTTTCACCTTCCATGAGCCTCCCCCCTCTCATATATCCCTTCGCTGGCCTGTGAGTAAAATCTCATTATGGCAGATTCCCCGAGGTGGGAAAGACCAAGTCTCTGGAATCAGGCCGGACACAACTGCCAGACTGTACGAATGATGGAAGCCAGAGGAGAAGGAAAGTTTTAATCACCTTTAAACCAAAACTTAGCTCACAAGGGAAGGCAGCTTGTGTTTTGTGCCGGGAAACTAAAGTCCAAAACAAACAATCAGTTTGTTATTCTCTTCTAATGCCTGAGAATGCTAATGCTTAAAGGGAAATTTAGTCCTGAAAAGCAAAAGCTGTCAACATCTGCAGGGATTTTCACACATGAAGAAAGTAAACAGGTATCCAACTGTTCACTTTTCAACTGGTTTCGAAATTGACTTGGCTTTCATATTTTGCTGTTTAACAGTTCAAAGCTGTCTGAAAAAAGTAGTCCGTCTCATAGGAGGTCTTTTTTTTAAATAAGATATAAAATGTAAAATGAGATACAACACATTTTTGTCAGTTTCTTGGAAGATGTCAGCAAGCTCCTCTGATTTCATTTGTGGGTGATTTTACCACCGCTTTTTAAAATTTTATGTTATTTTTTTCAATGTCTTGAAACTTCCTAAATATTTGCTTATAGGTAGTCGTAGCCTCAGATGTCATGCCCACCAAGCGTTGACTGAACATCAGATAGGTTTGGAAAACTTGACCTGTAACACTCCAAGAATTGTGAAGTCCTTATCTGATTGTTTTGTTTATCAGGATCTCCAGTATTAACGAGAGTTGCATCATAATTTCCTTCTGTGCAGCCATAATATCAGAAAAAATTACTTTAATCAGTTTTGTGCTCCCTCTTGCTGATTATGAAATATTGTTGTTCTGTTCTAGTAATACTTTTCTATCGCTAACTTGTTGCACATGATGCTGTGCAAAACAACATGGGATTGGTTGGGTGGGTTTGACCATGCAACAATGTGAAAATGGCATCAATGGCTTCCTGGGTAGGTTTGACCAAGTAAGACTAGTATATAGGTGACAAAACACATGAAATGGCTGGATGTCTTTCTAAAACAAATGCTCAAATAAGTTTTGGTGGGTGGACCGTGTAAGATTTTACACAATCACTTATAAAAGCAGTATTGGTATATGAGTGGTCACCCCACAACCACAAAAAGAAGTAAAGTTGTGGACACACTTATTTTAGCTTGGTCATTATTGCTTAGTTTGGCAACATGGCACTTATATGTGTCTGCTTAAATCGACTACCTAAAGAACCTTTCTGTAAAAGTCCAATTTTTCAGTTTCAGCTCATATCCTTGAGTTCCAGTTTGGTTTTATCAGTTTTAGTCTTCCATATTGTTTTTGTCACCTTTGGCCCTCCATATTGTTTCGGTGTTCATTGCTTCTATGTCATCCTTGATTGTTAATTGTATTCACACCCTCGTGTTGTCTTACCATACCTGTTTGTAGCTAGCTTGTTTCATTTACTTTTATGCATTTGGCACACACCTTGCATTTCTGTATGTATTATTGTCATAGATGTCAAAGGATTCTCCCTGGCTCCTGTGATAACTTCCTGTTGTAGAGAGCATTCGGAGTCACAGAATTTAAATTTCAAATGCAAAATCTGGAAATCTGGCCCATTCATTTATAATTAAATCTGAGTTAACATTTTAAAATCATTAAAGATAAAAATGCTGAACACACATTTTAGTTTATTCCATGTAGGTTTTTTTTTTATATGAAAGACTCACTGTGTCACACCCTGAAGAGACTTTCGCACCTTAAAAAAACAAACATGCCCACGACCTGACTTCAATGATCCATTCACAGGAAAATATCCACTCAGCAAATCAGTCAACTTTTTACTTAACACCACTTCCAAAGTGACAAAGGCATCACCTACATTCACACATCGTCTAGTCACCTATTGATATAAGCACAAAGTCAGTCTTTAGTCAGCTTGCTGAAAAAGAAAGCACATTGGTGCGCTTACCTTGTTCCCTTGACACATTTGAATTCTGCTCTAACTGTACATTTTTCTTCACTGGGTCCATTGTCCAACAATGAACTAGAATATCTGTTGATGGCATACCCAACATCTCAAAAAAAAGTTTTCTGTTGTGCATATGTTTTGTTTCAGGTGCCTCGAATCTTTATCCTGTGCAGTTTAATGCTCTTGACCAAAATATATTTTAATAAATGCTGCTGAAGCACCTTATATCTTGTTTTCCTTGCATCGAACTAAATAGTAAAAACAACTAAATAACAATAACAACTTGTTAAGGTAATTGTTTGCCCCAGTACTGGATTGTAATGACATTTTCAAAAGCACATTTGAGTCACATATCAAACCTATTTAAGTAAACAACAGAGTGCTGGGAATTTTGCTGCACTAACAGCTTAAGGTGTTTGTGATCAGTTTGCATGTTGTTTTACAAACCATGAAGAAACCCATGGGTATGGCTTACAAATACTTTTTACACAAGAACACGAATTAAAGCGTGTCTCACATTTGCAATGCTGTTCACCTATGAAGAATATCCACAGGGCATTATTTTCAGCACTCTTCATATGGTATGCAGATTAGAGGTAGGAAAGAAAGCCCAGTAGCTATTATTCTCTGCAATCTCAATTTTACAAAAAAAAGTTTTTTTAAAGCATTTGGAAAAAACGAGGTGGAAAGAATGAATACTAAAAATAGCAAATCCTGCAATTTAGTTAGTGGCATACAGTTCATTTATTGTAAGACAAAATGGCACTGGTGCATCTTACCTTATGGTTCAAGTTTTAAAGTTGCAGCGGACTTGCTCAGATTCTGTCATCAAGAGGATCCAGGTTGGCAGGTCACCATGGAAACCGAAGTACTTCATGTCTGTAAGCCACCAAGGGATCAATGAAATATTAAATTCAAGGACCATTCAGCAAAGCAAGCTTATTAATAGTATTCAACTATTGGCCATGTGTGCTAGATATCCCTGATACACAAAAAGGTATAGAAAAAGATTTTTTTTAAATCTCAAAATATCATTATCTGCATTTGTTCGTAATTGCTATAAAATTGGTATCAATCGTTTCCTTTCTTTTTTTCATTTAGAATTTTACCAACATGACTGCAAGCAGCTGATTTGCCTTAATCCGTACTTCTCGAAGTCAGTATAATTCCAGCAGACCCACAAATTTCTTGTCGGTCTGGTAGATTAACACAGTAGGAGGGTGAATCCATTTACTGAGGGGATTAATATTTCCATTCAATGTAATGTTACCTTGGTACAACCTTCATATTTCCAAGAATGTAACCAGTAAGATCCATTTTACATGGTTTAAAAACATGTTTTATCAGCGTGTCTTCCTATGTTATAAAGCTGTTCATTTATTGGAAGCAAACTAGTAGATATGGACTTCTTCTTTTTGTTTAAAAAAACAATGCTGTTCTATGAAAGAAGCACAAAACCCATTAAAGTTTGAATAAATATAATCTCAACTGGAAATTGCAGCATCTGAATCCAGTAGACTCCCCATGAACTATGACATAATACGTAGCTTTCACTTTTGTTTAAGCATTTGTAAGATGATGTATTACACATACAGTAAGTACTGTATCTTACACAATGTATTAGATAAAAGGTTTCGATCAAATTAATTATGTTTTATACGTCACTTATAAGTCAAATGTGCTCAGCAGGTCAGTAACTACGTCATTTCCCACTTAAAGACAACAGAAGATTTAAAATAATAAAAGAACAATCATGTTGATAAATGAAAATTCCAAGTAAAATGTACATATAGATTTTTTATTTATTAATTACATTAATTTTCCCTCTCAATTCCATCTGTACATATCTCTGTTATTTTTTTAAATGAAAGTCTCCTTTTCAATTTGATTTGTATTTGAGCCACATGATGAGCAAGGAATGTGTGAAATCAGTAGATTATTTTAAGGTAAGCAACCACTGTCTTAATGCGCACAGAAATTCTGTCCACTTTAAGATTAATAACCACGTCGCAACACTGCCAAAAAAACGCATGATTTGACACAAGTGTGTGTCGAGCGCCACTTAGTGTCTCTTTTATGTCTCGAAAGTACTCTGAACACGAGATCACGCATGACAGAGCGTGCAGACATGGCAGAGCAGAACAATTTTTTTAAACCCAGCGATCTTACAGCCAGATGTGAGTCTGTTCAGACATACAAAAAAATGTTGTATGGAAGTTTTATTAAAAATAATCGCTAACTGGAGTTTAATTACACACATTTATGCCCAAACACTTTTCAAAGGTTTATAGGCAGCTGTAATATAGTAAGCTTTTTTTGGCACTATGAGATCAGTGAAATACATTGTGACAAAACCGATTTCAAAAGAACTAGTTCTAGATAAAAATTACATCTTTGAAACTCCATTATTTTCTGCTGTACAGTACTCTTGGTGCTGTGCTCTCTAGTTTAAGAAGTAATCAGCTCAATAGGAACCATTTTGAAGAAAGACAGCATTGGATAAACAAATCCCTCAAGTCAACAAAATTAACATGTAGTAGTGTTTAATTGGCCTGCGATTGCTATATTTCATCGGAAGCCAGTGGTACCATTTGGCTTTGTTTTCAAAAGGCACTTTATCTTTGTGAAAGTTGCAGTAAACTCTGATGCAATATATACTATAGCCTAGTTTGTACAATGTCAGGCATTTTTTATTCATTCAATTCTCCGGTGACTATAGAAACCCACTTTCTTATATTTATATTTATAGTTATATTCCTTATAAAAACCCTCAGACAGAGCAGAAGCCAAGAAATGCCCATAAGAATTGCCAGATGATTTCAGCAATTCAATACCCCACTGCCATGTTCAAAACTTGATAACAGTCTTTGGACTCTTTAGCACAGTCCATCAAGATTTTTTCCCTATTCTTCAGACCTTTGATTGGCCATAAATATGGGGTTGCAATACTTTTGTCAAGTAGACTCTATTATCGTTCTTTGTCATGACCCTTACAATAGAAGCTATGAAGAAAGCATGTGAACAACAGTGTAATTTTTATACCAGTTTTTGAGCAATGTTTCTTGGTAATATTTTCAAACTGCAATTCGACTTAATCTTTTGTTCTATTCACAGAATACTTTATGGTTTACGTCATTTCAATGTGAGAAATTACCAGTCAGCATTGGGACAGGACTCAAAACTTTTTTACTAATTATTTATACTCTGAGATTTAAACTAAAATTAAATTTGGAAATGTATACAAGTGTTTATGTTAAAAAAGTGTGTCAAATTTGTATGTGAAGAAAGTGAAGTTTTTATTGCTTTATTTGAAAGAGAACAGGTCTAACTGTCCTCTGGCGTTATCAGCATAAACAGCATCTGTTTTTGACCTAATAATTCAACTTGTGTTAAAAGCACTTCCAGCTGGTCATAGGTTAAAACATGCGTGAATAGATTTTGAGGTGCTGGTGGTAAATGAGCGGTGGCAGGCTGAAGGGTTAACAGCCGAATGTTTTTTTCTAAGTAGAGGCTCTCTCGCACACTTTTGCCTTTTCCCTGAAGTAATCTAGACTGTGCAGTGGTCAGGGATGCCCACTGGCTCTCATTAAGAGATGCCAAATCATTATGGATCCCTTCCCTTGCTGCAAAGCTTCTCTAAACCTCTGGCGGCCAACGGCTGTGAGCTATCATTAGCAGATGACAAACCCCATTAGAGTGCCCCCTCTCCAGGCTGGAGTGCATCTGACAAGACCTTCTTAGCCTTCCACAGTTCAAACCCATTAAAAAAAACATTTAAATTCCTATTGGTAAACAAAAATTTATGAAAAATCAACAAAATAGAGCATTTATCACTTGAGAAAATAGACTGAGTGGCCTATAATCCTGTCTTGAAGCAGTGTCGTGTTTTCTCTACCATTCATTAAAAAGGGTGCTGCATTCCTTAAAGACTTGCACCCGACTTTCTACACCAAGCAAAACTCAATATTAACATGTCTGGTATTATTACCCTGCAAATAAAGGTTGTTCTTTTTTTTGGATGATATTCACATCATCAGCTGAACAACAATAATTCACTCGCAAGCCCCTCTCCCCTACCTGCATCTCTCCTTCACCCTTCACCCCTCCCTCTTTCTCTCTCTCTCTCTCTCTCTCTCTTTAGGTTGTTTAAAGTATTCATGAATGTCTGAAAAGTATATAAAAGTGTTTCATGAATTTAAACTAACATATCTTTCCTGTGTTGGTACTTGTTCGTGGGCCACTATGGTTATTAAACACGCATTTTATGCATGCAATTATCCAACATTATCAACTCCATTTATAAGGTTCAGGGCCCCTCAGAAGATGCAGAAGGTCTTGTGTAATTTTAATGTAAAGTAGACAACATTGACCTCTACAACAGGTGCTGTGCAGTACTGAAGGTGCAATTTACATGAGAAGGAAACTTTTCCTTGATACTTTAATAACGTTGTATGTTAAAAGTGCTATATTATGCCCCTTTTAAATCATGTATGAAAAAATATTTGACCCCTCTAGACTATCACTGCACCCTTAATAATCTTCAAAAGGCAGTATTTATCATAAACGAATGGTTGTGCTTCGCCAAACGATTCATGTACTCCCTGTGCCTCCCACTACAATGCTTCCGCAACACCCCTGCTGGATTTTATTTGTTTACAGAAAATCCACCTAATTGTGACAAATACATTCATCTTCTGATAAGCCAAAAACACCTTTGGACTGTGACACTCAGAACACAGTTTCTTTTCATTGTTTATTACATTATTTATTCTACTATGATTACACCTCCGAATTAGTATGCACGTATGTTCTTCATTGAGAATTGAGTGCGTCTTCATTAAGTGTGTACTATATTAGTGGTTTTCCCAGCGATGGGTTGCGGCTGGAAGGGCATCCACTGCGTAAAAACATGTGCTAGAGAGTTGGCGGTTCATTCCGCTGTGGCGACCCCGAAAGGGAAGAAAGCCGACATGAAGATGAATGAATAAATGAATGTATTAGTGGTTCATCTGATTGGTTTGTTTGTGGTGCTATGGCCAATTGGCCTGTCTCGGGTTATCAAGACATTTTGAGATCCCAGAGAAAAAAAAGAGAATTACACAATGATATATGAAAAAAACTGAATATCACTGCATATGTTTTTGATAAAGTAACAAATCAAAAACATACCAGATATTTCTGAAAAGTAGGGTTTACATGACATCATTGCATTAAGATTGATGATCATGGCATCATGGCATTAAGATTGATGATAACATATGAAACTTTCAACCTCCAAATTGATTTACATGCAAAGAATCAAATATTTGCGTTTGAGGAATTTTAAAGCACTGTAAAGAGATAAATGCTTTAATTAATAATTAAGCTCTACATCTATATGAAAGTGGTTCTTTATACAGCGTAATTGTTCAACGCTACTAATTATTTGTGTCATAATAGTTTGACCTTAAAATAGTACAGAATTGTGGCTATGTAACCTTTAAGCATTTTTGCACAAAAAAATCACAGTTTTTGTTTTCAGAAAAGTGCAATTTATTCTCCCCAAGCAGAAATTATCTGGAATATCTTTACCACAAAGACCCACACGTCCAAAAATCACTCTATTTTAAGCACTTTCCTGGGAACTGGGAATCAATACAAGTTATCTTAAAAATGAAATAGTATCTCTCCCTGGTGTAGATGTGAGAAAAGCCATCAGCATCCACCAAGCATACTTTTGGTAAGAATTTCTTCAAAGAAAAAAATGTCAGACTGTCTCTGCATAACTTGGTTACAAAAAGGCTATATTTCAAAGATGAAGTACAGATATGCTTTCAGTATATAACGACACAGTAACTAATGTTTGTTTTGAACAAACAGAAAATTATGAGTTGCACATTATAGTAATTACACTCTACTAATCATTAATTAAGCATCCACAAATAGTTAATAAATAATTTAAATAGCATTTATATGTTGCTTTACATAAGTAAGTAGTTTATAAATATAACTTTAAATGCATTATTTCTTCTTTGTAAGCATCTATATAATATGCTCAATAACATTAATTTCATGCTTTATTGAGGATCAGTTCATTGTTTATAAATGAAACGTTTCACTATTTAAAAACCAGAGATCATTTACAACATGTTAATTAAAGATTATTAAACTATTTAAAGACACATGGTTATAAAAGATTTATTAGCGTTTGGTTAACTGTTTTTGTGAATTCATCTAAAGTGAGGGGTACTTTTTTTGTAGTGCTACTAAATTATGACGTAATAATGTAAAACGGTTGAAATTGTTGTCTACTATTTGTTCCTAATTATATTTTTTTTTAAAACCACTGTCCTTCCCACACACTACAATACACCTGCCAGAAGGAAGATAAACAATATTAGCATGTGAAGGTGTTAAACTTCCAAATTGCTCAGCTTTCAGTAAAATCTGAACAATTTTAAAGTGGAAGTATATATATATATATATAAACAATTAAGCTCTTACATTGGTCATTATGGCAGTTCAGACATTTTACAGTGCTATAAAATAAGAAAAACTGATTTTGACATGGAGTTGACCTTTAAATGTGAGTATAACACAGATTTAAGAGGAATTGTAAATATCTTGCACAGAACGTAAATAAACATGAAATCTGATTATAGAAAAATGTCAACTTTTTCCTGTCAAAAATAATATGCAGTTATCAAAAACATGGCATGAATAGCTGGCTGAGACAAATGGCACAATAATTAAGTCTGGATTCTTTGCGCCTAATACAATTTAATAAAATATGTAATAAAATAAATGCATAAAACTCCAGGGCAGTTGGGATCTAGTTGAGAAGATTTTGGGCTCTTTAATATATTAAACACATTTAATTTGCTCCCACCCTGACAGCCCAGCACCAGGCTTTAATAAGAGCATTATGGTTGAAACCACCGATTTTTCTCTTCTGACTCTGCAGTGTTCCATACCTACTAATTTAAAGGAGCCTCTGCGCCTGTGGGACTTTTATATCTTTCCAGGCAGGAGTGTGCAAAGCATGCCCACTTTCATGTGGAAAACCTATGTATGTGACAAAGAGACTTAGCTGCTTATAATGTTGCCATTATTGAACCTCAAAATGGTTTTCAAATGAGGCCTCTGACAGCATCGAGCCTGGCTTCAAGTGTGCTTGGCAGCTGGGTACAGCTCAACCCAAAACCAATAAAGACTGTGAGGCCTTGCGTGTGTGCACTTTGTGATTCTGTGTACGTGCATTTGATGAGACGGGAGGGGGACTTGCAAGGCTTAATGCACAGCTGGGGTAAATTCACTCCAGGGGCAATGGCAAAGAGGGTCTGCTGCCAAAGTGAAATGCATGGAGACTCAGTGAAATGAAGTGTGCTTCCATTGTCTGGAAGTAGGGCAGTGGCACAATGAGGACTGGACCTAAGAGACTAGCTCACCTTGGCTGGAGAAAAACCCTGATACAACCAAACCATTGACAATGAATTTGAAAGTGCGTCTGGAAACTATTCTTTTTATGATGTCTTGGAACGCCTTGAAAAACATAATCTCACTAAAAGGCTGAAAGACATTTTTAATGGTCTGAAATATGAATGAGACAGTGTACTTGCTCATTAGCACAAATTACATCCTGAAGCAAGAGTGGATTGGTCTTATACATGTCAACCAAACAAAAACATTTACTCTAAGAGCTGGTTACATACTGCTGTAGTAAGGGTGTCCACATAACCATTAATAATTAGGGCCCGAGCACGCCAGCGAAGCTGTGCGGCGAAGCCCTATTGTATCTGTTAGGATTATTATTATTATTAGGGGTCGAGCACCGAAGGTGCAAGAACCCTATTGTTTTTCCTCGAGACTTTTTTTTTTTTTTTTTTTTTATTATTATTATTATTATTCCGGGAATCATTGCGGGCACTTTTCGGTACCTGAACATATATGAAAAGTCACCGATTTTTGCACACGCATCAGACCCGGTGAAAAATTTCGTAAAATTTTGGTCCCAAAACTGATTTCTAAAAAATGGCTCTATAGCGCCACCTAACGCGTTTTTACAGCTTTTGATCATCCAGTTTGTCGTAGGCGGATGAAATTTGGTACACATGTGTAAAGTACCAAGGTGTAACTTTTACTAATTGAAAGTCTATTTCCAAAATAGACAGGAAGTCAGTTATTTCGCAAAAACCTCTAAAAAAGGGCGTTTTTGCTCGCTCTACTTTTTGACGAACTACTCTCACAGACTTTATCCAAACATCTCCAAACTTCTTGAGTATCATCATAAGGCATACGGCAATTGATATTGAGAAGCTTGTTCGACTATCATAAAGTATGTGGTCGTGGCGGCGGGCCAATGTCCAAATTTCGACTCGAAACAGGAAGTTGTTATAACTCGGGCATAGAATATCCGATCCGGCTCAAACTTGTTTCATTCTCATCGTAGTCCAAGCCTGAGAACAGGCGTATGACGACGAACGACATCCGCCATAGCGCCACCTAGTGGCAAGCATTAAAAGCCTGTTTTTCATAGTTTTACCCTTCTATTTCAGCCAGTGTATTGCATGCACACTTAAAACTTGTCGCATGCGTGTAGGACCTTAAGACCTACAAAAAAGTAAATTGGGTCGAGTTTTGAAACTGGACGGAAAACCGGATATTTTAGGTTTTATGTAAAAAACACAGACTTCATACTTTGACGAACTCCTCCTAGGCGAAATGTCCGATCCAGCTGATAATTGGTGTAGTTAGTCGTAAGGCATTTGGGATGAAAAGTTATCAAAAACGCAGCAGTTCGTCAAACGGCCTTTGGGTGGCGGTCTATAGCACCACCTGAAGCGGTTTTGTAGCTGTTGCGCAACCAGGTTATCGTAGGCGAATGAAATTTGGTACACATATGTAAATGACCAAGCTGCAACTTTTACTAATAAAAACCCGTTTTCCAAAATTGACGGGAAGAAAGATGTTTTGCAAAAACCTAAAAAAGTGTGCATTTTCACTCGTTTCAAACTTTGACGAACTCCTCCTAGGCGAAATGTCCGATGAAGCTAAAAATTGGTGTTGTTACTCATAACACATTAGAGAAAAAAAGTTATCAAAAGCTAAGAAGTACGTCCAATGGTCTTTGGGTGGCGCCACAGCAAAGTTCAACCTTCAAAATTGTGCAAAAACAATTTACATATTTTGGACTTTATCTCCGTTTTAGGTAATCCACTATCAACAAAAACAGCCTGCCATGATTAACCTTGTCAGGTTGAACAAAAAGATATGAATCACTGTGACTTTGCTCCAAAAATTGGCTGTACAGCGCCCCCTTATATGTGACCAAAAACATCGCTTTAGCTGTTTTTTAAAGCTGTTGCTCAAGCAGTTTGTCGTAAGCGAATGAAATTTGGTACACATGTTTAAAGTACCAAGCTGCAACTTTTACTAATATAATCCCTTTTTCTAAAATCAACCGGAATTTAGTTATTTCGCAAAAACCTCAAAAAATGGGCGTTTTGCTCGTTCCACACTTTGACAAACTCCTCCCACAGATTTTATCTAAACATCTCCGAACTTCTTGAGTATCATCATACGGCATACGGAACCTTAAAATTATAACTTTTTTTCAGCTATCATAAAGTATGTGGTCGTGGTCGCAGCCAAGGTCAAATTTCGATTTGAAACAGGAAGTTGTTATAACTCGGGCATAGAATATCCGATCCGTCTCAAACGTGTCTCATTCTCATCGTAGTCCAAGCCCGAAAACAGGCGTATGACAACGAACATCATCCGTCATAGCGCCACCTAGTGGCGAGCATTAAAAGCGTGTTTTTGATAGTTTTACGCTTCTATTTCAGGCACTGTATTGCATACACACTTAGAACTTGTCGCATGCGTGTAGGACCTTAAGACCTACAAAAAAGTAAATTGGGTCGAGTTTTGAAACTGGATGGAAAACCGGATATTTTAGGTTTTATGTAAAAAACACAGACTTCATACTTTGACGAACTCCTCCTAGGCGAAATGTCCGATCCAGCTGATAATTGGTGTGGTTTGTCGTAAGGCATTTGGGATGAAAAGTTATCAAAAACGCAGCAGTTCGTCAAACGGCCTTTGGATGGCGCTTTATAGCGCCACCTGAAGCGGTTTTGTAGCTGTTGCGCAACCAGGTTATCGTAGGCGAATGAAATTTTAGACACATATGTAAATGACTAAGCTGCAACTTTTACTAATAAAAACCCTTTTTCCAAAATTGACAGGAAGACAGATATTTTGCAAAAACCTCAAAAAGTGTGCGTTTTTGCTCGTTTTAAACTTTGACGAACTCCTCCTAGACGAAATATCTAATCGAGCTGAAAATTGATGTGGTTACTCATAACACATTAGGGAAAAAAAGTTATTAAAAGCTAAGAAGTACGTCAAATGGTCTTGGGGTGTTGCTACAGCAAAGTTCACCCTTCAAAATTGTGGAAAAATTTTTACATATTTTGGTCTGTATCTCTTTTCAAGATAATCCACTATCAACAAAAACAGCCTGGTATGATTAGCCTTAACAGGCACAACAAAAGCATATGCATCACTGTGACTATGCTCCAAAAATTGTCTCTACAGCGCCTCCTTACTGCCCTCTTAAATGTGACCAAAATCTTCGTTTTAGCTTTTTTGACCCATTGAACATGTTAGAAAGCCCACCAAAATTTGTTCGAAGGTCATGTTCAATAAGTATAATAAATGAACACTGTCATTGAAATCGTATCTTGGACGGACGACAGCTCTGCAGCGCCCGCTTGAACGCAAAAAAAAGCTTAACACAGAATTTAACGAACTCCTCCAAGGAAAATTTACATATCGAGCTGATTTTTGGTCTGGTGACTCTTAAGGCATTTGGGACCAAATGTTATCAAAAACTTAGAAGTTCGTTGCACGGTCTTGCTATGGCACCTTAACGAACTTGACCTTTTTTAAACGTGTAGGGCTAAATGGATTTGTTACTGTAGCACTCGCATACTTTATCCAAACAGTATGAAAAAATTATGGAGTTACGAGCTTACCCTTCTGACCAAGTTGCTATGCTTAAGTGACGATACGGTTATAGCACCACCTACTGCTTGTGTATATTTGTGGCTGTATCTCCCACATACTTCATCCAACGTACGTGAAAAAACTGAAGCGTGAAAATCTTGTGATTCTGAACAGATTGATATGCTGATGTTATGCTAATCTTAGGACACTGACTCTTGTTTTTATACGTGTTGTTTGTGTAACAATAAGGATCGTCTTCAAGTTTAAAGATTTGTAACGTTGGATACTAGGTAAAGTGCCTTTTCAACTTGTTTCGAGCTCTCGACAACGACGAGTGAAAAAACTCGAAAAAGGCCGGGAGGCGGTGCCTTCGCTCCGGCGGACGCATCGTGCGAGACCCCTTCCATCGCTGCTTGCAGCTTTAATTATTAGGGGTCGAGCACCGAAGGTGCAAGAACCCTATTGTTTTTCGAAAAATTCTTATTTTTTTTTTTTTTTTTATTATTATTATTAGGGGTCGAGCACCGAAGGTGCAAGAACCCTATTGTTTTTCCTCGAGACTTTTTTTTTTTTTTTTTTTTTTTTTATTATTATTATTATTATTATTATTATTATTATTCCGGGAATCATTGCGGGCACTTTTCGGTACCTGAACATATATGAAAAGTCACCGATTTTTGCACACGCATCAGACCCGGTGAAAAATTTCGTAAAATTTTGGTCCCAAATCTGATTTCTAAAAAATGGCTCTATAGCGCCACCTAACGCGTTTTTACAGCTTTTGATCATCCAGTTTGTCGTAGGCGGATGAAATTTGGTACGCATGTGTAAAGTACCAAGGTGTAACTTTTACTAATTGAAAGTCTATTTCCAAAATAGACAGGAAGTCAGTTATTTCGCAAAAACCTCTAAAAAAGGGCGTTTTTGCTCGCTCTACTTTTTGACGAACTACTCTCACAGACTTTATCCAAACATCTCCAAACTTCTTGAGTATCATCATAAGGCATACGGCAATTGATATTGAGAAGCTTGTTCGGCTATCATAAAGTATGTGGTCGTGGCGGCGGGCCAATGTCCAAATTTCGACTCGAAACAGGAAGTTGTTATAACTCGGGCATAGAATATCCGATCCGGCTCAAACTTGTTTCATTCTCATCGTAGTCCAAGCCTGAGAACAGGCGTATGACAACGAACGACATCCGCCATAGCGCCACCTAGTGGCGAGCATTAAAAGCCTGTTTTTCATAGTTTTACCCTTCTATTTCAGCCAGTGTATTGCGTGCACACTTAAAACTTGTCGCATGCGTGTAGGACCTTAAGACCTACAAAAAAGTAAATTGGGTCGAGTTTTGAAACTGGACGGAAAACCGGATAATTTAGGTTTTATGTAAAAAATACAGTCTTCATACTTTGACGAACTCCTCCTAGGCGAAATGTCCGATCCAGCTGATAATTGGTGTAGTTAGTCGTAAGGCATTTGGGATGAAAAGTTATCAAAATTGCAGCAGTTCGTCAAACGGCCTTTGGGTGGCGCTCTATAGCGCCACCTGAAGCGGTTTTGTAGCTGTTGCGCAATCAGGTTATCGTAGGCGAATGAAATTTGGTACACATATGTAAATGACCAAGCTGCAACTTTTACTAATAAAAACCCTGTTTCCAAAATCTACAGGAAGACGAATATTTCGCAAAAACCTAAAAAAGTGTGCATTTTCGCTCGTTTCAAACTTTGACGAACTCCTCCTAGGCGAAATGTCCGATGAAGCTGAAAATTGGTGTTGTTACACATAACACATTAGAGAAAAAAAGTTATCAAAAGCTAAGAAGTACGTCCAATGGTCTTTGGGTGGCGCCACAGCAAAGTTCAACCTTCAAAATTGCGCAAAAACAATTTACATATTTTGGACTTTATCTCCGTTCTAG
This sequence comes from Danionella dracula, assembly GCA_900490495.1. NCBI lineage: Eukaryota > Metazoa > Chordata > Actinopteri > Cypriniformes > Danionidae > Danionella > Danionella dracula. The sequence goes on from UELW01000744.1 coordinate 4,085,221, forward strand.
GTTATCCACTATCAACAAAAACAGCCTGCCATGATTAACCTTGTCAGGTTGAACATAAGGATATGCATCACTGTGACAGCGCTCCAAAAATTGGCTGTACAGCGCCCCCTTATATGTGACCAAAAACATCGCTTTAGCTGTATTTTAAAGCTGTTGCTCAAGCAGTTTGTCGTAAGCGAATGAAATTTGGTACACATGTGTAAAGTACCAAGCTGCAACTTTTACTAATATAATCCCTTTTTCTAAAATCAACCGGAATTGAGTTATTTCGCAAAAACCTCTAAAAATGGGCATTTTGCTTGTTCCACACTTTGACAAACTCCTCCCACAGATTTTATCTAAACATCTCCAAACTTCTTGAGTATCATCATAAGGCATACGGAACCTTAAAATTTGAACTTTTTTTCAGCTATCATAAAGTATGTGGTCATGGTCGCAGCCAAGGTCAAAATTTCGATTAGAAACAGAAAGTTGTTATAACTCGGGCATAGAATTTCCGATCCGTCTCAAACTAGTTTCATTCTCATCGTAGTCCAAGCCCGAGAACAGGCGTACAAAAACGAACATAATCCGTCATAGCACCACCTAGTGGCGAGCATTGAAAGCTTGTTTTTTATAGTTTTACCCTTCTATTTCAGGCAGTGTATTGCATACACACTTAAAACTTGTTACATGCGTGTAGGACCTTAAGACCTACAAAAAAGTAAATTGGGTCGAGTTTTGAAACTGGACGGAAAACCGGATATTTTAGGTTTTATGTAAAAAACACAGACTTCATACTTTGACGAACTCCTCCTAGGTGAAATGTCCGATCCAGCTGATAATTGGTGTGGTTTGTCGTAAGGCATTTGGGATGAAAAGTTATCAAAAACGCAGCAGTTCTTCAAACGGCCTTTGGGTGGCGCTTTATAGCGCCACCTGAAGCGGTTTTGTAGCTGTTGCGCAACCAGGTTATCGTAGGCGAATGAAATTTGGTACACATATGTAAATGACCAAGCTGCAACTTTTACTAATAAAAACCCATTTTCCAAAATTGACGGGAAGACAGATATTTGCAAAAACCTCAAAAAGTGTGCGTTTTCGGTCGTTTTAAACTTTGGCGAACTCCTCCTAGGCGAAATATCTAATCAAGCTGAAAACTGGTGTGGTTACTCATAACACATTAGGGAAAAAAAGTTATCAAAAGCTAAGAAGTACGTCAAATGGTCTTGGGGTGGTGCCACAGCAAAGTTCACCCTTCAAAATTGTGGAAAAAAATTTACATATTATGGTCTGTATCTCTTTTCAAGATAATCCACTATCAACAAAAACAGCCTGGTATGATTAGCCTTAACAGGCTCAACAAAAGCATATGCATCACTGTGACTGCGCTCCAAAAATTGGCTCTACAGCGCCTCCTTACTGCCCCCTTAAATGCTACCAAAATCTTCGTTTTAGCTGTTTTGACCCATTGAACATGTTAGAAAGCCAACCGAAATTTGTTCGAAGGTCAAAAAACTCGAAAAAGGCCGGGAGGCGGTGCTTTCGCTCCTGCGGATGCATCGTGCGAGACCCCTTCCATCGCTGCTTGCAGCTTTAATTAGGGGTCGAGCACCGAAGGTGCAAGAACCCTATTGTTTTTCGAAAAATTCTTATTTTTTTTTTTTTTTTTATTATTATTCTTTTCCGTCTTTCCGGGGACTTTTGGGTACCTGAACATTAACGAAAAGTCACAGATTTTTGCACACGCCTCAGACCTGGTGAAAATTTACGTTTGATTGTGTTTCGAAAAATGAATAGTAAAAAATGGCTCTATAGCGCCACCTAACGCGTTTTTGCAGCTGTTGCGCAACCAGTTTGTCGTAGGTGGATGAAATTTGGTACAGATGTGTAAAGTACCAAGCTGCAACTTTGCTAATATAAAACCTGTTTCCAAAATCGACAGGAAGTCGGTTATTTCGCAAAAACCTCTAAAAACGGGCGTTTTTGCTCGTTCTACTTTTTGACGAACTTCTCCCACAGATTTATCCAAACATCTCCAAACTTCTTGGAGTATCATCATAAGGCATACGGCAAGTGAAATTGAGAAGCTTTATTGACTATCATAAAGTATGTGGTCGTAGCGGCGGGCCAATGTCCAAATTTCGAATCGAAACAGGAAGTTGTTATAACTCGGGCATAGAATATCCGATCCGGCTCAAACTTGTTTCATTCTCATCGTAGTCCAAGCCCGAGAACAGGCATACAACAACGAACATAATCCGTTATAGCGCCACCTAGTGGCGAGCATTGAAAGTCTGTTTTTCATAGTTTTAACCTTCTATTTCAGGCAGTGTATTGCATACACTCTTAGAACTTGTCGCATGCGTGTAGGACCTTAAGACCTACAAAAAAGTTCATTGGGTCGAGTTTCAAAACCGAACGGAAAACCGGATATTTTAGGGTTTATGTAAAAAAACGCAGACTTCATACTTTGACGAACTCCTCCTAGGCGAAATGTCCGATCCAGCTGAAAATTGGTGTAGTTAGTCGTAAGGCATTAGGGGAAAAAAGTTATCAAAAGCTAAGAAGTACGTCAAACGGCCTTGGGGTGGCGCTCTATAGCGCCACCCTAAGCGGTTTTGTAGCTGTTGCGCAACCAGTTTGTCGTAGGCTAATGAAACTTGGTACACATATGTAAATGACCAAGCTGCAACTTTTACTAATATAAACCATGTTTCCAAAATCGACAGGAAGACGAATGTTCCATAAAAACTTCAAAAAGTGTGCATTTTCGCTCGTTTCAAACTTTGACGAACTCCTCCTAGGCGAAATGTCCGATCAAGCTAAAAATTGGTGTGGTTACTCATAACGCATTAGGGAAAAAAAGTTATCAAAAGCTAAGAAGTACCGTCAATGGTCTTGTGGTGGCGCCCCAGGACAGTTCAACCTTCAAAATTGTGCAAAAACAATTTACATATTTGGACTTTATCTCCGTTCTAGGTAATTCCACTATCAACAAAAAGAGCCTGCCATGATTAACCTTGTCAGGTTGAACAAAAGGATATGCATCACTGTGACTGCGCTCCAAAATTGGCTCTACAGCGCCTCCTTACTGCCCCCTTAAATGCTACCAAAATCTTCGTTTTAGCTGTTTTGACCCATTGAACATGTTAGAAAGCCCACCAAAAATTTGTTCGAAGGTCAAAAAAATCGAAAAGGCCGGGAGGTGGTGCTTTGTCCGGCGGATGCATCGTGCGAGACCCCTTCATCGCTGCTTGCAGCTTTAAGTATTATTTATTCTTCGTCCGTGTTTTTCGTCGCAGATTGACCAATAGGCGTGCTCGAAAAACTCACCAATTCGGCCCTAAGGTCAAGCTCGCAAAAATTGCGATCTGGCACAGTCGGCGTGATCGTAGCATAAAAAATGGCTCTACAGCGCCCCCTTGAAAAACCGGGGTCCCCCTGCCAGTTCGACCTACAGTCACGAAAATCGGTACACATATGCACCACCTCTAGCCAAGTACAAAAGTCTCTGACAGGTTTTCGCCAAATCGTACAGGAAGTCGGCCATTTTGAAAAAACCACATAATTTTGAAAAAACATCACCTTGCACATTGACGAACTCCTCCTAGGAAAATTGCCAGATCGAGCTGAAAATTGGTGTGGTTACTCGGGAGACATTTGGGATGAAAAGTTATCAAAAGCGCAACAGTACGTAAAATGGTCTTTGGGTGGCGCCCCCACGAATTTCCCCCTTCAAAAATGTGCCGAAAATTGACATATTTTTGAGTATATCTCCGTTCTAGTTTGTCCGTTGTCCACGAAAACAGCCTGACATGATGAGCTTGGAAGGCTGAATAAAGTGATAGGCCGCAATATGACGTCGCTCTAAGAGTGCCTCCACAGCGCCCCCTTGAATGTTACTAAAATAGATGTTTTAGCTGTTTTGACACCCTAAACATGTTAGAAACCCCACCAAATTTAGCCTAAACCTCATCCTCAATAAATATAGTAATCTGACACTGTTTGTACAACTTTACTTTGGACGACAGCGCTGCAGCGCCACCTAGTATGCGAAAAAAGCTCATCTCGCATTTTAACGAACTCCTCCTAGGAAAATTGCCAGATCGAGCTGAAAATTTGTCTGGTGACTCTTAAGACAGTATGGACCAAAAGTTATCAAAAACGCAGAAGTTCGTCGCACGGTCTTTCTGTGGCACCGCTTCGAATTTGAGCTTTCTCAAATGTATGGGGATAAATGTACTTGTTACTGTACCTCTCACATACTTCATCCAATCAATGTAAAAATTGTATGGAATGATGAGCTCACCTCTCAGAACAAGTAGATATGCTTACTTGATAATACACTCATAGCGCCTCCTGCTGGCTGTATGAATTCCAAGGGATACTAATGTATTTGTTGCTGTATCTCTTACATATTTAACTCAATGTACATGACAAAAAATTTGCATGATGAGCTGGTAATTCTAAATTGAATAATATGCTCATGGCATGAGACTGTTATAGCGCCACCTGGAGGCTTTATGAAATGTGTTTAAAATAGCTGTTGTCATAGGCAGTGAATGTAAAAAATGTATGGAATGATGAGCTTACCCCTCAGAACAAGTAGATATGCTTACTTGATGATACACTCATAGCGCCTCCTGCTGGCTGTATGAATTCCAAGGGATACTAATGTATTTGTTGCTGTATCTCTTACATATTTAACTCAATGTACATGACAAAAAATTTGCATGATGAGCTGGTAATTCTAAATGGAATAATATGCTCATGGCATGAGACTGTTATAGCGCCACCTGGAGGCTTTCTGAAATGTGTTTAAAATAGCTGTTGTCAATAGGCAGTGAATGTAAAAAATTTATGGAATGATGAGCTTACCCCTCAGAACAAGTAGATATGCTTACTTGATGATACACTCATAGCGCCTCCTGCTGGCTGTATGAATTCCAAGGGAAATTAATGTATTTGTTGCTGTATCTCTTACAAATTTAACTTAATGTACATGACAAAAAAAAACGTAAGACCAGGGGGCGGCATCTTTGGATCCCGCGGATGCATCGTGCGAGGGCCCGCCCATCGCTGCTTGCAGCTTTAATTATTATTATTATTATTCTTTTCCGTCTTTCCGGGGACTTTTGGGTACCTGAACATTAATGAAAAGTCCCAGATTTTTGCACACGCCTCAGACCTGGGGAAAATTTACGTTTGATTGTGTTTCGAAAAATGAATAGTAAAAAATGGCTCTATAGCGCCACCTAACGCGTTTTTGCAGCTGTTGCGCAATCCAGTTTGTCGTAGGCGGATGAAATTTGGTACAGATGTGTAAAGTACCAAGCTGCAACTTTTGCTAATATAAAACCTGTTTCCAAAATCGACAGGAAGTCGGTTATTTCGCAAAAACCTCTAAAAACGGGCGTTTTTGCTCGTTCTACTTTTTGACGAACCTTTTCCCACAGATTTTATCCAAACATCTCCAAACTTCTTGGGTATCATCATAAGGCATACGGCAAGTGAAATTGAGAAGCTTTATTGACTATCATAAAGTATGTGGTCGTAGCGGCGGGCCAATGTCCAAATTTCGAATCGAAACAGGAAGTTGTTATAACTCGGGCATAGAATATCCGATCCGGCTCAAACTTGTTTCATTCTCATCGTAGTCCAAGCCCGAGAACAGGCATACAACAACGAACATAATCCGTTATAGCGCCACCTAGTGGCGAGCATTGAAAGTCTGTTTTTCATAGTTTTAACCTTCTATTTCAGGCAGTGTATTGCATACACTCTTAGAACTTGTCACATGCGTGTAGGACCTTAAGACCTACAAAAAAGTTCATTGGGTCGAGTTTCAAAACCGAACGGAAAACCGGATATTTTAGGGTTTATGTAAAAAACGCAGACTTCATACTTTGACGAACTCCTCCTAGGCGAAATGTCCGATCCAGCTGAAAATTGGTGTAGTTAGTCGTAAGGCATTAGGGGAAAAAAGTTATCAAAAGCTAAGAAGTACGTCAAACGGCCTTGGGGTGGCGCTCTATAGCGCCACCCTAAGCGGTTTTGTAGCTGTTGCGCAACCAGTTTGTCGTAGGCTAATGAAACTTGGTACACATATGTAAATGACCAAGCTGCAACTTTTACTAATATAAACCCTGTTTCCAAAATCGACAGGAAGACGAATATTCCACAAAAACTTCAAAAAGTGTGCATTTTCGCTCGTTTCAAACTTTGACGAACTCCTCCTAGGCGAAATGTCCGATCAAGCTAAAAATTGGTGTGGTTACTCATAACGCATTAGGGAAAAAAAGTTATCAAAAGCTAAGAAGTACGTCAAATGGTCTTGTGGTGGCGCCCCAGGAAAGTTCAACCTTCAAAATTGTGCAAAAACAATTTACATATTTTGGACTTTATCTCCGTTCTAGGTAATCCACTATCAACAAAAACAGCCTGCCATGATTAACCTTGTCAGGTTGAACAAAAGGATATGCATCACTGTGACTGCTCTCCAAAAATTGGCTGTACAGCGCCCCCTTATATGTGACCAAAAACATCGCTTTAGCTGTTTTTTAAAGCTGTTGCTCAAGCAGTTTGTCGTAAGCGAATGAAATTTGGTACACATGTGTAAAGTACCAAGCTGCAACTTTTACTAATGTAATCCCTGTTTCTAAAATCGACTGGAATTCGGTTATTTCGCAAAAACCTCTAAAAATGGGCGTTTTGCTCATTCCACACTTTGACGAACTCCTCCCACAGATTTTATCTAAACATCTCCAAACTTCTTGAGTATCATCATACGGCATACGGAACCTTAAAATTATAACTTTTTTTCAGCTATCATCAAGTATGTGGTCGTGGTCGCAGCCAAGGTCAAAATTTCGATTTGAAACAGGAAGTTGTTATAACTCGGGCATAGAATATCCGATCCGTCTCAAACGTGTCTCATTCTCATCGTAGTCCAAGCCCGAGAACAGGCGTATGACAACGAACATCATCCGTCATAGCGCCACCTAGTGGCGAGCATTAAAAGCGTGTTTTTGATAGTTTTACGCTTCTATTTCAGGCACTGTATTGCATACACACTTAGAACTTGTCGCATACATGTAGGACTATAAGACCTACAAAAAAGTTCATTGGGTCGAGTTTCGAAACCGAACGGAAAACCGGATATTTTAGGTTTTGAGTACAAAAATATAGACTTCATACTTTGACGAACTCCTCCTAGGCGAAATGTCCGATCCAGCTGAAAACTGGTGTGGTTACTCGTAAGGCATGAGAGAAAAAAAGTTATCAAAAGCTAAGAAATACGTCAAGCGGCCTGAGGATGGCGCTCTATAGCGCCACCTGAAGCGGTTTTGTAGCTATTGCGCAAACAGATTGTCGTAGGCGAATGAAACTTGCCACACATATGTAAATGACCAAGCTGCAACTTTTACTAATATAAACCCTGTTTCCAAAATCTACAGGAAGACGAATATTCTGCAAAAACCTAAAAAAGTGTGCGTATTCCCTCGTTTCAAACTTTGACGAACTCCTCCTAGGCGAAATGTTCGATCAAGCTAAAAATTGGTGTGGTTACTCATAACACGTTAGGGAAAAAAAGTTATCAAAAGCTAAGAAGTACGTCAAATGGTCTTGGGGTGGTGCCACAGCAAAGTTCACCCTTCAAAATTGTGGAAAAAAATTTACATATTATGGTCTGTATCTCTTTTCAAGATAATCCACTATCAACAAAAACAGCCTGGTATGATTAGCCTTAACAGGCTCAACAAAAGCATATGCATCACTGTGACTGCGCTCCAAAAATTGGCTCTACAGCGCCTCCTTACTGCCCCCTTAAATGCTACCAAAATCTTCGTTTTAGCTGTTTTGACCCATTGAACATGTTAGAAAGCCCACCAAAATTTGTTCGAAGGTCAAAAAACTCGAAAAGGCCGGGAGGCGGTGCTTTCGCTCCTGCGGATGCATCGTGCGAGACCCCTTCCATCGCTGCTTGCAGCTTTAATTAGGGGTCGAGCACCGAAGGTGCAAGAACCCTATTGTTTTTCCTCGAGACTTTTTTTTTTTTTTTTTTTTTTTTTTTTTTATTATTATTATTATTATTATTATTATTATTATTCCGGGAATCATTGCGGGCACTTTTCGGTACCTGAACATATATGAAAAGTCACCGATTTTGCACACGCATCAGACCCGGTGAAAAATTTCGTAAAATTTTGGTCCCAAAACTGATTTCTAAAAAATGGCTCTATAGCGCCACCTAACGCGTTTTTACAGCTTTTGATCATCCAGTTTGTCGTAGGCGGATGAAATTTGGTACAGCATGTGTAAAGTACCAAGGTGTAACTTTTACTAATTGAAAGTCTATTTCCAAAATAGACAGGAAGTCAGGTTATTTCGCAAAAACCTCTAAAAACGGGCGTTTTTGCTCGTTCTACTTTTTGACGAACTACTCTCCACAGATTTTATCCAAACATCTCCAAACTTCTTGAGTATCATCATAAGGCATACGGCAAGTGAAATTGAGAAGCTTTATTGACTATCATAAAGTATGTGGTCGTGGCGGCGGGCCAATGTCCAAATTTCGAATCGAAACAGGAAGTTGTTATAACTCGGGCATAGAATATCCGATCCGGCTCAAACTTGTTTCATTCTCATCGTAGTCCAAGCCCGAGAACAGGCATACAACAACGAACATAATCCGTTATAGCGCCACCTAGTGGCGAGCATTGAAAGTCTGTTTTTCATAGTTTTAACCTTCTATTTCAGGCAGTGTATTGCATACACTCTTAGAACTTGTCGCATGCGTGTAGGACCTTAAGACCTACAAAAAAGTTCAATTGGGTCGAGTTTCAAAACCTGAACGGAAAACCGGATATTTTAGGGTTTATGTAAAAAACGCAGACTTCATACTTTGACGAACTCCTCCTAGGCGAAATGTCCGATCCAGCTGAAAATTGGTGTAGTTAGTCGTAAGGCATTAGGGGAAAAAAGTTATCAAAAGCTAAGAAGTACGTCAAACGGCCTTTGGGTGGCGCTCTATAGCGCCACCCTAAGCGGTTTTGTAGCTGTTGCGCAACCAGTTTGTCGTAGGCTAATGAAACTTGGTACACATATGTAAATGACCAAGCTGCAACTTTTACTAATATAAACCCTGTTTCCAAAATCGACAGGAAGACGAATATTCCACAAAAACTTCAAAAAGTGTGCATTTTCGCTCGTTTCAAACTTTGACGAACTCCTCCTAGGCGAAATGTCCGATCAAGCTAAAAATTGGTGTGGTTACTCATAACGCATTAGGGAAAAAAAGTTATCAAAAGCTAAGAAGTACGTCAAATGGTCTTGTGGTGGCGCCCCAGGCAAAGTTCAACCTTCAAAATTGTGCAAAAACAATTTACATATTTTGGACTTTATCTCCGTTCTAGGTATCCACTATCAACAAAAACAGCCTGCCATGATTAACCTTGTCAGGTTGAACAAAAGGATATGCATCACTGTGACTGCGCTCCAAAAATTGGCTGTACAGCGCCCCCTTATATGTGACCAAAAACATCGCTTTAGCTGTTTTTTAAAGCTGTTGCTCAAGCAGTTTGTCGTAAGCGAATGAAATTTGGTACACATGTGTAAAGTACCAAGCTGCAACTTTTACTAATATAATCTCTGTTTCTAAAATCGACTGGAATTCGAGTTATTTCGCAAAAACCTCTAAAAATGGGCGTTTTGCTCGTTCCACACTTTGACGAACTCCTCCCACAGATTTTATCTAAACATCTCCAAACTTCTTGAGTATCATCATACGGCATACGGAACCTTAAAATTATAACTTTTTTTCAGCTATCATCAAGTATGTGGTCGTGGTCGCAGCCAAGGTCAAAATTTCGATTTGAAACAGGAAGTTGTTATAACTCAGGCATAGAATATCCGATCCGTCTCAAACGTGTCTCATTCTCATCGTAGTCCAAGCCCGAAAACAGGCGTATGACAACGAACATCATCCGTCATAGCGCCACCTAGTGGCGAGCATTAAAAGCGTGTTTTTGATAGTTTTACGCTTCTATTTCAGGCACTGTATTGCATACACACTTAGAACTTGTCGCATACATGTAGGACTATAAAACCTACAAAAAAGTTCATTGGGTCGAGTTTCGAAACCGAACGGAAAACCGGATATTTTAGGTTTTGAGTACAAAAATATAGACTTCATACTTTGACAAACTCCTCCTAGGCGAAATGTCCGATCCAGCTGAAAACTGGTGTGGTTACTCGTAAGGCATGAGAGAAAAAAAGTTATCAAAAGCTAAGAAATACGTCAAGCGGCCTGAGGATGGCGCTCTATAGCGCCACCTGAAGCGGTTTTGTAGCTGTTGCGCAACCAGGTTATCGTAGGCGAATGAAATTTGGTACACATATGTAAACTACCAAGCTGTAACTTTTACTAATATAAACCCATGTTTCCAAAATTGACAGGGAAGACAGATATTCTGCAAAAACCTCAAAAAGTGTGCGTATTTCCGCTCGTTTTAAACTTTGACGAACTCCTCCTAGGCGAAATGTCTAATCAAGCTGAAAATTGGTGTGGTTACTCATAACACAGTTAGGGAAAAAAAGTTATCAAAAGCTAAGAAGTACGTCAAATGGTCTTGGGGTGGTGCCACAGCAAAGTTCACCCTTCAAAATTGTGGAAAAAAATTTACATATTATGGTCTGTATCTCTTTTCAAGATAATCCACTATCAACAAAAACAGCCTGGTATGATTAGCCTTAACAGGCTCAACAAAAGCATATGCATCACTGTGACTGCGCTCCAAAAATTGGCTCTACAGCGCCTCCTTACTGCCCCCTTAAATGCTACCAAAATCTTCGTTTTAGCTGTTTTGACCCATTGAACATGTTAGAAAGCCCACCGAAAATTTGTTCGAAGGTCAAAAAACTCGAAAAAGGCCGGGAGGCGGTGCTTTCGCTCCGGCGGACGCATCGTGCGAGACCCCTTCCATCGCTGCTTGCAGCTTTAATTATTATTATTATTATTCTTTTCCGTCTTTCCGGGGACTTTTGGGTACCTGAACATTAATGAAAAGTCCCAGATTTTTGCACACATCTCAGACCTGGTGAAAATTTACGTTTGATTGTGTTTCGAAAAATGAATAGTAAAAAATGGCTCTATAGCGCCACCTAACGCGTTTGTGCAGCTGTTGCGCAATCAGTTTGTCGTAGGCGGATGAAATTTGGTACAGATGTGTAAAGTACCAAGCTGCAACTTTTGCTAATATAAAACCTGTTTCCAAAATCGACAGGAAGTCGGTTATTTCGCAAAAACCTCTAAAAACGGGCGTTTTTGCTCGTTCTACTTTTTGACGACCTTCTCCCACAGATTTTATCTAAACATCTCCAAACTTCTTGGGTATCATCATAAGGCATACGGCAAGTGAAATTGAGAAGCTTTATTGACTATCATAAAGTATGTGGTCGTAGCGGCGGGCCAATGTCCAAATTTCGAATCGAAACAGGAAGTTGTTATAACTCGGGCATAGAATATCCGATCCGGCTCAAACTTGTTTCATTCTCATCGTAGTCCAAGCCCGAGAACAGGCATACAACAACGAACATAATCCGTTATAGCGCCACCTAGTGGCGAGCATTGAAAGTCTGTTTTTCATAGTTTTAACCTTCTATTTCAGGCAGTGTATTGCATACACTCTTAGAACTTGTCACATGCGTGTAGGACCTTAAGACCTACAAAAAAGTTCATTGGGTCGAGTTTCAAAACCGAACGGAAAACCGGATATTTTAGGGTTTATGTAAAAAACGCAGACTTCATACTTTGACGAACTCCTCCTAGGCGAAATGTCCGATCCAGCTGAAAATTGGTGTAGTTAGTCGTAAGGCATTAGGGGAAAAAAGTTATCAAAAGCTAAGAAGTACGTCAAACGGCCTTGGGGTGGCGCTCTATAGCGCCACCCTAAGCGGTTTTGTAGCTGTTGCGCAACCAGTTTGTCGTAGGCTAATGAAACTTGGTACACATATGTAAATGACCAAGCTGCAACTTTTACTAATATAAACCATGTTTCCAAAATCGACAGGAAGACGAATATTCCACAAAAACTTCAAAAAGTGTGCATTTTCGCTCGTTTCAAACTTTGACAAACTCCTCCTAGGCGAAATGTCCGATCAAGCTAAAAATTGGTGTGGTTACTCATAACGCATTAGGGAAAAAAAGTTATCAAAAGCTAAGAAGTACGTCAAATGGTCTTGTGGTGGCGCCCCAGGAAAGTTCAACCTTCAAAATTGTGCAAAAACAATTTACATATTTTGGACTTTATCTCCGTTCTAGGTAATCCACTATCAACAAAAAGAGCCTGCCATGATTAACCTTGTCAGGTTGAACAAAAGGATATGCATCACTGTGACTGCGCTCCAAAAATTGGCTGTACAGCGCCCCCTTATATGTGTCCAAAAACATCGCTTTAGCTGTTTTTTAAAGCTGTTGCTCAAGCAGTTTGTCGTAAGCGAATGAAATTTGGTACACATGTGTAAAGTACCAAGCTGCAACTTTTACTAATGTAATCCCTGTTTCTAAAATCGACTGGAATTCGGTTATTTCGCAAAAACCTCTAAAAATGGGCGTTTTGCTCGTTCCACACTTTGACGAACTCCTCCCACAGATTTTATCTAAACATCTCCAAACTTCTTGAGTATCATCATACGGCATACGGAACCTTAAAATTATAACTTTTTTTCAGCTATCATCAAGTATGTGGTCGTGGTCGCAGCCAAGGTCAAAATTTCGATTTGAAACAGGAAGTTGTTATAACTCGGGCATAGAATATCCGATCCGTCTCAAACGTGTCTCATTCTCATCGTAGTCCAAGCCCGAGAACAGGCGTATGACAACGAACATCATCCGTCATAGCGCCACCTAGTGGCGAGCATTAAAAGCGTGTTTTTGATAGTTTTACGCTTCTATTTCAGGCACTGTATTGCATACACACTTAGAACTTGTCGCATACATGTAGGACTATAAGACCTACAAAAAAGTTCATTGGGTCGAGTTTCGAAACCGAACGGAAAACCGGATATTTTAGGTTTTGAGTACAAAAATATAGACTTCATACTTTGACGAACTCCTCCTAGGCGAAATGTCCGATCCAGCTGAAAACTGGTGTGGTTACTCGTAAGGCATGAGAGAAAAAAAGTTATCAAAAGCTAAGAAGTACCGTCAATCGGTCCTTGTGGATGGCGCTCTATAGCGCCACCTGAAGCGGTTTTGTAGCTATTGCGCAAACAGTTTGTCGTAGGCGAATGAAACTTGGCACACATATGTAAATGACCAAGCTGCAACTTTTACTAATATAAACCCTGTTTCCAAAATCTACAGGAAGACAAATATTCTGCAAAAACCTAAAAAAGTGTGCGTATTCGCTCGTTTTAAACTTTGACGAACTCCTCCTAGGCGAAATGTCTAATCAAGCTGAAAATTGGTGTGGTTACTCATAACACATTAGGGAAAAAAGGTTATCAAAAACTAAGAAGTACATCAAATGGTCTTGGGGTGGCGCCACAACAAAGTTCACCCTTCAAAATTGTGGAAAAAATGTACATATTATGGTCTGTATCTCTTTTCAAGATAATCCACTATCAACAAAAACAGCCTGGTATGATTAGCCTTAACAGGCTCAACAAAAGCATATGCATCACTGTGACTGCGCTCCAAAAATTGGCTCTACAGCGCCTCCTTACTGCCCCCTTAAATGCTACCAAAATCTTCGTTTTAGCTGTTTTGACCCATTGAACATGTTAGAAAGCCCACCAAAATTTGTTCGAAGGTCAAAAAACTCGAAAAAGGCCGGGAGGCGGTGCTTTCGCTCCGGCGGATGCATCGTGCGAGACCCCTTCCATCGCTGCTTGCAGCTTTAATTAGGGGTCGAGCACCGAAGGTGCAAGAACCCTATTGTTTTTCCTCGAGACTTTTTTTTTTTTTTTTTTTTTTTTTTTTTTTTTTTTATTATTATTATTCCGGGAATCATTGCGGGCACTTTTCGGTACCTGAACATATATGAAAAGTCACCGATTTTTGCACACGCATCAGACCCGGTGAAAAATTTCGTAAAATTTTGGTCCCAAAACTGATTTCTAAAAAATGGCTCTATAGCGCCACCTAACGCGTTTTTACAGCTTTTGATCATCCAGTTTGTCGTAGGCGGATGAAATTTGGTACACATGTGTAAAGTACCAAGGTGTAACTTTTACTAATTGAAAGTCTATTTCCAAAATAGACAGGAAGTCAGTTATTTCGCAAAAACCTCTAAAAAAGGGCGTTTTTGCTCGCTCTACTTTTTGACGAACTACTCTCACAGACTTTATCCAAACATCTCCAAACTTCTTGAGTATCATCATAAGGCATACGGCAATTGATATTGAGAAGCTTGTTCGACTATCATAAAGTATGTGGTCGTGGCGGCGGGCCAATGTCCAAATTTCGACTCGAAACAGGAAGTTGTTATAACTCGGGCATAGAATATCCGATCCGGCTCAAACTTGTTTCATTCTCATCGTAGTCCAAGCCTGAGAACAGGCGTATGACAACGAACGACATCCGCCATAGCGCCACCTAGTGGCGAGCATTAAAAGCCTGTTTTTCATAGTTTTACCCTTCTATTTCAGCCAGTGTATTGCATGCACACTTAAAACTTGTCGCATGCGTGTAGGACCTTAAGACCTACAAAAAAGTAAATTGGGTCGAGTTTTGAAACTGGACGGAAAACCGGATATTTTAGGTTTTATGTAAAAAACACAGACTTCATACTTTGACGAACTCCTCCTAGGCGAAATGTCCGATCCAGCTGATAATTGGTGTAGTTAGTCGTAAGGCATTTGGGATGAAAAGTTATCAAAAACGCAGCAGTTCGTCAAACGGCCTTTGGGTGGCGCTCTATAGCGCCACCTGAAGCGGTTTTGTAGCTGTTGCGCAACCAGGTTATCGTAGGCGAATGAAATTTGGTACACATATGTAAATGACCAAGCTGCAACTTTTACTAATAAAAACCCTGTTTCCAAAATCTACAGGAAGACGAATATTTCGCAAAAACCTCAAAAAGTGTGCATTTTCGCTCGTTTCAAACTTTGACGAACTCCTCCTAGGCGAAATGTCCGATGAAGCTGAAAATTGGTGTTGTTACTCATAACACATTAGGGAAAAAAAGTTATCAAAAGCTAAGAAGTACGTCCAATGGTCTTTGGGTGGCGCCACAGCAAAGTTCAACCTTCAAAATTGTGCAAAAACAATTTACATATTTTGGACTTTATCTCCGTTCTAGGTATCCACTATCAACAAAAACAGCCTGCCATGATTAACCTTGTCAGGTTGAACAAAAGGATATGCATCACTGTGACTGCGCTCCAAAAATTGGCTGTACAGCGCCCCCTTATATGTGACCAAAAACATCGCTTTAGCTGTTTTTTAAAGCTGTTGCTCAAGCAGTTTGTCGTAAGCGAATGAAATTTGGTACACATGTGTAAAGTACCAAGCTGCAACTTTTACTAATATAATCCCTTTTTCTAAAATCAACCTGGAATTGAGTTATTTCGCAAAAACCTCTAAAAATGGGCGTTTTGCTCGTTCCACACTTTGACGAACTCCTCCCACAGATTTTATCTAAACATCTCCAAACTTCTTGAGTATCATCATACGGCATACGGAACCTTAAAATTATAACTTTTTTTCAGCTATCATCAAGTATGTGGTCAGTGGTCGCAGCCAAGGTCAAAATTTCGATTTGAAACAGAAGTTGTTATAACTCGGGCATAGAATATCCGATCCGTCTCAAACGTGTCTCATTCTCATCGTAGTCCAAGCCCGAGAACAGTCGTATGCCAACGAACATCATCACTCACAGCGCCACCTGGTGGCGAGCATTGAAAGCATGTTTTTTTACGCTTTTACTTCAGGCAGTGTATTGCATACACACTTAAAACTTGTCGCATACGTGTAGGACCTTAAGACCTACAAAAAAGTAAATTGGGTCGAGTTTTGAAACTGGACGGAAAACCGGATATTTTAGGTTTTATGTAAAAAACACAGACTTCATACTTTGACGAACTCCTCCTAGGTGAAATGTCCGATCCAGCTGATAATTGGTGTGGTTTGTCGTAAGGCATTTGGGATGAAAAGTTATCAAAAACGCAGCAGTTCGTCAAACGGCCTTTGGATGGCGCTTTATAGCGCCACCTGAAGCGGTTTTGTAGCTGTTGCGCAACCAGGTTATCGTAGGCGAATGAAATTTGGTACACATATGTAAATGACCAAGCTGCAACTTTTACTAATAAAAACCCATTTTCCAAAATTGACGGGAAGACAGATATTTTGCAAAAACCTCAAAAAGTGTGCGTTTTCGCTCGTTTTAAACTTTGGCAAACTCCTCCTAGGCGAAATGTCTAATCAAGCTGAAAATTGGTGTGGTTACTCATAACACATTAGGGAAAAAAAGTTATCAAAAGCTAAGAAGTACGTCAAATGGTCTTGGGGTGGTGCCACAGCAAAGTTCACCCTTCAAAATTGTGGAAAAAAATTTACATATTATGGTCTGTATCTCTTTTCAAGATAATCCACTATCAACAAAAACAGCCTGGTATGATTAGCCTTAACAGGCTCAACAAAAGCATATGCATCACTGTGACTGCGCTCCAAAAATTGGCTCTACAGCGCCTCCTTACTGCCCCCTTAAATGCTACCAAAATCTTCGTTTTAGCTGTTTTGACCCATTGAACATGTTAGAAAGCCCACCAAAATTTGTTCGAAGGTCAAAAAACTCGAAAAAGGCCGGGAGGCGGTGCTTTCGCTCCGGCGGATGCATCGTGCGAGACCCCTTCCATCGCTGCTTGCAGCTTAATTATAGGGCCCGAGCACGCCAGCGAAGCTGTGCGCGAAAGCCCTATTGATCTGTTAGGATTATTATTATTATTATTATTCTTTCCGCTCCTAAATCGCAAATTTAACCATCTAGACGTGCTCGAAAACTCACAAATCGGCAATAAATTAAAGCTCGGTGGAAATTTGCGATCTGACACAGTCGGCGTGATCGTAGCATAAAAATGGCTCTTCAGCGCCCCCTGGAAGATCGGAGTCCGGTTCGACCTACAGTCACGAAAATCGGCACACATATGTACCACACCTCTTGCCAAGTAGAAAAGTCACTACAGGTTTTCGCCAAATCTTACAGGAAGTCGGCCATTTTGAAAAAAAAGCACAATTTTGAAAAAAACATCATCTTGCACTTTGACGAACTCCTCCTAGGAAAATTGCCAGATCGAGCTGAAAATTGGTGTGGTTACTCGGGAGACTTTGGGAATGAAAAGTTATCAAAAGCGCAGCAGTTTGTAAAACGGTCTTTGGGTGGCGCCCCCACGAATTTCACCATTCAAAAATGTGCCGAAATTGACATATTTTTGAGTATATCTCCGTTCTAGTTTATCCGTTGTCCACGAAAACGGCCTGACATGATGAGCTTGGAAGGCTGAATAAAATGATAGGCCGCAATGTGACACCGCTCTAAGATTAGCTCTACAGCGCCCCCTGAATGTTACTAAAATAGATGTTTTAGCTGTTTTGACACCCTAAACATGTTAGAAACCCCACCAAATTTCGGCTAAACCTCAGCCTCAATAAATATAGTAATCTGACACTGTTTCTACAACTTTACTTTGGACGACAGCGCTGCAGCGCCACCTAGTATGCGAAAAAAGCTCATCTCGCATTTTAACGAACTCCTCCTAGGAAAATTGCCAGATCGAGCTGAAAATTTGTCTGGTGACTCTTAAGACAGTATGGACCAAAAGTTATCAAAAACGCAGAAGTTCGTCGCACGGTCTTTCTGTGGCACCGCTTCGAATTTGAGCTTTCTCAAATGTATGGGGATAATGGTACTTGTTACTGTACCTCTCACATCCTTCATCCAATCAATGTCAAAAATTTATGGAATGATGAGCTCACCCCTCAGAACAAGTAGATATGCTTACTTGATGATACACTCATAGCGCCTCCTGCTGGCTGTATGAATTCCAAGGGATACTAATGTATTTGTTGCTGTATCTCTTACATATTTAACTCAATGTACATGACAAAAAATTTGCATGATGAGCTGGTATTTCTAAATTGATTAATATGCTCATGGCATGAGACTGTTATAGCGCCACCTGGAGGCTTTATGAAATGTGTTTAAAATAGCTGTTGTCATTAGGCAGTGAATGTAAAAAATTATGGAATGATGAGCTTACCCCTCAGAACAAGTAGATATGCTTACTTGATGATACACTCATAGCGCCTCCTTCTGGCTGTATGAATTCCAAGGGAAATTAATGTATTTGTTGCTGTATCTCTTACAATGTACATGAAAAAAACTTTGCATGATGAGCTGGTAATTCTAAATGAAATAATATGCTTATGGCAAGAGACTGTTATAGCACCACCTAGAGGCTTTATGAAATGTGTTTAAAATAGCTTTTGTCAATAGGCAGTAAAAAAAAATGGGGGAAAAATGAAAGACCAGGGGGTGGCAGCTTTGGCTAGTGCGGATGCGTCGTGCGAGGGCCCGCCCATCGCTGCTTGCAGCTTTAATTATTATTATTATTATTCCGGGAATCATTGCGGGCACTTTTCGGTACCTGAACATATATGAAAGTCACCGATTTTTGCACACGCATCAGGACCGGTGAAAAATTTCGTAAAAATTTTGGTCCCAAACTGATTTCTAAAAAATGGCTCTATAGCGCCACCTAACGCGTTTTTTACAGCTTTTGATCATCCAGTTTGTCGTAGGGGATGAAATTTGGTACGCATGTGTAAAGTACCAAGGTGTAACTTTTACTAATTGAAAGTCTATTTCCAAAATAGACAGGAAGTCAGTTATTTCGCAAAAACCTCTAAAAAAGGGCGTTTTTGCTCGCTCTACTTTTTGACGAACTACTCTCACAGACTTTATCCAAACATCTCCAAACTTCTTGAGTATCATCATAAGGCATACGGCAATTGATATTGAGAAGCTTGTTCGGCTATCATAAAGTATGTGGTCGTGGCGGCGGGCCAATGTCCAAATTTCGACTCGAAACAGGAAGTTGTTATAACTCGGGCATAGAATATCCGATCCGGCTCAAACTTGTTTCATTCTCATCGTAGTCCAAGCCTGAGAACAGGCGTATGACAACGAACGACATCCGCCATAGCGCCACCTAGTGGCGAGCATTAAAAGCCTGTTTTTCATAGTTTTACCCTTCTATTTCAGCCAGTGTATTGCGTGCACACTTAAAACTTGTCGCATGCGTGTAGGACCTTAAGACCTACAAAAAAGTAAATTGGGTCGAGTTTTGAAACTGGACGGAAAACCGGATAATTTTAGGTTTTATGTAAAAAACACAGTACTTCATACTTTGACGAACTCCTCCTAGGCGAAATGTCCGATCCAGCTGATAATTGGTGTAGTTAGTCGTAAGGCATTTGGGATGAAAAGTTATCAAAAATGCAGCAGTTCGTCAAACGGCCTTTGGGTGGCGCTCTATAGCGCCACCTGAAGCGGTTTTGTAGCTGTTGCGCAACAAGGTTATCGTAGGCGAATGAAATTGGTACACATATGTAAATGACCAAGCTGCAACTTTTACTAATAAAAACCCTGTTTCCAAAATCTACAGGGAAGACGAATATTTCGCAAAAACCTAAAAAAGTGTGCATTTTCGCTCGTTTCAAACTTTGACGAACTCCTCCTAGGCGAAATGTCCGATGAAGCTGAAAATTGGTGTTGTTACTCATAACACATTAGGAAAAAAAGGTTATCAAAAGCTAAGAAGTACGTCTCAATGGTCTTTGGGTGGCGCCACCAGCAAAGTTCAAACCTTCAAAATTGTGCAACAACAATTTACATATTTTGGACTTTATCTCCGTTCTAGGTATCCACTATCAACAAAAACAGCCTGCCATGATTAACCTTGTCAGGTTGAACAAAAGGATATGCATCACTGTGACTGCGCTCCAAAAATTGGCTGTACAGCGCCCCCTTATATGTGACCAAAAACATCGCTTTAGCTGTATTTTAAAGCTGTTGCTCAAGCAGGTTTGTCGTAAGCGAATTAAATTTGGTACACATGTTGTAAAGTACCAAGCTGCACTTTTACTAATATAATTCCCTTTTTCTAAAATCAACCGGAATTGAGTTATTTCGCAAAAACCTCTAAACATGGGCAGTTTTGCTCGTTCCACACTTTGACGAACACTCCTCCCACAGATTTTATCTAAACATCTCCAAACTTCTTGAGTATCATCATACGGCATACTGGAACCTTAAAATTATGAACTTTTTTTCAGCTATCATCAAAGTATGTGGTCGTGGTCGCAGCCAAGGCAAAATTTCGATTTGAAACCAGAAAGTTTTATAACTGGCATGAATATGATCTGTCTCAAAAACGTTGGTCCATTATCATACGAGTCCAAGCCCGGGGAGCAAAGGCG